>ML058329.1:3867500-4443981 GCA_003013855.2 Liriodendron chinense | reverse complement strand
AGGGTGGTGTTTAGGACTGGGTTGACTGGGTTCAGGCTTGAACTGCGCTATGGAATGGGGCTTACAAGGGTGAGTTTGGCTGAGTTTGGACTTGGGATTTGGGGGTATGGTCCTCCGTTCAACCAGCTATCTCTACCAACAGTGTAGCCGAAGGTGGGGTGTCTACAGGAGCCAAGTGAATGCATGACTTTAGTTTCTCCTTTATTTAAGTATTTTCGCATACAACCGATTTAAATAAAACTCAATGGTCACTATGGGGAGTCGCAAGCAACCCAGCATAGGCCGACAGCACGTGATTAGTGTCCATAGTACCAACCCCGGCTCATGAGAATTTGTATACCATTAGTGTACACTCATTGTCCCGTTTTATGATTTCATCATGTCCCAAAAGTCAATGTTGTACATCATGGCCAGATTCATTAAAATACTCATATAATGTAAATGGCTCCAATCAAGCATCATGCACATGTAAGGATCCATTGAAAAACAATCACTTCATTCTCTCAGTTAAGTCAAGAGATATTCTTCCATCATGGACACATCTCATGGGTTCTATCTCTCTAAATCGAATAATTTTACCAACTTAGGGACAAAGAGTATACAATAATAGGATGTCCATATGATGATTTTATACACATATTTCATATCACAATATGAAAACCAATGTTATTTGTAAAACACAAATTAAGAAAATAAGGGCATAGATTTTACAAAGATAGATAACACAAATACACATGCTTCTTAGTAAAAAATCTAAACAAGGAATCACATCATCATATAATGATATTCATTACAAATCCCACATTAAACTTCATGTTATATGGATAAATAATTCAAAACGAAATAACTTCACATGCGACAAAAGAAACTTATGATAATCGTAATATTATTAATGAAAGGCTTGAAGGAAAATCCTCACCTTAGGATGAACTTAGAAGAAGAGGGTTGTAGAAGATCCTAGCCGCTGGAAAAATATGAGAAAGAACTCTCTTCTCTCTCTCTCTCTCTCCCTCTCTTTCTCTAAGGCATGGAGGCTAGGGTTAGGAGAAGGACTTGGAGGTGCGTTGTAGAAATATGGAGAGGGATGTGCACGCGAGGTCTTGTGTAACAACCTCTTGAGGTGGGTTTCTCAAATCTCAATATTCGGATGATCTTTGATCAATTCCAATCTGTTCATCTTATTAAGCTCGAAGAGTAGAGTCAGAATACGTAAATTTCTTGATGATCCACATTCTAGATTGGCCGATCCTTGAAAATGGCCTAACGGGTGCTAAAATGGGCTAGATCTCAATTAACGGTCTACGCTTGATGATCAGGGCCTAAATTTTGAGAAAATATGTAGTCATGATAGGCAAACAATTGTACAAAGTTTAGTGGTTGATTGATGGTGAGAAATGCCTAGATCTGAAATTCCAACTTCTGGCGGAAAGGGAAGGGGCTGGCTTTGTGGTTCAACGGTGTAGGATTATAGATCGGGGTCCAAATTTTGTGTAAACTCGTAGTCGTATGAGTATAATACGTGGTCCAAATTTGAGAAGCGATTGATGGTGAGAAGTGGGTAAATTGAAAGGTTCAGATTTAAAAAGAGTTGGTAACTCGTTAATTTCTAAAACGGGATAACTTCGCGCATAAGAAAGATGCTTATCAAGGTGGGGCACTCAAATCACACTATTGGTCTATGATAAAGATGATCCAAGTCACTCATATGAAGGGAAATATTCGACTACGACTAACCATCTACTTTCCTCACTCGATGGACATGAAAATCAAGGGTTAAGGGGCTGATTTGACAATTGGACCACTTCTACTATGATTTAAGGGCTGAAATTTGACGTGCCCAAAAGCTTAAATCCAGGGTTTTACGTGAAAGTGATCGTCAGAAACTATAATATTTAAAAATGGCATCTTAACTTAAGTTTAACTAATGGCATTTTCGTAATTATCTGAAAAATGCGTGATTTTTGAAATCTGATCTTTCTAGATGTTTATGGGATCATTCTAAGCAACTTTTGTAAAGGGTCCCCTATCAGATTTCCTAGGGATGTCCCGCTATTCGCAAATCAACGGTAAATGTACGATAATTAATAAAAAAATAAATTAAAAATGAATTTTAAAAAAGTTTCAAATAAATCTCGAAAATCTGGGGCGTTACAAGAACTCAGGCCAATCCTCTGATCAGGTGTGCCAAAACTTATCAAACAGATGGATGTCAAAAAAAAAAAAAAAAAAGGGAGTTCTAAGCCATCCATTTGTTTCTAACATTGTGGCCAATGCCACTGCCATGAGTGGACCAGAACTATTGTTGGGAGAAGGAATCCATATGGTGGGGCCCACCTCATGTACGATTTGATTTGCGTATTCCACCCGACTGCTACATCAGATGGTGGTAGCATGTTAAACCTCTGGAATACTGAAAATTTTCAGTTGAAGGTTACTAGGATTAAACATGGTAACTAGTAGCAGCTCAGCTTATCATTGTTTACAGGAGTAATGTTCTACTGCATGGGAAGCGGATTGTGTACTGAGTTACTTAGTATGCTAAGTGAGCTGAGTAAACTCTTTGGGCCCCACCATGATTTATGTATTTTATCCACTCAGTCCATCCATTTTACTAGAGAATTTTATGGCTTGAGCCCAAAAAATGAAGCATTTCCAAAGCTCAAGTGGACCACACCAAAGGAAAAAATGTGAATTGAACGATTACCGTTGAAAAATTATTTGGGGCCATAGAAGTTTTGGATCAAGCTGATATTTTTGTTTTCCCTTCATCCATGTCTTTGTCATCTTATGAACAGGCTAGATGACAAATAAAGATCGCTTTGGGTTGTGGGTAGGTTTCAATGGTGGAAATCATTATTCACGGTGGGCCCAACAGAGTTTACTCAGTACTACTTATCAATCGGATATCTACTGAGTGATGCAGTCTTATAAGAGATTAGGAAATGTGGGCCAACCATCTCATATCCTGCTTTTGGCATTCAGCGCCGATACTAATATGGAAGGTTGTGGAATGAAAACTGCATAGTCCCACGTAGCTTGTGTACATGGACAGGGTCATTGGATCTGTTGAATTATCCTGACTCAAGTGGGCCCGTGGTTCACTGATCCGGTACATTCCTTAGGTGGGCCAGGTTTCTAAGGGTGCAACTTGGGTTGAGTCGGGTAGATGGCTAACCCAAGCTCAACCTAACGGAGAATGTGCCTACCCTGGACTTGAGCCCTCTAACCACCCTAACACGTCCTGGGTCGGGTCAGGTCTGTGTTTGTCGGGTTGAGATTTTCTTCTTTCTTCGGTCAAGTGGACCACATCACAGAAAGCAGTAGTAGGGACAATCCACCCACCCTTTACTTTTTAAGGGCCATGAGTTGTGTGGACGCTGATTGCGTCCGACCAGATCTGTGTGGGAGCCTGTATCTGTTTATCAACGTGGTCCATCCCTCTTGTAAGATGTGCTAAGGTATGGACCTAAAAATGAAGCAGATCCAAGGATCTAGTGGACCATACCAGATAGCTAGCTTGGGTTGCATTAAATGCACAAAGCATCAATACAAGTTGCATTAAATGCAAGAGTCATTTCTAATGTGGTCCGCTAAACTATTAGATCTGCCTCATTTTTGGGTCCATACCTTATCATTATTTTAGAAAAGGGATAGACGGCATGGATAAATAGATACATCACATTGGACTCCCACACAGATCTGGTCTGACGCTTAAAGGTCCTTGGTCGGATGCAATCGGAGATGCGTAATCTCACTTGGGCCTTTGAAAAAAAAAAAAAAGAAAGAGAGAGGTTGAGATGTGATTCAAGTAAGTCATACCACTGGAAATAGCCAGGAGAGATGCACACCCTTGATTTTTATAACGCAGACTGTGAAATCCACTCCAATCATTAAATGCCATACCAAAGTCCAAGCCTGAGGTTCAAAAAGAAAAAGAAAGCTCGTACGTGATTCAAGTCAGCCAAGGAAAACAGTTTGGAAGTGAAACCATTTTGAGCTTTCCTTGTACACAGCTTTCAATTGTGTGGTCCACCTGAACACTGGATGGGGATCATTTTCGAGCCTTGAGTCTATCATAGGGTGATTCATCTGATGGTTGGGGTGGATGTTACATTAATACCTTTTTTTCCTCTTTTCAATAACTTTTCTTTGGCCCCGTTTATTAACATTAATGGGTAATTAAATTAGGCAACCAGTTGAACTGTCCAACTAATTGTTTGTGAGCATCCCATGAGGTTGAGCTTTGTGGGCCTTATCATGATGTGTGACGGACATTCATCCCATTAATTAGATGCACCTTTCTATGGTGAGCTGTGGACCTAAAAATGAGGCCAATCCATGACTTAGGTGGGCCACACCACAGACAAGTAGAGAGTGGATGACTGCCCATTGAAACCTCACATATTGTACCCATGGCTCAGTGGTAGCTCACAAGAGTTTCAACACAGAAGTCATGGTTCGAGTACCCATTGTAGTGTGTTGGCGTGAGTGGGTGCGTGTAGAGAGAGAGACCCTCACAGATGGTATATACGCCCAGTGAGATGTGCTTTAGACATCCAACCTATTCATTGGATGGTGTGGCCTACCTGAGTTCAGGATATGGTTGATTTTTGGCACATCCCATGGTCTAGAGAGGACCTACCAAATGCATGCAGTGGATGTCCATCACATATCATCGCAGCCCCACAGAACCCACCTGATGAGTAGATATAGCTGATTTTTGCTATTTATCTGTTGGGTGGACCATACCTCGTCGTCCAACCGGTTGGACTTGAGACCTTTCAATCTATTTAGGGTCGGGTAGTGGATTTCTGCCTGAGCCCAGCCCCATCTCAGCTTAAGCCAGGGGTTTAGGTTGAGCCTGACCCAAGTTGCAGCCGTACACGTCTGTATGAGAAAAGGGATGGAGCAAAGGACCAGTTCCATCTAATGATTAGACCAGCATGATTTTTGGGCCAGAGCATTATCATGGTGGGGGCTCCATAGTCATCCACATGCACCAAACGCGATGAGCTCAATGGTCATCCAGAAGCTCCAACTGATGGTGAGGTGGGTTCCACATGAAAGTCTTGAATATATCATTAGATAATAGCAAAAGCAAGCTGGACATTTGTACTATCTTTTACAAATATACAGCCTGTTCTGGGAATCTTGGACCATTACTAATAACTCAAATCAAATACCTAACATTAGGATTTTCTAAGCACACAAGCATGTATGCCTTATCCAGGTACACGCCAGCACATATGCCAAAATGGTGCAATGTACGAGTTCTGACTCAACCTGATAAGATCCAGTGCTGTCAATGAGATGGGTCGAGCCCAGGCCGAGGTCTGTGCAAGCCCGGCCATGGCCCAAGCTCAGCTCGGGCCCATAATTGCCCAAAACAAACAGGCCCAAATCCAACCCATTTACAGCCCGAGCCTAGCCACCCAATTGTGTTCAAGATCTGGGCTGTTCATTAGATATGGCCTATCATGCATGATACATGATAAAATCTCCTTTAAACCCAAAAAATGGCTAGGCCGGGTCAAGCTTGGTAGGGCTATATAATTAGCTCTTAGACACAGCCCAGTGGATTTGCATGTTTGGTTTTATGACAAATATGTTTTCTTGTTGGAGAATATGTATTCAAATTATGTTACATGCATGCATTAAAATAAATCAGTGACTTTGGGCCCTTGCTTTGTCGTTTCAGACATTGTCTTTGTCTTTTGAAACAAGAGATGGATCTTCATAGATTAGAAATTGAGTTCTTATTTTAAAACTTCGACATTTTTACTTGAAGAATGTAGTCATCAAAACTATTAGATTAAGTTTAGTTTGGAATTATCATACATTCTTAGCTTGCCTAGACTGGGGCCCACATGTTTACCTATTATAGACCAAGTGGGAGATTATAAGAATATTGGTAAATGGAGCACTGGATTAGAGTAGCACATGTTTGGATTTATAGCCATGGTTGGTAAATCTTAGGATATGCATGATGGACCATGGAAAAGGCTAGATGATCATGGATAAAGAGTATGAGATGATGTGTACTAGAGTAGTGCAGTCAAGGCGTGTTATGAGATCGAGCACCGTCTCTCCTACGGATATCTGATCCGAATCCACAGATCTACAGGGACTCCTTACTTTGTCTTCGCCGAATCTACAATGGAAAACTCGAATCCACGAGCTTATTTTCGAATCCACGAAGAACAATAGAGTATAAACTTAATTACATTAAGAAAATAATCAAAAGCTTATCAACAACTAGCTTAAACATGTTTAAATAGAAATAAAATAACTCTAAAACATAAGGAATCCTAACTTGCATACAAAGAAACGAATCCTAAGTAAAATAGGAAGGAAGCAACAAAAATCAGAAAGAAATCATGAAATCCTTGCAAATCTGCATAAGCCCATAGAGAGTAGGCGACCTGTCAGAGTTGAGCACTGACCGGTCGCCCAATGTCCAAACAGTCCAACGTGCTTGGGCTATCTTCCAGCCAATATTCGACCAATTGACAAGGGGTCTGAACGGTCGACAGGAGCTGTCAATTGTTGATTTTGCTCGACTTTCTTAGGTCCATCTCTCATAGGAAGGTGCATGATCCACGTCCTCGATCATGGGGTTCTTCCCCTACTTGGAGAAAATTCAACCTCGAGTTTTGCCTCAAGCGATGTTGGAGAGTCGTTTTGATATTCTTCTTCGACCTTAGATTGTTCTTCATGCTTAGCCTCACCAATGAACTTGATTGGTGATACGTATCCTTTGCTAATCCCTGGCATAACGTAGCAACGATCATCGTCTTCCTCTCATCATGAACAAGGAAAATTGCAAATAGATTCGTCATAATAACTGTGCTGCTGAAGATCAACTCCATTGGAGAAGAACAAGTATCCTGCGTAACAAACAGATCTGCAGAAAGCCCGATGTCCACGATCGCCTTGATCTTTTGTATTGCTGATACGACATCCTCAGGGACGTCTATGGATTCTAGCACAATGATTTCCACAACTCCTGGAATGTCTGCCGGAACTTCCTCCTCTTTCAAAAGATTTGGATCAACTTCAAGAACAATGAGGGAACGAATTTCACCTTCCCCTTCCATGGCCTCAACATCGATCGATTCAGCAACTTCTTCGTCGCAATCCTGGGCAAACACAGAAGGATACTCCTCATCTGTTAAAGTTTCGAGAAGGATCCCGTATCTGGATGAACGACCTCCACCTCAAAAGCTTCGAGAGAAACTTCCCGCGATCGATGGTCCTCCGTTTTCACAGGCACATCATGCGTTATCATAACGGGGCTGGGGGATAATACCTGATCTTCATAATAAGTATATTGAAACTGTTCCAACATCCTACTCTTCATCCGCGGCCATGAGCTTATTGGGGCCTTCATCGCACGCTTCTGATCGTGCTGGAGATATTTCCACCAAACTGACGTAGTGCTCTTCAACTTGAGGGCAAT
This sequence comes from Liriodendron chinense, assembly GCA_003013855.2. Classification (NCBI taxonomy): domain Eukaryota; kingdom Viridiplantae; phylum Streptophyta; class Magnoliopsida; order Magnoliales; family Magnoliaceae; genus Liriodendron; species Liriodendron chinense. The sequence goes on along the minus strand of ML058329.1, from coordinate 4,436,522 downwards.
GTACGGAACCTTCTTCTCCTCAGGCATCTGCTGAGTTCGAATAGGTGTTCAATTTCACATAGCTAGTTGTCGATGTGACCTCGACTATCGAAGTTAAAAAGATCAACATCTGTGTACACCTGACCCGTCCGATCTACCAGATCTCTGCCATAAACAATCATATTTATAAGATATCCTGCTTTATGGTTGAATTGAGCCTGCGGTCCTTGCATAGCTTGATGATTCTTTCGCTAGAGTGTCTCAAGCATCGCCCCAAAAGCCGCCACTTTGAGAGGATAGATCCCTGGAACACCGTTCACAGGATTTTTACCATAGTCATAACTAAAAGCCATCGTCCCGAGGTTATTCCTCACTCTGATACCAATTTAATACGGTTGGGGTGTGTTGCGAGATCGAGCACCGTATCTCGCACTGATAATTGATCCGAATCCACGGATCTACAGGGACTCATTAACCTGACTTTGCCGAATCCACGATGGAACAACTCGAATCCACAAGCTTATCGTCAAATCCAAGAAGAACAATAGAGTATAAATTCAATTTCATTAAGAAAATAATCAAAACCTTATCAACAATGGACCTTAAACGTGCTTAAATAGAAATAAACGAACCTTAAAACATAGGGAATCCTAACTTGAGTATAAAGAAATGGATCCTAAGTAAACTAGGAAGGAAACAATGAAAATTGGAAAGAAATAGCGAAATCTGTGCAAGCCTGCAGAGAGTGGACAATCAGTCGCCAGGGGGCTCCGATCGGTCGCTGATCGGTCACCCAACGTCCAGACGGTCCAACGTGATTGGGCTGTCTTCCAGCCAATATTCGACCGGTCGATAAGGGGTCCGACTGGTCGACAGGAGCCGTCGATTGTCGATTTTGCTCGAGTTTCTTCTGTCCATCTCTCGCAAGAAGGTGCGTGATCCACGCCCTTGATCATGGGGTTCTTCCCTTACATCATAGAGATGGGACACATGCCATACATGTCTACTTGTGTACATATTTGCATACTAGCGATAGGACACATGCCTTACATATGTACTTTTGTACATATTTGCACATGAAAGAGTGGACATGTGGAATGTAGAACAATACTTTTATTAGTTATCAGATGTGAAAGTCCTTTTACCATAATGTACAGAACATTAAAAGCTACTGCATAAAAAAAAAAATGAAAAAAATGAAATGATGCCATACAAACACTTAAGTTTTGATTAAATTAAGAAAAAAAGGTTGCTTTTAAATTGTTTCCTAAAACCCACCTATGGTTTCTATCGTCAGAAAAAAAAACACTATTATGTTTTAAAATGACATTTTACCTTTGAAGCATACCTTCGAAACAAATACTAAAAAAAAAAAACACCATTCTCTTTCTCCCTCGAATGTCGGAACGTCACAACCTCTCTCTCTCTCTCTCTCTCCCCCCTATTGAGTTAAAAAAAAAAGGTAAACATAGTTTGCGATGTTGGTTGTGGACCTAGTTGCTTCACAAAGTCTGGGTATAAGGAGACAATTGTCTCTAATACCATATTGAAGTGTCGACTTATAATTTTCTCTAAACATATGAATTGGTGACGTATAATTCTATTGTGCCTACTAGTATGAAGGAAGATTACAACCTGTTCTTCTAAGGATAACCTTGTCATATCATTTAGTCGGTTTTTATCACATTGGGTTGATGGACTGGGAAGGTTGACTGGATGAGTTGACTCGACGATTTGACTCTTCGAGTTAACTCTGCGTGTGACCAAGTTTTGACAAGGCCTTGACTAAGTCTTGACTGGGTTGAGTTTAGGGCTTATGATTAGGGTTACTAGGGTTTAGGCCTTTAGGGTTAGATTTTAAGTTTGGATTAAGGTTTGAGTTCCTTCTAATCTTGATCAGCTTATCGGCCCGGGGTGGAGTGTTTACAGGTAGTTAGGTGGGTCACACCCCTTCCACATTTTATGTTTTGTGGGCCCCTTTTCTTCATATTATATGTGGGCCCTACTTTACTTGTATGATGGTGAACCTCCTCTCTTTGGACATATTATTTTGGGAACTATGTAAATTATGATTTTTGAGAAGTCTAAGTGTTGGTACCTATTTCATCTTGAGATGTGGTGTGGGCCTCACATAGATTTGACACATTCCATAGATGAGCCCCGCCACACAATCTTGATATATGGCATGGATCATTTCTAATGGTTGATCTATACTTATTTATATCTACTCTTAAATGTTTTGTATGGTTTGTGATAAAATCACCACGTGATCATGTGGTGGGCCACATATGACTAAGGGCACCCTTTAAAGTGTGCCCCACCACATAATCACAATTGATATAATAGATCTCAACCTTGATCTTTGAATCGGTACTTTATATTGTTTATCCACCTATATTTAATCAACCCAAGATCATGAAGCTTATTGGGCCCCACATAGTAAGTGTATCTATAGAGTGGGCTCCACCATAAGATCAAGATGATTGGTATATACTGGTATATTTTTTCATTCTTAGTATTGTATTATGTTCATGATTGAGTGGAGAATCCATCATGGGCATGAAGTGCGATGGTGGGCCCCACATGTGATAAACATACATTTGGGTGGGCCCCACCACGTACAACTAAGTTAATGATGGGTCTCACTGCAGGTGTAGATCTTAATAAAATTTATTTGATCTTAATCTTTAGTAAAAAAAATATCTTAAAACTCATGATCATTCTATAATCTGGATTGTTTATACATAATTAAAAGAAAATTAATTATAAGATCTTAACCCTTAGAAATTCGATATGGTAAATCTAACGTTTGATCGAGAACCCAATCAACTTAATAAGTGAACAGATCGATTTATGATTAATGGACCTCAAAATTCACTCGATCCAAAAATAGATCAAACCATATAAGTAAGGACAATCAGTACCGTTGGTTTAAATTAAAGAAATATAAGGAGAATGGATAGTTAGATTGGATGGATCTTAATATAAAATAAATCTAGACTTATTTTTCCTTGACTTGTGAATTTACTTAAAGGTATGACCCTTGATTTACGATCATAAATGATTGTAACTTAAAATTGTGTTGTAAAAGATTGATTCATGACCTAGATTTAAGGATTCAATGCTAGATTTAGCATGTAGTCATACATGTAGAAATCTTATTTTTCAGCTAGTTTCACAACAAAAAAAAGTCTTATTTTTAGCAAGTTTCTCAAATAAGGAAAGTTTTTCAATTCTCATTTAAGAAAGTCTCAATTATAATAAATTCTTAAATTTAAGCAAATGGCTAAAAAATGTGAGAAGGCAAGATAAGAAAACTAAATGAAGATTAGTGCTATACAAGAGTCAAGTAAGCTCGAAAAACTCGCTCGACTCGGCTTGGATCGAAAGTGAGTTTGAGCCGAGTTAAACAATTTTTTAGGTGCTTGAATGAATGCCAAGTACCGAGTAGGGCCACGCTTAACTCGGCTCGAATATTAGCTTGAACTTCGACTCAACTTAACTCGTTGACTTGAAGTTTAAAAAAAAAAAAAAAAAAAACTAACCTTATTTCTATTCTACCCACACGAGCCTCCCCCCCCCCCCCCCCCCCCCCCCCCACTGAGCTCGACGGCTGGCCCCACTTCCTCCCTCCCTCTTTCTCTTAGCTCAACGGCTGGCCACCCCCGAGTTGCACTAAGACGCTGATCCATTGCCTATTGCTTGTCCACTCGCCCGCCGCCACTGACCACTCCTGAGCTGCTCCGTCAGCTTGAATCCTTGATCTCTACCCTTCCATTTTTTATTTTCTTGTTCAGCAAGATATCTTCCCCTTTCATTTTTTTCTTGTTCGTTTTCCTTAAACTTTCTCTTAGGATATTCCAATTTTTTTTATTTTTGGGCGTCCGACCGACAACAGGCTCGAACTCGGACTCGGACTCGGCTTAAACTCGAACTCGCTCAGTTTGTTGATCGAGTAAGTCCACACTTGACTCAACCGAGTCAAGTCGAGTAATGAGTAGTGATTGGGTAGTTCGAGCCGAGCAACGAGCATGTCAAGCTCGACTCGACTCGGCTCGATTACAGCTCTAAGGAAGATAAATGAAAAGAAAAAGTAGTGCAACTATGCTGAGGTGACATTATTGGTAAGAAGTCACACGCATAGCTACATGTTTTAACATAGCACAATATCATGAGATTATGCATGGTATTTCTTATTGCAAGCTATTATTTGAAAATCTGTAAATATTGCAATCCTAGTTTAGATATATACATTTGACAAGTTGCATCATTTAGAAATGTGGTTAATGATAAGAAGCATTCATCATGGCATTATTGCGAACACCAAACAACTCCAAATTTTTAAATAAGACATTCTATACAATCTCATCTGTACAATCAACATATTCCATGATAAGGATTAAATATCAATAGATATTGTTGTGGGTGAATTCGAGCTAAACTTAGGTCACGAGGAAAGTCCATAGTCTAGCGGGCCTAAGTACAAGTCCTCAAGCTCATACATTAAATCCTACCTGAGACTAGACCGAGGACAAGAGTAGAGGCCAACTTGATACTAGGCCGATGACAAGAACCGGGGTTAAGACAGGTCGACCTGAGACCTCCAAGAAGACCTGAGGTCACTCACACTAGATGACCTACGAAGTGAGGAGCTCAGGTGATGAGCTCCATCGGCCAATGAGTTCGGTTAATGATGAGCTCAACTAATGATGAGGTCGGCTGATGAGCTCTTCTGACGATCTCTGCCGATGAGCTCTGTTCCTAGGCCGACCAGGCGCATGACCACCATAAAGGAGCACGACAAATTAGGGACGAGCCCGAATAAACCGGACATGTCTCTAGGAGTTACGACCGTAACCCACATTGCCGGGAATCACGCCGGCCATTACGGGCATAACACTCACGTTCAATGCCCTCTACAGCTCTCCGATATTCCTATAAATATGAGACACTTCTACATGCTAAGGTATGCCGAATTACACCTAACTTAGGCATCATAGGGCTAACAGCTGGACCCCAGCCACCCCTCTTAGCTTTCCTTTGTGTTCTACATGATCTAGGAAACCTTCAGTTCAAATCCAGATCGCACACCTGCAGGAGATCAGTTGCATCCATCCGTCCAAGGTGGAGGTTGAGCCACCTCAACGGTAGCGATGGAGGTCACCTCATCTCATCTGCTAACTAGTTGGAGGTCATCTCATCTTATCTACTGACCAGTTGGAGGTCACGTCATCTCATCTGTTGATCAGTTTTTAGCATCAACAGATTGGCGCCGTCTGTGAGAAACGATAAAGTTGTGTTCTCACCATTTCTGACCTAGGCACACGATTTTAGTTCTTCCTCTCTGAGTAAGTACACCGCCTTACAAATTTGATAAAGGGGCTAAATAAAGAGCCCAGGAAGACCTGTCCAGGAGGACCTGCGCAGGAAGACCTATCCAGAAGGACCTGCCCAGGAAAACCTGTTCAGTAAGAACTGCTTAAGAAGATCTGCCCAGGAAGCCCTGCCACAGGACGACCTTCCCCGGGACGACCTGTCCAAGGTCATTTACATAGCACATGTAAGAGGCTGATGAGGCCAAGATGAGCTATCAAAGCCTATAGGCTGAGGTAAGCTATCAGAGCCTAAAGGTCGATAAGGCTAAGGTGAGCTATCAGAGCCCAGAGGCCGACAAGGCCAAGGTGAACTATCAGAGTCCAGAGGCCGACGAGGTCGAGGTGACCTATCAGAGTCTAGAGGTTGACGAGGCCAAGGTGACCTATCAGAGTCCAAAGGCCAATGAAGGCCAAGGTGACCTATCAGCGCCTAGAGGCTGACGAGACTAAGCTGAGCTATCAGAGCCCAGAGGCTGATGAGACTGAGGTGACCTATAAGAGCCTTAGACCAAATGTCGAAAGACTGACCTGGGCAGTCAGAAGAGCTCTAAACCAAGTGTCGAAAGATCGACCTAGGAGTCGGAAGAGTTTTAAACTAAGAGTTGAAAGACCGACCTGGAAAGTTGGAAGAGATCTAGACCAAGTATCAAAGACCGACCTGGGCAGTCGGAAGAGCCCTAGACCAAGTGTCGAAAGATCAACCTGGGCAGTCGGAAGAGCCCTAGACTAAGTGTCGAAAGATCGACCTGGGCAGTCGGAAGAGCCCTAGACCAAGTGTCAAAAGACTGACCTGGAAAGTCGGAAGAGCCCTAGACTAAGAATCGAAAAATCGACCTGGGCAATCAAGGAATAACCCTAGACTAAGAGTCGAAAGACCGACTTGGGCAGTCGGAATGGACGAAAGAGTCGGACTAAAACATGAAGTGTCCAGAGGCCAACTCTACATGTTGACCCACACAATTGGCAGAGCCTACGGGCCACCCTACCAGGCCAACCTCATGCAGTTGGCCAACCTACGATAGTTATAGGTTTATTCAAATGTCAGCTCATCAATTTCTCTTTACTCCCAAGCCGAGCAAGTCAGGCTCGAGAGTAGGGGGCTTCTATTGTAGGTAAATCCGAGCTGACCTCATGTCACGAGGAAAGCCTATAGTCCAAATGGCCCAGGTACATGTCCTCAAGCTCATACACTAAATCCGACCTGAGACTAGGCGGATGACAAGAGCAGAGGCCGACCTAAGACTAGGTCGATGACAAGAACCGAGGTTACGACAGGCCGACCTGAGACCTCCAAGACGACCTGAGGTCACTCACACTAGATGACCTATGAAGTGAGGAGCTCAGGTGACGAGTTCCATCGACCAATGAGCTCAGCTAATGATGAGCTCGGTGATGAGCTCTTCCGATGAGCTCTGCCGATGAGCTCTATAGGCCGACCAGGCGCATGACCACCATAAAGGAGCGCGATAGATTATGGACGAGCCTGAATAAATCGGACACGTCTCCGGGAGTTACGGCCATAACTCACACTGCCGGGAATCACGTCGGCCATTAAGAGCATAACACCCACGTTCAATGCCCTCTACAGCTCTCCGATATTCCTATAAATAGGAGACACTCCTACATGCCAAGGTACGCTGAATTCTCCACTGAGAGACCTGCTTCTCATTTCTTACACCCAACTAACTTAGGCATCAGAGGGCTAACGGCTGGACTTGTAACTACCCGAGATTTTCGACTCTCGTGTATAACACAACAGCCGAATTCCCAAGTAACTTATGAAATAACTAATTTGTCAAATAATGAAATATAGCATTCAAGCACAATGGCGGAAACAATTGTCATCTAATTCTATCAAACTCACTACATCATCATCAATGTTTAAATAAGGGAACCAACCAACATCTTCACTGATTAACTAAAATACCAATCTATGTCTTCTCTTGAAGAATTATTACAATTCCATAAATGTATCAACTACTCAAAATAAACATTTAATAAATGAAAATATCGACTAAGTTTCTCCAACATCGTCATCCGCCATGTGATCGTACGAACCATCGAACTCTTCTCCTTAAAAATCGGGTTCAATACCTGGATATTCACCTGCATCACCTAAATTGTGTTTGGGATAGCATTAAACGCTATCACAGTGGGGAATATTTCCTCCAAGACAATCAAGAATAATAATAACGGTACAGAGTAAACGCAAGCAGGATATTATCATTTAATCAAATCAAAACAACCAACTAAAAATCTTTGTTAATGCGATGCATGGAATGCATGCTCTGGCTAAGGTACCCTAGCTAGAATCACAATACATGAAGTGGGAGACTCCCTATTACGACTTCATGCTAGTCACTAGTCACCAGAGGTTCCTAGGACGCACAAGCTCATAGCTTTGCCCGACCACGTGAGAAACGGGACGCTCATAGCCCAAATCTACACGTGACAGTGTACGGGAGAAATAGGACGCTCTAGCCTATTCTCAATTCCGTACACCCACATGGAGCCAAGTGAATGCATGACTTTAGTTTCACCTTTATTTAAGTGCTTTCGCATACAACCGATTTAAATAAAACTCAGTGGTCACTATGGGGAGTCGCAAGCAACCCAGCATAGGCCGACGCACGGGATTAGTGTCCATAGCACCAACCCCAGCTCATGAGAATTTGTATACCATTAGTGTCCACTCATTGTCCCGTTTTTTTATTCCATCATGTCCCAAAAAGCCAATGTTGTACATCATGACCAAATTCATTAAAATACTCATGTAATGTAAATGGATCCAATCAAGCATCATGTACATGTAAGGATCCATTGACAAACAATCACTTCATTCTCTCAGTTAAGTCAAGAGATATTCTTCCATCATGGATACCTCTCATGGGTTCCATCTCTCTACATCGAATAATTTTATCAACTCAGGGACAAAGAGTATACAATAATGGGATGTCTATATGATGATTTTATACACATATTTCATATATATCACAATATGAAAACCAATGTTACTTGTAATACATGGACTAAGAAAATAAGGGTATATATTTCACAAAAATAACATAAATACACATGCTTCTTAGTAAAAAATCTAAACAAGAAATCACATCACCATACAATGATATTCATTACAAATCTCACATCAAACTTCATGTTATATGGATAAGCAATTCAAAACAAAATACTTCACATGCCACAAAAGAAACTTATGATAATCGTGATATTATTAATGAAAGGCTTGAAGAAAAATCCTCACCTTAGGATGGACTTAGAAAATGGTTGTAGAAGATCCTAGCCGCTGGAAAAATATGAGAAAGAACTCTCTTCTCTCTCTCTCTCTCTCTATTGCATGAAGGCTAGGGTTAGGAGAAGGATTTGGAGGTGCGTGGTAGAAATATGAAGAGGGATGTGCATGCGAGGTCTTGTGTAACAACCTCTCGAGGTGGGTTTCTCAAATCTCAATATTCGGATGATCTTTGATCAATTCCAATCCGTTCATCTTATCAAGCTCGAATAGTAGAGTCAGAATACGTAAATTTCTTCATGATCCACATTCTAGATTGGCCGATGCTTGAAAATAGCCTAACAGGTGCTAAAAAGGACTTGATCTCAATTAACGGTCTACGCTTGATGTTCAGGGTCCAAATTTTGAAAAAATATGTAGTCATGATAGGCAAACAATTGAACAAACTTTAGTGGTTGATTGATGGTGAGAAATGCCTAGATCTGAAATTTCAACTTTTGGTGGAAAAGGAAGGGGCTGGCTTTGTGGTTCAACGGTGTAGGATTATAGATCGGGGTCCAAATTTTGTATAAACTTGTAGTCATATGAGTATAATAAGTGGTCCAAATTTGAGAAGCGATTGATGGTGAGAAGTGAGTAAATTGAAAGGTTCAGATTTAAAAAGAGTTGGTAACTCGTTAATTTCTAAAACGGGATAACTTCACGCATAAAAAAGATGCTTATCAAGGTGGGGCACTCAAATCACACTATTGGTCCATGATAAAGACGATCCAAGTCACTCATATGAAGAGAAATATTCGACTACGACTAACCATCTACTTTCTTCACTCAATGGACATGAAAATCAAGGGTTAAGGGGCTGATTTGACAATCGGACTACTTCTACTATGATTTAAGGGTTGAAATTTGATGTGTATGGTTAACATGTGCCCAAAAGCTTAAATCCAAGGTTTTGCGTGAAAGTGATCGTCAGAAACTATAATACTTAAAAATGGCATCTTAACTTAAGTTTAACTAATGGCATTTTCGTAATTATCTGAAAAGTGCGTAATTTTTAAAATCTAATCTTTCTACGATGTTTATGGGATCATTCTAAGCAACATTTATAAAGGGTCCCCTATCAGATCTCCTACGGATGTCCCGCTATTCGCAAATCAACGGTAAATGTACGATAATTAATAAAAATAAATTAAAAATGAATTTTCAAAAACTTTCAAATAAATCTCAAAAATTTGGGGTGTTATAGGACCCCAGCCACCCCTCTTAGCTTTCCTTTGTGTTCTATTGGATCTAGGAAACCTTCAGTCCAAATCCACACCGCACACCTACAAGAGATCAGTTGCATCCATCCGTCCAAGGTGAGGTTGAGCCACCCCATCTGGTAGTGATGGAGGTCAACTTATCTCATCTGCTGACCAGTTGGAGGTTACCTCATCTCATCTGCTGACCAGTTGGAGGTAACGTCATCTCATCTGTTAACCAATTTTCAGCATCAACAGATATCATCCATCCACTCATGTTTTGGTCATTAATCATCTTCCAGATCAAGACTAAAGCAAATCATCTCCCATGGTCTGATTCCCATAATCTAGATAATCTGCCCATCAGATAGAATTTGAATGGTGCATTTGGTAATCTAACGGTTCTTATATATCTAGTTTGGATGGTTTGGATCATCGATCCATGGTTTGGATTGGTGATTCAATATACGGAACGTCTTAGATTTCAGTTAGACCGTTTCGATTGTCCATTTTTATGGTTCAAATTCACAAGAAAAGAGAGAGAAAATTATACCCCTACAATTTATTGAAGTGTACTTTATGCACACATCCATCTTCCTCTTTTGAGAGGGAATTTTTAATTTTTAGAAGGAAAAAAATCCCATGAAGTAATACAAAATATGAATTTAGAAAATATCACTTAAATTGCAATTATCATATCCAAACACACCCATACACTATGCATGGAAGAGAATTGTAGAATTAGAAATTACGAATGTGTAGTTATGTTGTAGAGGAATTTTGCTATTTGTGGTGGCTTACCTAAGTGCAGTTATGGGCTCAGGCCAAGCCAAGGATTGCCCAAGCAAATGCAAACTTAAAATGTGTGCTTATAAATAAGCCCAAGCTTGTCCCATGGGCCTAGGAGTTCAGCCCAAATCCAACCCAAATATCAGCCTAGTCCAACAGCCCACAGGCTGGTACCCGAACCAACAAGTATCCGGTGGACCATATGCTGATTTGAACAAGTCTGGGTTCAAATGTCAAGTCCCATTTAGAAACACGGTTTCACCATCTTGGACCTAGTTAAAAAATTGGGTCTAGTACTGGACATGATTAAAATCGAGTTGGGTCGTGTCCAAATCGAAATGCATGTAGCTAGGAGATCATAGAGCCTGTTTATATACCACACATGTATCAAAGTAGCACGCATGTTTGTGATTTAAATCCATCCAACGGGTGAGCCCAACCATATGAATGCCTTTTAGTTGGCTCAGACCCAACGCAAAACCAAGGTCCAAAGAACCAAAGAGTACCTGAAATCTATTGGATCATGGTCTGAACCTAAAAAAAACCAAGACCAGATCTTGGCAAGGCCGGGTAAGGGTACCCTAGCACCTGACCCAAAGATAGACCCGTTGACAGCTCTACCCGGCCCATTGACCAACCTGTTTGCACATGTATGTTTGGTGAGGAGATGGTTATTCAAATGAAATCAATCATTCCATTGTAGTGACTCACGTTACATTAAAAAATAAAGTAACACATGGAGTTCACATGTATTTTCAAGGTGTGCAAATACATTTAAGGTCCGTTTGGTAGGGATCCAGCAAAATTTGTACCAAGTCTATCCCCATTTTTGGTGGGCCATGCCCCCATGTCAGATTTGCGGCCAGGAATAGTCTACAACACCCTTTTAGGCAGCTGGTAAAACGCAAAGCTCTGTGGGGCCCACCATGTTATGTGTGCAAAATCCACTGTGTCTATCAGGTTCATTAGTCGATTCTAGGCGATATAAAAAAAAGATGAGCCAGATTTATGAATCAGGTGGGCCACATCACTGGGAATAATGGGGATGGGGTGCAAACCAGAAGTTTGTTTATGGGGCCAACATGTTGTTTATCTTTCATCAAACCCATTAAGCAGGTGGAACACATGAGGATAAAGGAAAATTAAAAAAAAAAAAAAAAAAAAAGGTCTGAGCCAAAGCTCATGTGGGCCTCACCTCACAAACTCAGAGGTTTTAGGAGCAATTTTGCATCATTCCCGTTATGGGGCCCATCTTATTTTTCTATAGGAATGATCTTTTGCATGTACATTTCAAATAAGGTTTCTCACCTGATGGGCGGAGTGGATTTACATATACGACATGGTGGGCCCAAAGAGCTTGGGTAGACGATTCTGATAGCCTTACGATTAATCGCGTTTTTTAAAGTTTTATGTAGAGTGCGTTTGGTTGCACCAAATATCATGATATTTCATGATAATCGGCCCTGCGGATCAATGCATAGTCCACTTCAGGAGATGGGCTTTGGGTGGTCTTATTCTTCTTCTTCTTCCTTCACAAGCTGGGCCCACGGTTTAATGATCTGACAGTTGATAGTATCGGCCTTACTGTGGATGGCCCATGGAACGAAATTCTTCAACATAGAAAGAATCTTGAACCTTTGAATAGGTGATCCAACTGTGTGCAATATTCAAACAGGAAAAGGCCAACTATTGTACAGCTTTGAATCTTCCAATACATGGGATGTCTCTGCGTGATGATGCCCATCGTATCAACGGTTGGGATCACTCAAAAATGGATCCAAAGTAATATAAACCACCTTTGTGGGCCCTGAAAACTGCATACTCCACCTTACCGTACGTATATACATTTGTGGGCCAACTTATGATCAGAATCTCTGGTTTTTTGGGCCAATGGAACATGCATGGTGGGGCCCACCAGGTGAACCACCAGAATCTCGCACATTTGGTAGGGGTGAGATATATAGATCGGGTTTGGATGGCATCCCATTCGTGGAGGAATTAAATGATCACACACGTGGAGCAAGATCTGGAATTATATGATCACACGTGGATGTGGATTCGAAATCATATGATCACACGTGGAGAAGGATCCTGATGGCCTCTCATTACCCGAGGAATTATATGGTCACACGTGGAGCAGGGTTCGGGTGGCTTACCATTCCTCGAGGAATTATAATGATTCTCAACCGTTGGATATCCACACTGTCCATCGGTTTTGCCACCTTATTTTATGACATGGTCCGAAAAATGATCTTATGTGGACTACACCACACGAAACAGTGGTGATTGACAATAACAAACCTTTTGTGGGCCATAAAAGTTTTGGATCATGCTTATATTTGTGCTTTCCCTTCATCCAGGTCTGTGTGACCTTATCAACAGGTTGGATGTCAAAAAAAATTTACTGTGGTCCTTGGAAGTTTTTAATGGTGGGTGTTCAATGACCATTGTTACCTGTGGTGTGGTCTACTTAAGATTTGTAAATATTTCATTTTTGTGACCATCCATTGAAATTAGCTAGAAAAACGGATGGACGGCGTGGATACAACAAATACATCGAGGTGGGCCCCACGGTCACGGACTCACCCACTAACATGTTACCCCGGACTCGCCTAATCCATGCCCGGCGCCCATTTGGAGCGGGAATCGTCGACAATACCTATTTTACGCCCTGCGGAAAGCACCCAGTTCTGTGGGGTCCACCATATTATATATGTAAAATCTACTCCTTCCTTCAGGTGGGAACCATCATTTTGACCGCACATACAGAAGATAAAATCATTTAAAATCTTATGTGGACCACATCAATGGGAAAATGTAAAGTTTCCCCCAAAGCCAATACGTTAACATGGTGTGGTCGGTCTCAATTTTATATCGGCCTGATTTTTCTTCACTTCACCCTGCTGAATTAGACCTGATTAATGGACGGGTTTGATGAACGATACAGACCATGGTGGTGCCACATTCAAACCAATGGTTGGAATTCCATCTCCATTATTCCATGAAGTGTGGCACATACGAGGTGTGGATTTAGCTGATTTTTTTTTTTGCATCAAGGGCTTAAGATCGAGGATAGAACCTGATAGACCAAGTGGACTTTACATATACAATATGGTGGGCCCCACATACTGGGTGTTTTAGAGGATTCAAGTCCCCACGTTTGATCTCGTAACCAGTGTCCTTTAAATGTGAAAAATTTACCCCGAGAACAACGGAAGGATTTCCTTACCAGGCGTTCCTCACAATCAAAGCAGACACGTGGCACAGCTCTACAATCCAGACTGTTCATCATGTGGTTCCAACGGGCGACACTTGGGTGAGACCCCGGAACCAGCGATGTGGGTGGGACTCTGAACGTAGGGGCCCACCTGAATGTATTCCTTGTAGATCCATGCGGTTAATCTGATTTTTCAGATTATTTCGTGCAATGGTACCAAAAATTAAGAAGATTAAAATTTTGGGTAGATTACAACCTAAGAAAAACTAGGCTAATGACCATTAAAAATCTTTTGTGAGCCACAAAACTTTTCTATCAACCTCATATTTGTTTTTTTCCTTTCATCCCTGTCTACGTGACCTTATCAACAGATTGGATGGTCAAAAGACATTACGGTGGACTCTAGGAAGTTTTTAATGGTCACGGATGAATGATAACTGTTTTTTGGCGTGTGGTCCACCTAAAATTTGCATCTGTTGTATTTTTGGGACTGCATCCTAAAATAATATGAAGAAACAGATGGAGGGCATGGATCTACAAAGAATACATCCAAAGAATACATCCAGGTGGGCCTTAGGTTAAGGGTCCCACCCACATCGCTGGTTCCGGGGTATCACCCAAGTCGCGCCCGGTTCCAACCGGGCTCGTCCCTACTAAGAAAATCAATTTGATCGAAAGGTCCACTCATTGGACAGGGTAGGTTCATCCAACTCTTTTCGAGTTGTAGAATATGGTTCGTTCTCGATAAGATCCACCCTATGAACGGTCCAGATGGTGGACAGGTGTGCTAAATGTTCGATTCAAGTGTAAATCAGTATCTGAGAGAAATCCTTGTGCTGCCATCAACAGCTAGATCATGGTGGCTGCAGCACATCCCAACAACCGGAAGCGGATTGCGTCCTTCCTCGGTATGGACGCAAACCATCCAAACCAAGCTATGGAGGGGCCCACCGTGATGTATCTGTTTATCCACTCCGTCCATTCCATTTCTAAGATCAGGCAAACCTCATGAGACAAGAATGTGGCGGGTCCAAAGGTCAGCTCCACCACACTAAATACTGAGCTCGGGTTGCATTAAATGCAAGAGTCATTTCTGGTGTGGTCGACCTGACCGTTGGACTTGCCTCATTCTTGGTCTCATGTGGTCAGCCTGATCTTACAAACGGAATGGACGGAGTGGATAAACAGATACATCATGGTGGGCCCCTCCACAGCTCGGTTTGGACGCTTTGTGTACATACTGAGGAAGGACGCAATTAGATTCCCCAACCACCTCACCGCTCCAACAATCCCATTTCAACTCGCATTTGGATCTGTGATCAGATTCCTATTAACCACATATCTAATGGCCACCAATTGGATGGTTAGGATTATCCACTTGTATTCTGCGTATGCTCTTCTCCTTCTGTAATGGGACGTATGGAGCTAAGATTTGATGTGTGTATTGACTGGACGCAGGTCTCCAGTGGGCCCCACCATGATGTTTGTGAGAAATCCACCCCGTCCATCCGTTTTTTGTGATCATTTTAGGAAATTTGACAAAAAACGAGGCGGATCCAAAACTCAAGTGGGCGATACCAGAGGGAAAACTGGGAAAGGAGTTTTTTTAACATTGAAACCTTCCCGGGATCCACCTTGATGTTTATATGCCATCCAAACCGTTTATAAGGTCACTCCCACTGGGATGAAGTAAAATCACCGAAAAATTAGCCTGATACGAAAGTTTTATGGCCGCTTGAATATTTCAACGGTGGTCACTGGATTCCAACTTTTTCCTCTCGTATAGAACAGTATAGTTTTGGATCCGCCTCAATTTTGGTAGATTATCATAAAACGATCTCGCAAAACGGATGGACGGAGTGGATTTATCCCAAACATCATGGTGGGCCCCACATAGCATCTCAACGCAGGAACTTCCGCGTCCGTATTGACATGCATCCATGCCTAGTGCACCTCAAGAAATCCCACAACACATTCATGGCTGCTTGATGCATGGGAAAAAAGTAACGGATCTGTTGCATCAGTTCTATACTAGTGAGACCCTTGGTTTATTTATCCAAACCATTCATCAGAAAGGCCCCATCATGGATGAGGGCATGACCCATAATTCTTTCAGATTGAATGATCCCAGCCTTCCAATCTTTGATGTTGAGTTGCTTGTTTAACCATCGATTTATAGGTCACTGATCCAAGGGTTATAAACTTTCAATCTGAGAGAATTTTGGGTCAGCCCCTATCCACAGTGGTCCATCAGATGGACGGTCTGAATGGGCCCACTGGACACTGACTACGTCTGAGACCCTGTAATTCCATCTCAGGATCATAGCCTTTATAGTAATGAAAGATTCCTTATAACCTACCTCAAAATGGCCCATTCATAAATGAGATGTGCCTGTCCCAGCGCACATTTTAAGTGCTAGTGTGCAATGTACGTTGCATATAAACACATAAACGGTGTCCACGTGGATCTTATTTATAATATTATGCTCTGCCAACTCAATGCTTTACACAAGTGGGGCCCATGATTCTGTAATCCAGATCATTGTTCTGCCATGTCCACCATCAGCCAAAATTACTCCAAAATGGAAGATTCTAGCCTCCATGTTTAGGGCTTTTTAACTTGAATATGGACTTTTGTGGTGTTTCTCTTCCTAACCGTCTATTTATAGGTGAGGGATAGAAAAAATTTTCATGGTTGATTGATGGTGGGACACGACAGATCAATGGCTTAGATACAGAAAACTGGTGAGTGGTGAGAACGCTCATCGATACGTCACACTGTTAGTACACACACCCACACTATTAGTCACCCTCCACTGTTAGGTATTCCATACCTTGACTTCAGTGTTCAGACGAGGTTATCTTCACCCAGTCTACCACTGTCCCAAAGGTGTAGGTGTATCTTGTCCATTACTTTGATAATTGATTAAATTACAGGAAATGGCACAAAACAAAGTCCACAAGAGAGGTAGTTACTGTCGGATCAATGGCCATGAGGCCTTCTTGATCCTAGCTGTTTGTGGTGGAGATTCAAGGTAATCTCAACATTGGCTTGTTAAAGTCATTTTTGAACAGTTAAAAATCGATATTTAGAAGGCGATTAACGGTTCCCAAATAAGAGGGCAGTTTCATCTTGGCAGAGTTTCGACTATTTAGATGCTGGATCGTATGTGTGTAAAAGAAGATTATCAATCCTATTAGAAAATCACCTACGGTTAAGAAGAGCATTCTTCCATTGTGATCCTAGTCCTATCATACTCTCTTTATCATTTGGGTGCAGATCAACGGTTACAATCATTGATTTTATTGAATTTTAGTGCATGGTATGCATCAGAGTGGACAACTGATACGAACGGCTCAGATGGATTAAAATGTGCAAAAATTGAAGAGTGATGGGACGATTCATTGACTAAGTTACAAGTTGCACCCAAAATCGGGTGGCCGATCTCACGTTTAAAGCATTTGGCCATGGTCAATCCAAGTGCCCACACGTTGATGAAACATGAACGGTCCAGATCAATGAACGTGTACACAGATTTGTATTCGTGTTATGCTGGTTACCACTAATTAATCTTTATGTTTTAAGGAAAATAATACTTTAAGGGAATATTAGTGGGCCATTAGACCTTAGAGATGTGATGGGCCATCTTATTTTTCAAGGGAATATAAGTGGGCCATTAGACCATGGCTATGTATCAAAGACTCCCATTGACTAGGAGGAGATGTAATTGTTTACTGTGTGTGTGTGAGAGAGAGAGAAAGAGAGAGAGGACACGTGGCAATGGGTCATTGATGTACACGTGGTTTCATTGAATGTTGTGTCCCAGCTCATGGAAGGTAAGGAGACATGTGGAATCTCATGAATTGAAATTAGAGGGCACGATTTGAGATGTTTGCACAAGTGCTCCATATATATCTCATCTGTCATGTCCGGTTGGAGACCATACATTTCCCCACCTATCCCTTAAAAATCAATGGATCAGCCATTCATTTTAATGGATAATATTGATGAAGGTCTGCGTGTACATCTCACAGCTTGCTCGAACTGACCTGGTGTCTATTGCAAGTGATTTGAATATTTCCATTGATAAAGCAGCTTCTTGCGTCCATTCATGTCTACTAGGCTACGTATTGGGTGAGTACATGCATCTAAACCAACCTCTCTAAATCCATGGACATGTTTCCATCACGCCCGGTGGGAAAAAGTGCGACATGAAATACGTTTTGTATATTAGTTATGACCATTCATATATATATATATATATATATATATATATATATATATATATATATATATATAAAGAATAAAGATGCATATATTGTTATTTAGCTAATCCTTAAAAGGTGCATTTGGTTGTACCAAAATATTATAATATTGAAATTTCATTGTGCAAAATATCATGATATTTGGTATAGCCAAACGCAACATAAATAAGACGTTGACCTTGCTTGCCAGTATATACGGATCTTTATTTAAAAATACAAATACACACAACCTTGTGATACAGTATATCTTTTTCAATGTGTTTATTTTAATCTTTAAAGAATTGGCCCCAACAGGCTAATAAACGGTTGCATATATAGGTCAATGCAATAGGTAGTGGATTAGATGGGGGCACGGCTTTGGTGGATCCCCGAGGTGGGGTGGATCCTTGATTGCGGGTCCCACTATGATGTCTGTTCCTTATATCCACACTGTCTATCCATTTTGACAGCTCATTTTAGGGCATGATTCCAACGATGAAGTAGATCCAAATCTCATGTGTTGAATACTCACCATTAAAACTTCCTGAGGCCATTGGAATGTTTATTTGCCATCCAGCCTGTTGATAAGGTCACAAAGACATGGATAAAAGGACCAACAAAATATCAGCTTGATCTAAAACCTATATGGCACACAAATTTTTTTTAATGGTTACCCATCATTGTTTCCTATGGTGTGGTCCACCTAAGATTCAGATCAACTTCATTTATAGGATCATGCCCTGAAATGATCTCTTAAAACAGATGGACAGAGTGGATGTAAGGCACATACATCATGGTGGCCCCACCGTCAAGGGTACACCCACCTCAGTGTATCCGGATCTACATAACCATGACCAACAACACATTGAGGCCCTACGGTGTGTCCTATCTAAGTCTTACATTAGAGGGATTTTTAACATCGATTGCGAAATTGTAGAGGCGCACCTGAAGAACGGTGTGGATCTAATGCATGCTTTGTACTATTTTAAAATGATGATGATTCATCTCCCCACTTATGGCCCAGATGTATAGCTACGGTCCAAATTGCGGGTGGTCCCATGTTGATGGAACATGGATGTAAGATCACATCCTTTATTAAATTTTAACCATCCAATTAATTATAACTATCAAATGGATTGTTAGAAGTAAAATAATGTGTGGTCCAAATTTGAAGTAAAAAAATGGACAATTGATATAATCTTCTCAGCTTAATTTTTTTCATATGCTCCATCCACCATTGAGTCAGCGATTCAGACGGTCTGGATTAACGTACCTCTATAGCATGCATTTTCTTCAAGAGTCACCACCATGATAAATGTTGCGTGGCTAACATAGGAGTACAAAGAACGTAATAATCACCCCACGAGAGTTTACCATAGCAAAGCATGGTTAGTTACTGTGCTTACGATCAGAACCGTTCATTGTGTACATCAAACATTGAAAGAGCAAACTTCCAAAAATTATACTATTTTGGGAATTTTACCCCTTCAAATAATGTGGCATGTGTAGACAGTTAAGATCGAGTGCATTCATAAGGTGGGCCTAAAATATATGTGCGATGGTGGCCCCACATGCTTACCTTGGACCAATATTGGCTTTATTTTATTATAACGGTCCATTAGATGTCCACCTACTGCCCGTAAGCATGTTTTGTGCGTAGTTTTTGGAATGCGACACGTGTCAAGTGGGTCCCACTACTTCGACAGTTTAATTTGAGGCACAAGTACGCCACGTGTATGTATTGGACATCACATGCTGACATGTTATCAGAGTTTTTCTTGATACATTTCGAAGGAGAAAAGTTAGAATGTTTAGATGGGCCTTACTTTAGATGGCCATATCCCAAAATTCAAACCAAATGGACAATCTCAACCATCGGATTGGAGGAACTTTTGGGGGGGGGGGGGGAAATGAACGGTCAAAGAGACTTTGGTTTACTTTCTGTTATAATCTTCCATGTTTCTTTCCCAATAGGATGGCTAGGATTATCAGTGATGAGTCAACTGGGCCATCACTAAGGCTATGATGGCCATGTTGACGAAACTGGGCCCAGTAATGCCTCAGTAATTTTTTTCTGGTATGGTCCACATGATGAACTATAGCATGCTTAATGACTGGTCCGTATCTCATGCACGTACGTATGCCACGTGTACCCAAGATTAAGATAGGAATGCAAAATATGAAAATAGATTTTCAAAAACCATTTTAGATTGGAAAAACGATTTCTGAAAAAACAAATCGAGGAGAAATAGATTTAAAAAAAAAAAAAAAAAGTAGGGCCGCCCACTTTCTTTTCTCTGAAAACGACTTTTCTCTAACGATTTGGAAAAGTAGGGCCCACTTTCTTTTTCTTTTTCTAATTGTTTTGTAGTACTTTTTTTTATTTTTATTTTTTCACATTGTTTCTACAACGGTTTGCTAAGCCCACACGCGTGTATGGCCTGCAGCCCATCTACACGCCACCACACGAGCCAACATAGCCCATGAATACAAGATCTGAGCATTTCATGAAATGGTCCACATTTTTTTAGATCATCTGGTCCAAAAATCAGACTTGTTCACTGCTGAAGTGGGTGAGAGTGTAAGGGGAAAAATGGACGGCTTAGATGGCTTTTCTTTTATAGTTTGTCCTTTTGATTTATGCACTGTGATACAACTTAGGGATGAACGGACCTGATGCTTGCGCCAGAATATCTGGACAATCTGGGAGGTGTGGAAACATCGGATCTCATACACGTGTGCCATACTTGCACGTGTGATGTCATGTAGACGAGCGAGGTTATACACGCGAGTGGGATTTGCAAAACTCATTTCTATTAAAACGTGCAAATTGCAAAGAAGAGGTGGGTCGTTTTGGGCGCGGATTTCCTGCGAAAGCCTTGCGCAGGAATTTCCTGCACTGGGAACCAAGGTGGGCCCACAGTGATGTTTTTTGATAAATCCAAACCGTCCATCCGTTTTGGGAGATCATTTTAGGAAGTAAAAACAAAAATGAACCGGATCTAAGGCTCAAGTGGGCCGAAAACGTGAGATTTGAACGTCCACAGTTGAAATATTTGTGAGTTATAGGAGTTTCGAATCAGGATAATATTTGTTTTTCCAGTTCATCTCAGTATTAGTGACGTTATGAACGGTATGGATGTCATATAAACATCACTGTGAACCCCAGGGAGGTTTCAACGGTAGTAATTTACCTACCCACCTTTTCCTTTAGTGAGGCCCACTTGAGTCTTGGATCCGGTTCATTTTTGTTATCATGTAATAAAATGAGCTCCCAAAACGGATGGAAGGTGTGGATTTATCAAAAAAATTACTGTGGGCCCCACCGTGGTTCCCAGTGCAGGAAATTCCTGCGGAAGGCTTTGGCAAGAAATCCGCGCCCGTTTTGGGATTTTTACTATAATAGCCCCGAGGTGTGGCCATTTTAACTAAAAATTGAATTTCTCATAACATCTTTCCAAAGTGGCCTTTTCACGAGATATTGAAATATCTGTGGTCGGTTTTGCCCCTCTGACCATCTGTTGACGTACGGAGCTGCTTTTCGCACGAGGCTTTTTCTCAAGGGGATTGTGGGGCCCACAAAATCATCCATTGTGGCCATCGGACGGCCAATCTGATCCGTTCATATGAAATGGAGCATTTTCAAACCCACACGAGAGGTTTTTGCATTTCCGAAAGAGGCTGTATGTGACCCAGAATAGCGTTAAGGATTCTCATTAGTACAAATTATTATTTGCACCGGCGTGGCCCACCGGTATTGACACTTTCCTTGAAATTTTTCACAATGACTCGTAATTAAAAAAACTTTTTATATGAATGAATTCGATTTGTCTTCTCACATCCAAATTGCCCCACATAAGATCACGTTTGTAAATGGTGGGGCCATTGACGCAATGCATGGTGAAATGGATCCATAAACCTTCCAGTGAAACACGTTGTATGGGATCCACCACATTCTTCGTACGAAGAAAGTGAAAAAGTTGGGTTTGGAGGTCCCACCAAGGCAATGCGTGCTATCCGTTCATCAACGACGTCGATGGACTGTTCTCCTTCCCTCTTCGTCTGACTTTGGTGGTTATCATCCGATTTTTCATGATGCACGTCCAAGATAATGGCTGTAGTAGATTGTAACAGAGAAGAAAGGTTGGGCCCACAAAAATAGTCTGCTAAATGAAAATAGGTAAACCATCTCTTTAACTGATTCTCTATGTAAATGTTAATGTGGATGGTAATGTGCATGGTGAAATGGAAAAGTGTAATGGGTGGAGGCTCAAATGTGGGTTGGATTTTCACTGAGTACTCAAAACTCCATGTGCTAACTGGATTCCCACTGAGTATTGTGGAATCCCCCCTCGAACTGGGGATTCCCACTGGGCATAGTGGATTCCCACTGAACACTGTGGATTTTCCCTGGCACTGCAGATTCCCACTGGCCACTGTGGATTCCCGCTGAACACCGTTGATTCCCCTGGGCATAGTGGATTCCCACCGAACAACGTGGAATCCCCCATGGCACTGCGATTCCTATTGGCCCCTGTGGATTCCCACTGGGCATTGCGGATTCCCACTGGGCATAGTGATTCCCATTGAACACTTTGTATTTAACCTGGCACCGCTGATTCCCACTGGCCACTCAGGATTCCCACTGAGCATTGTAGATTCCCCTGGGCATAGTGGATTTCCACCGAACAATGTGGTTTCCCACTTGGCACTGCGGATTCCTACTGGCCACTGTGGATTCCCACTGAGCACTATGGAATCGTACTGGGCATTGTGGATTCCCCCTGGGCATTGTGGATTCCCACTGGGCATAGTGGTTTCCCCCTGGGCTCAGGGGATTCCCACCGAGCAATGTGGATTCCCACTGAGAAAGGTAAATCCAAACGCACAAGGTCCACCGCCATTTGACTTTATGACATGCTCTTTTAGTTATGACATGCTCTTTTCGAAGCTGTCAAAACAAGGCCCTAATGGGTGCTATAACAAGAATGATACTCTACATTGGGCATCCACATTGGCATTGGGAATCCATTGTTTCAATTGTATAGTTCTTAGTTCGACCACAGAATGCATCTCAACATCTTCATCTCTACAACACTCAATTCATAAAAGTATCTTTTAAGGCTTACAACCAAGCTTTCTCGTATCAGGCACAAGAATCGTTGAATATGACAGTTACGCAGCCCATATACTGTCATTATGATGGTGAGCTAGTAAACGAACGAGGAAGGTGGAGATACAACGGTGGCGATTCTCAGTTTATCATGGTGAGCAATGAAATAAGTTATGAGGATCTTGTATCTAAAATTCACAATGTTATCGGCACGACACATTCGGAATATAAGCTTAGAATAAAGTTCGTCTACCCATCGCCTAACTCCATATCACTTCGTCCACAACCGATCAGATATGATGACGATGTGGCGGCATATATGTTTATCTCCGCTCAGAACCCGAAAATTCATATACCTATGTTTGTGGAGAAAGTCAGACATAAACGTGTATTTCATGATCCTGTGGCGGTGCATTTAAATGAGCCTATACCAACAGTTGATACGGCCGTATATAGAGAAGACTGCACTGACATCCATTCAACAGTCCGTGAAGTCGTCATTAGTTCATTACGTGAGACACGTTCAGAACTTCCGCGTACGGGCAGTTTCGAGACACCGGAGCCAACAGCATGTGCAGTTATACATACTTCACCGAGTAGGGCATATCACGAAGATCCGAGTTTGGACAGTTTCGAAGCGCCATCGTTCCGACTCATTCATAGCCAAGACTACGCGCACATTCCTTCAGCGGCTAGTGCAGATGTCCATACTCCATCGAGTGATGCACATCAAGATGATCCTCCTTTCAGCAGTTTTGAAGCGACATTGTTCCAACATATTCATAGCCAAGATTACCCTCACGTTCCTTCATCGGCTAGTGCAGATATCCCGAGTCCATCGATTGCTGCACTTCGGGAAGATCCGAGTTTGAACAATTTTGATGCGCCATCGTTCCGACACATTAATAGCGAAGACTATGCGCACGTTCCTTCCAGGGCTCATGCTGACATCCCATGTCCAACCACCAGTGACTGTAATCGCCTTTTAGAGGTTCTTGAGACTCCAATGGATGTCATGTTTGAGCGAGATGAAATAACTCCGCAGGAGATACTTGACCTCGATGCGGCATCAATGTACGTGAATTGTCCGGTATATCATGATTTTGTTGATGACCCAAGTGAGTTAGCCGTTGGACAAATGTACAGAGACAAGGCTCGGCTACAGTTCACGCTTTGTAAGTTTGCGATGCGAAATCATTTCCAATATAAGGTATTGAAATCAAACAAACAGAGGTACACGATTAAATGTCTAATTGATAGTTGTGGTTGGAGGTTGCATGCATCGTTGTTGGACAATGGTGGTGCTTTTAAAATAAAGACATATCGATCAGAACACACATGTAGCCAATCCTCCGATGCAATCAGTTATCTCCATGCAAGTTTTGCGGATGCAGCTTATGAAGGTACAGGAAGACATCGTTGTCAAGCAACGATTAAGATATGTACGAAGATTGCTGCAGAGCGTATGAGGAAGGGCAGAACATGTAGGCCACAAGATGTACAATTTGGAATGGAGAAAGAATTCAATGTTGAGGTCAGTTATATGAAAGCGTATAAAGGTATCATAGCTGCAAGTAGTGTGGTTATGGGGTCATTTGAAGATTCATACAAAGTACTCCCTGCCTATCTCCATGAATTGATGAAGGCAAATCAGGGTACGGTAACGGACTTACAAGTAGACAGCGAAACGAATTGCTTCGAGAGATGCTTCATTGCGCTAAGACAATGTATTCGAAGCTTCCGGTTGTATTTTCGAAAAGTTTTATGCTTGGATGGGGCTCACTTGAAAGGGAGGTATAAAGGTGTACTGTTCACCGCAACAGCGTTGGACGGAAATAATCGCATTCTCACGGTAGCATATAGGGTTGGTGAGTCAGAGAATAACAGTAGTTGGCTTTGGTTCCTTCAAAACTTGAAGCGGGCAATTGAGCCTCTCCCAGAGGAGATAGTTATTATATCGGATCGTCATGCAGGTATAATCAACGGGGTGAAATCAGTATTCCCTAACGCAGCTCATGGTTATTGTGCACACCATCTCCTCTCAAATATGATGCATCACCACAAGGATGAGTCTTTGAAGAAGTACTTTTGGGCGGCTGCTAAAACGTGCCGAAAAAGCAGTTTCAATGATCTCATGCACATCATATCAAAGGTCAACCCTGCCGCATTTGAATGGCTCAATAGTGTAGATAAAGAAAGATGGGCTTCTGTATTTTTCCCGGGCAAGAGATACAACATGATAACAACAAACATTGCTGAGAGCGGAAATGCACTATGAAAAAAACCAAGAGAATACCCGATCGTGAAAGTTCTCGATAGTGTCAGGAGCAAGATTCAAAAATTCTTCTTGAAAAGGCGAGAAGATGCGAAAGTGTTTTTAGGAAAAGCAACACCCTGGGCGGAAACACATATGAGAGAGTTATCAGACCAGGCGAGGATGACAAGCTGTACAGCGATATCTGTGGATGAATATGAAGTTAATGGGGGTGAGTATACCGACGTAGTGAAACTAAGTGAAGCGAAGTGTGGATGTGGCGAGTTCAGCGTGCTAATGTTACCTTGTCTACATGCAATCGCCGCATGTGACAAGTATGAGCTCGATCGTTACAATTATTGTTCCCCCTTCTACTCAACAGCAGTTTACAAAGTGATGTATCGCGATTCCATATACCCAGTCCATGATGTGAGTCAATGGGACACACCTGAAGATGTAAGGGTGATATGCGATAAAATTCGTCACCCGAATCAAAGGAAAATTCTAGGAAGACGAAAGAAAATGAGAATTACAAGCCTAGGTGAGGAGAGACCAACCGTCAAGTGTTCCAGGTGTAGACGAACGGGTCACAATCGAATGACATGCACCTACCTTCCGGCCACTAGCTAAAATTTATTACTACGTGTTGCGCTGGTTACTTTTTGCATACGCAAAGCCTCACTTTGTATTTAATTTTGTACGTATCTTTTTGTAAATCCACACCATGTCATATAAACATTTTGTCTACGTAATTTACTACTTGAATGGAGAAAGGCATGTGGTTGTGTATGTGTATGTATATTTAACGCTTGTCGCTATCATAGTTTCCCGTGCCAAAACACATAGGGCCTGTTTGGTTTTTTGGCTCAGCTCTAATTATCTTGTAAATGGATAATGATTATTTACCTAGGTAATTACTGCATCTTTCCCAATGAAGACAGTGACACTTACTTTTCTTAACGCTAAAAATGAAAAATTTGTGCAATAAATATGGGGCCCACCGTGATTTATGTGGCTTATCCACACCACCCATTTCTTTATGCCCGT
This sequence comes from Liriodendron chinense, assembly GCA_003013855.2. NCBI lineage: Eukaryota > Viridiplantae > Streptophyta > Magnoliopsida > Magnoliales > Magnoliaceae > Liriodendron > Liriodendron chinense. The sequence goes on along the minus strand of ML058329.1, from coordinate 4,410,015 downwards.
TGAATTTAGGGCGTGAGCCAAAAATTGAAGCAGATCCAAAGCTCAAGTGGACCACACCACATGAAACAGTGGGAAATGAGCGCCAACCATTAAAAACTTCTTGGGGTCCCTAAAAGATTTGGATCAAGCTGATATTTATGTTTTCCCTTTATCCATGTCTGTGTGACCCTATGAACCAGTTAGATGATGACTAAACCTCAATACGGGCCCAATGAAAGAAACAACTTTCAACGGTGGACGAATTAAGGCCACTGTTTCCTTTCGTGCGGGCCATTTGAGTGTTAGATTTGCCTCATTTTTTGGCTCATGCCCCAAAATGTGCTAATAAAACATATGAACGGCGCTGATATATCATATACATTACGATGGGCCCCACGGATTTAAGTCAACATTTTGTGGACCGATTCTCGAGGTGGAATTACTCACCTATTTTCAATGAAGGTTAAAAAGTAATAATTACCCATTTCCAAAGTATTTACCTGGATCATGAAAAATCAAACATGCCCATAATGAAACAAATGTATTTACTTGCGTTGAAAGAAAAAATTTGTGGGGTCGGATCACGGGATTCACAGAATACATCCGACTGCAGTGACATGTGAATATGAGATGTGACTGGTGAAAATTAGATTAGTAGGGTACAGGTAAGTACAGTCACGGGTGAAGAAGATGTGTGATCACGTGGGATTCCATGACCCCCTTATCCAGTCCCTACCATTCTTGAATCCTCCAATTGTTTAAAAAATGTCACGAAATGGTCATGGCCGGCATCATCCCAACCTACGTCCACCTCCTGGAGACTCCTACCTTATACAGGAAAGGAGGGCCGAGTGGGATCGTGAAATATGCAAGCTAGAACAATGGACGACTATTTGTAGGAGATACAATCTTCCAGTGCCTAAACGACAGTCAGTGAACATGAGGCGTGATACGTTGGCAGAAATTGATACGGCATTGGGAAGGCTGAGAAGGGAGATCGGAAGGATGGTAAGTCGTGTGTCGAGAGTGTGGATGGATGGTGTGACGACGGATCTCCAGAATGCATCCGAATCGGATATTTCAAATGAAAGTGACGGGGATTTATCGGATTTTGAAGATAAATAGTCATCGTTTTCCTTTAGATAGCTTTTTAAACTCGTGCTTGTTCTTCGGTACGTTGCTATCATATGTGTATTTGGACAATCATCTGTTCTTGAGTATTTGGACAATCTGGGCTTCTTTTTTTTTCTTTCTTTTTCAGAATTTTTTTAAAGTTCGGAGGAAAAACCGCTCCACCAACTTTGACTAACGATTGATGACGTCGTTAGCATGTAGAAAAGGTCCAAATTGCCCCTCTTTCGTTGTAATTTCACAATCATACCCCATTCAAAGGGGTTGGGTGTGCGTAAGATGTGATGGGGCCCACAGGGCACTTCGGATTCCCACATAGCACTATGAATTCTCACAGGGCACTATGGATTCCCACAGGGCACTTCGTATTCCCACAGGGCACTATGGATTCCCACAGGGCACTATGGATCCCATTAGGCACTTTGGATTCCCACAGAGCACTATGGATTCCCACAGACCGCTATGGATTCCCACAGCGCACTTTGGATTCCCACAGGGCACGATGGATTCCCACAGGGCACTATGGATTCCCACAGAGCACTATGAATCCCACTGAGCACTATGGATTCCCACAGGGCACTATGGCTTCCCACATGGCACTATGAATCCCATAGGGAACTATGGGTTCCCACATTGATATGTAAAATGGATGGACAGCGTGGATAATACATATACAAGATTACATGGATAATACATAATACGTATATATGAATGCACATTGTTTCGTTACACTTGTAAAATTATGCTTGTGCACTTTTCTTTGGAAAATGCTCTTACATGTCTATTTGATTCCCACAGGGCACTTTGGATTCCCACAGGGCACTTGGATTCCCACAGGGCACTATAGATTCCCACAGAGTACTATGGATTCCCACAGGGCACTGTGGATTCCCACAGAGCACTATGGATTCCCACAGGGCACTATGAATCCCATAGTGCACTATGGATTCCCACAGGGCACTATGGATTCCCACAGAGCACTATGAATCCCATAGGGCACTTTGGATTCCCACAGAGCACTATGGATTCCCACAAACCGCTTTGGATTCCCACAGGGCACTGTGGATTCCATAGGGCACTTTGGATTCCCACAGAGCACCTTGGATTCCCACAGACCGCTTTGGATTCCCACAGGGCACTATGGATTCCCACAGGGCACTATGGCTTCCCACAGAGCACTATGGATTCCCACAGGGCACTATGAATCCCATAGTGCACTATGGATTCCCACAGGGCACTATGGATTCCCATAGAGCACTATGAATCCCATAGGGCACTTTGGATTCCCACAGAGCACTATGGATTCCCACAGACCGCTTTGGATTCCCACAGGGCACTGTGGATTCCATAGGGCACTTTGGATTCCCACAGAGCACCTTGGATTCCCACAGACCGCTTTGGATTCCCACAGGGCACTTGGATTCCCACAGGGCACGATGGATTCCCACAGGGCACTATGGCTTCCCACAGGGCACTATGAATCCCACAGGGCACTTTGGATTCCCACAGGGCACGATGGATTCCCATAGGGCACGATGGATTCCCACAGGGCACTCTGGATTCCCACAGGGCACGATGGATTCCCATAGGGCACGATGGATTCCCACAGGGCACTATGGATTCCCACAGGGCACCATCGATTCCCACGGGGCACTATGAATTCCCACAGGGCACTATGGATTCCCACAGGGCACGATGGATTCCCATAGGGCACGATGGATTCCCACAGGGCACTACGGATTCCCACAAAGCACTATGAATCCCACAGGGCACTATGGATTCCCACAGATCACTATGAATCCCATATGGCACTATGGATTCCCACAAGGCACTTGGATTCCCACAGAGCACTTGGATTCCCACAGGGCACTATGAATCCCAGAGTGCACTATGGATTCCCACAGGGCACTATGGATTCCCACAGAGCACTATGAATCCCATAGGGCACTTTGAATTCCCACAGAGCACTATGGATTTCCACAGACCGCTTTGGATTCCCACAGGGCACTTGGATTCCCACAGAGCACTATGGATTCCCACAGGGCACTATGGATTCCCATAGAGCACTATGGATTCCCACAGACCGCTTTGGATTCCCACAGGGAACTTTGGATTCCCACAGGGCACTTGGATTCCCACAGGGCACTATGGATTCCCACAGGGCACTATGGCTTCCCACAGGGCACTATGAATCCCATAGGGAACTATGGGTTCCCACAATGATATGTAAAATGGATGGACAGCGTGGATAATACATATACAAGATTACATGGATAATACATAATACGTATATATGAATGCACATTGTTTCGTTACACTTGTAAAATTATGCTTGTGCACTTTTCTTTGGAAAATGCTCTTAGAAAATTATTTTGATTCCCACAGGGCACTATGAATTCCCACAGGGCACTTGGATTCTCACAGGGCACTATGGATTCCCACAGGGCACTATGGATTCCCACAGAGCACTATGAATTCCCACAGGGCACTATGGGATTCATAATCCCCACTGTTTCACCTACTGCGGTCCAAGTACGCCATTGATCTGCCCCATTTCTTGGATCATGGCCAATATTCCCACTTTCTCATTTTATGTGGTCCACCTACACCTTCGATCTGCCTCATTTCCCGGCTCATCGCCTAAAATGAGATGGCCTATTCAATGAACGCGATCAAATCCATGTCATGTAAAAGGCGCTGGGTAGATGAAAGCATGGCATCTACTCCGACCTTCGCCAACAGCAAAAAGTCAGGCCTTCGTAAAAATCCGCTGTTGCAGCCCACACATGCACTCATTCGTCGTTACATAAATCAATATACGAAGATCCCAAAATGGGAACAATTCATTTAAACATTCCATACCATGTCGTTAAATTGTTCCCCCAACTAAAACACATCAGAAAACAAAAGCATTTATCCAACACTTAGGATATAACAAACCCAGCAAAAAAAAGAAAACTGAACTAGAATCCAAGTGCCCTGTGGGAATCCAAGTGCCCTGTAGATAGATGTCTCTATCATATTCGCTTCCAACCAAATTTCCAATGCAAAACCTACCTACCCACTAAATCCTCTTCGTCTCTCTTGTTAACTTGGTGGATGACATGTGGACCATTGATAAGTAATTGGTTCATATCCAATGGTCGTAATCGTTCGAATCGTCTAATAACCGTAACTCTTAATCTATTGATCCTTCATGGTAAGGCCCAAAAAATGAATAGTATAGATCTCATTTACATATGACACGTATGCAAGGACCTTCTGTGTCCGTCAATGACAATTTCGGAAAACTCCACCATCCATTTGTTGGGAAAAGCCAGCAGCGAAAGCGGAACGCCGAAACCGTGAAGCAATGCAAAATCAAATGAGTAACAAGATGCAATCAATCACACAAAAGCATTCAACACAAGAGACTTCGAATTTTACGTGGAAAAACCCCAAGTGCTCTGTGGGAATCCATAATGCTCTGTGGGATTCCGAGTGCTCTGTGGGAATCCATAGTGCCCTGTAGGATTCCATATTGTTTTGTGGGATTCAATATCGGTCTATGGGATTCCACAGTGCTCTATGGGATTCCATATTGGTCTGTGGGATTCCATAGTGCAAAGTGGGAATCCATACTCTTCTGTGGGGATCGATAATGGATGTTGTACGGGAAAAAAATGCATGTGCAGGTTACAAGTAATCCAGTCTTCAGTATGTATTTATTCAAAGTACAAAGTGAATTACTTTTCTCCTGAAAAAATAAAAATAATTGAATATTTAATAGTGCCGTACAAATTGAATTACATAGTGCTGTACAAATTGAATTACATATGTACTAGTTGAATATTTAATCTTACGCACGCTCTCTTCCATGGTAAGATGTTTTTGTTCGCGGCTTCGTTGGAATATCTTTCGCTGAAGGTATACCATTCTTCGTTGTTGATGGACCGCTTTCGATGACTTCTACAATATCTTCATGTAAAGATAATTGTACCGGTCTTGTCATTCCTTTCAACTTGAACTGAAGTAAGTCGAAGGCTATTGTTTGCCTGAAATTAGGGACTTCTTCCTGTGATTGAAAATACGACGCAATGAGTTAATAGCGGTTGAAGGACATGATGATTAGACTTCCGGTCGGAGTAGATGCCATGCTTTCATCTACCCAGCTCCTTTTACATGACATGGATTTGATCGCGTTCATTGAATAGGCCATCTCATTTTAGGCGACGAGCCGGGGTCTGAGGCAGATCGAAGGTGTAGGTGGACCACATCAAATGAAAAAGTGGGAATATTGGCCATGATCCAAGAAATGGGGCAGATCAATGGCGTACGTGGACCGTAGTAGATGAAACAGTAGGGATATTGATGACCATAGTGCCCTGTGGGAATCCATAGTGCTCTGTGGGAATCCAAAGTGCCCTGTGGGAATCCATAGTACCCTCTGGGATTCATAGTGCCCTGTGGGAATCCATAGTGCCCTGTAAGAATCCGAAGTGCCCTGTGGGAATCCATAGTGCCCTGTGGGAATCCAAAGTGCCCTGTGGGAATCCATAGTGCCCTATGGGATTCATAGTGCTCTGTGGGAATCCATAGTGCCCTGTGGGAATCCAAGTGCCCTGTGGGAATCCATAGTGCCCTGTGGGAATCCGAAGTGCCCTGTGGGAATCCATAGTGCCCTGTGGGAATCCAAAGTGCCCTGTGGGAATCCATAGTGCCCTGTGGGAATCCATAGTGCCCTGTCGGATGTATTCTGTGAATCCCGTGATCCGACCCCACAAATTTTATCTTTCAACGCAAGTAAATACATTTGTTTCATTATGGGCCTGTTTGATTTTTCATGATCCAGGTAAATACTTGGTAAATGGGTAATTATTACTTTTTCACCTTGATTGAATATAGGTGAGTAATTCCACCTCGAGAATCGGTCCAAAAGTGTTGACTTAAATCCGTGGGGCCCATCGTAATGTATATGATATATCAGCGCCGTTCATATGTTTTATTAGCACATTTTGGGGCATGAGCCGAAAAATGAGGCAAATCTAACACTCAAATGGCCCGCACGAAAGGAAACAGTGGCCTTAATTCGTCCACCGTTGAAAGTTGTTTCTTTCATTGGGCCCTTATTGAGGTTTCGTCATCATCTAACTGGTTCATAGGGTCAGACAGACAGGTATAAAGGGAAAACATAAATATCAGCTTGATCCAAATCTTTTAGGGACCCCAAGAAGTTTTTAATGGTTGGCGCTCAATTCCCACTGTTTCATGTGGTGTGGTCCACTTGAGCTTTGGATCTGCTTCAATTTTTGGCTCACGCCCTAAATTCAACGGGCATAAAGAAATGGGTGGTGTGGATAAGCCACATAAATCACGGTGGGCCCCATATTTATTGCACAAAATTTTCAATTTTAGCGTTAAGAAAAGTAAGTGTCACTGTCTTCATTGGGAAAGATGCAGTAATTACCTAGGTAAATAATCATTATCCATTTACAAGATAATTAGAGCTGAGCCAAAAAATCAAACAGGCCCTATGTGTTTTGGCACGGGAAACTATGATAGCGACATGTGTGCAAGGACCTTCTGTGTCCGTCAATGACAATTTGGGAAAACTCCAAGATCCATATGTTGGGAAAAGCCGGCAGCGTAAGCGGAACGCCGAAACCGTGAAGCAATGCAAAATCAAATGAGTAACAAGATGCAATCAATCACATAAAAGCATTCAACACAATAGACTTCAAATTTTACGTGGGAATCCATAGTGCCCTGTGGGAATCCAAGTGCTCTGTGGGAATCCATAGTGCCCTGTGGGAATCCAAAGCGGTCTGTGGGAATCCATAGTGCCCTGTGGGAATCCAAAGTGCCCTGTGGGAATCCATAGTGCCCTGTGGGAATCCATAGTGCTCTGTGGGAATCCATAGTGCCCTGTGGGAATCCATAGTGCTCTGTGGGAATCCATAGTGCCCTGTGGGAATCCAATGTGCCCTGTGGGAATCCAAAGCGGTCTGTGGGAATCCATAGTGCTCTGTGGGAATCCATAGTGCCCTGTGGGAATCCGATGTGCCCTGTGGGAATCCAAAGCGGTCTGTGGGAATCCATAGTGCCCTGTGGGAATCCATAGTGCTCTGTGGGAATCCATAGTGCCCTGTGGGAATCCAATGTGCCCTGTGGTAATCCAAAGCGGTTTGTGGGAATCCATAGTGCCCTGTGGGAATCCAAGTGGTCTGTGGGAATCCATAGTGCTCTGTGGGAATCCATAGTGCCCTGTGGGATTCCATATTGTTTTGTGGGATACAATATTGGTCTGTGGGATTCCACAGTGCTCTATGGGATTCCATATTGGTCTGTGGGATTCCATAGTGCCCTATGGGATTCCCATAGTGCTCTGTGGGAATCCATAGTGCTATGTGGGAATCCATAGCGCTCTAAGGGATTCCATAATGCCCTGTGGGAATCCAAGTGCTCTGTGGGAATCCATAGTGCTCTGTGGGAATCCATAGTGCCCTGTGGGAATCCAATGTGCCCTGTGGGAATCCAAAGCGGTCTGTGGGAATCCATAGTGCCCTGTGGGAATCCAAGTGGTCTGTGGGAATCCATAGTGCTCTGTGGGAATCCATAGTGCGCTGTGGGATTCCATATTGTTTTGTGGGATTCAATATTGGTCTGTGGGATTCCATAGTGCTCTATGGGATTCCATATTGGTCTGTGGGATTTCATAGTGCCCTATGGGATTCATAGTGCTCTGTGGGAATCCATAGTGCTATGTGGGAATCCATAGCGCTCTAAGGGATTCCATAATGCCCTGTGGGAATCCAAGTGCTCTGTGGGAATCCATAGTGCTCTGTGGGATTCCGAGTGCTCTGTGAGAATCCATAGTGCCCTGTGGGAATCCATAGTGCCCTGTGGGATTCCATATTGTTTTGTGGGATTCAATATCGGTCTGTGGGATTCCACAGTGCTCCACGGGATTCCATATTGGTCTGTGGGATTCCATAGTGCTCTGTGGGAATCCATATTCTTCTGTGGGGATCGATAATGGATGTTGTACGGGAAAAAAATGCATGTGCAGATTACAAGTAATCGAGTCTTCAGTATGTATTTATTCAAAGTACAAAGTGAATTACTTTTCTCCTGAAAAAATAAAAATAATTGAATATTTAATAGTGCTGTACAAATTGAATTACATAGTGCTGTACAAATTGAATTACATATGTACTAGTTGAATATTTAATCCTACACACGCTCTCTTCCATGGTAAGATGTTTTTGTTCGCGGCTTCCTTGGAATATCTTTTGTTGCAGGTATACCATTCTTCGTTGTTGATGGACCGCTTTCGATGACTTCTATAATATCTTCATCTAAAGATAATTGTACCGGTCTTGTCATTCCTTTCAACTTGAACTGAAGTAAGTCGAAGGCTATTGTTTGCCTGAAATTAGGGACTTCTTCCTGTGATTGAAAATACAACGTAATGAGTTAATAGTGGTTGAAGGACATGATGATTAGACTTCCGGACAATGTAACCTTACCGGAGTAAACTGTACATCCAACCCGCTGCATAGGAAGTCCATAGCTTTCATGACGTATACCCCACATTCATCACTATTTGTTTGTTTTGGGGTCCCATCGACTATATCAAAATGCCATTCAACTTTCCAGAAAGGATTCCCATCATCACATATATGAAATAACCATCGAAGCCCATATGTGAATCCACGTGCATACGATTTGAAAATTTTCTTCCAAGTGGTGGCTATACTGTCGATCAACCAAACTTGTCTCTTCATTGGATAAACTACTATTAAAGTCCAGTGCGATTCGTGAACGTGGACAGGAAAGTAGACCTACAAAGTACATGAGAACTATTATAAGCACATATGTCTACCGTGCGCATTCCATGAAAAGCACATACATAATTGTAGACAAACCGTCTCGTATTGCCACATGGGCTTTGCCGACCGAGCAACGAGGGCCACAACCGATGGATTAAGTCCATTCAGCATCGTCTCCCTAGTACTGTGGTCACCTGCAGCATATTTACATATGCTGTTGACATCTTTCTGGAACAATACCTGTTTAAGTACGATAAGAGAAAACTATAAATTTCAGGCAGAGTTATTACTACATATGATCATATCATTCTTCTTCGTATTAGGAATATTTACCCAGAACCAAGTGGACACAAATAAGCAATCCTGGGGGTACGCAGCAGGATAATGTGCTCTGCGATCCGTCAGGAAATCCATGTACGCGTTGATGCACTGTGTAAAGAATTATTCATCAGTAAAAATCGACAGTCAATGAAAGAGTTATCGACAATGAAACCTACATTGAACTGCTGCTTACCCCATCATCAACCCATACATTATCCCATATATAATGTAACCAATAATGGTCACCGGAATCGTAAGCGGCTTTGACAATACTGTATTCACCAGGCGATAGCTGTCTCAAAGGGTTCATAAATCCTGGTACGTCTGTGAAGCCGAAGTCGGACTCGGTGCCAGGTTCCGTGAATGGGCTGCGTTGGAACCTTGAAGGTTGTCGGGCACGAACGGGCTTCATATTATCGTCTCCCGCTACCCCGCACGTGAAATCAGGAGGTGTCACAAATTTTGAATGACCCCCAGAATACAGGACAAGGGAAGTGCAAACTTCTACATCATCCAAGTTATGATAACCATATGCGTCCGGAGTACGCTGAATTGTATGAGGCTGTACTTCCTCTCCATCCCGTTCATCGGCGGCGCGTTTTCCCTGAAGACACACGATATATACTTGATTAGTATCTAAATCGCATTGTAAATTACCAGTGTGGCACAATTAGAATTGAAAATACCTTCACCGCCTCCAATTCAGCCTCAATACGAGAAACTTTTTCACCTAATTTCTGATTTTCCTCCTTCACTTCGGCCACTTCGTTCTCATATTTACTTACCTTATTCAATAATATCTTATACAATTTATTCCATCTAGACTTTTCATCTGATTTAATCTCAATAGCTTCTTGTCGTCTATCCATGTTCTTCTTTGACCTCTTCTCACTTATTAACGTCGTGTTTCAAAGAAGTCTTTGAACATCTATAACAGCATCACGTTCCTCCTCATCTGCTGTGGGAATGAGGGGCCCGGTGCTCACAAACTACACGATGAACATGAATGCAATTATTAGAACATAAAAGTAATGTTCAAAAGGACAAAATTCACCGTCACACTACGTTCCATGCATATTACCGAATCTTTTTCAAAGGTTTTAGAAACGCTCGCAGACCGCGCTATCATGTTCATTTTCCAATTGAGAAATCGCGGAATATGTATAACACTCCTTCTCGAAGCCCAGCGATTTGAGCCGGTTAGAGGTGGGAAGGACTCGTATGCCCAAACCTGTCGAGTCAAGAATACAAAAGGAAATGAATAATATAAGGTAATATATCGTGTATTTGGAATGTACAAATTCGTAGAATACAATACTAAAGTTACCTGAAGGGCAAATGTGTTTCCACAAAAAACGTACGTATCTGGATAGTGGGCCTTTATTGCCGTATTGGCATGGTACTTCAAGATTTCGTAGCCAACTCGACCCCAAGGATAGTTATTAAAATCATCGATACTATTTGCTAAACTAATATATTCCTCCACACATTTATTCTTTCCCTGCAATCCAACGATTAAATTCTCCACGCATAATAGTAGGGCTAATTTCACGACATGCGAATGTCTTTTCGACCCTACAAGAATTTCAAAAGTTTCCATTAAGTCTTTCTTTGTAATATGATCGTAATTCTAAAAGTACCGGTCTCGTAACTCGTTCTTCTCTTCTTTTGGCTCGTACGGTGCCCACTTCAATCCCATAATTAATGTGTAATCCATCTCACCAAAACGGATGATGGAATCATGGATTTTGAACCGTAAGTCACCGAAATGTCTCTGCATCAACGCATGGATGATTGGTCCATGAAATATGAATTCGCTTTCGTTAAAGTCTAGCAAATATCCAAAGCAAGTCGATCGGAATAAATCTCTGCAATTTTTACACCCATCAAATGCAGCCTTCAGTGGAGTTAAAAATTCAACTGAACATTTTACTGCCACCTTCTTAGCAAAATAATCTGGGCAAGGACCCGGCTTCCTCTCATTCATGCCACCTGTGGATATATGTTGAAACAATTAGTACAATGAATAATGTATAATAAGTTGAAATACATGAATTAACCATAAACATATAATAAATACACATTCGAGGGTAATTGGTGCATAGAGGTGGGAAACGATCCGAGCCGGGCAGTGTTAGCCCTACTTTGCTTTGGCTTGTTTTTATGCCTCCCCGGTTTGTGGAATGGCTTGGTTTGTGTATGTGTATTATATGTATTATGTATTATGTATTATTCATGTTATCCATGTAAGAGGCTGTTCGAAACAAAAGTTCAGGAGCATAATTTTACAACTGCATGAGAACATCAAGTGGCCTTCTATATGTATTATGTATTATGTATTATTCATGTCATCATGTATATGTATTATCCATGCCATCCATCTTTACATATCATTTTAGGACATGATCTTGAAATCATAAACAAAGTTCAAGTGGATCACACCACAGGAAACAATGAACTTATGATCTACGAGCAGAATTAAGCCGAATCAAACCAAGCTGATTTGAACCAAGGTGGATTGAACCAAGCTTCCAGCCATATGGACCCGGTATTACCCTAGTTTGAGCTTGCTTTTTTTTTTTTTTTTTTTAAGGAGCTTCACTATGAGGCTTGGTTTAGTTTTCGAGCTGGCTTGGTTTGTGCCCACCTCTATTGGCGCCATTGAAATGTTTATTTTAGAATCCAACCAAAGGTTATCGGGGCCCTTCAAATGGTGCACCTTGATGGATGTAACACATACTGCTTAGGGCGAATCCACAATGCAAGCCGAATTCCACAATGCTCATTGGGAATCCACTATGCCTGGGGGACTCCACATTGCTCAGTGGGAATCCACAATGCCTAAGGATTCCACAGTGCTTAGTGGGAATCCACAGTGCTCACAGGGGATTCCACAGTGCCAGGGGGATTTCACAGTGATCAGTACGAATCCAGAGTTATCAGGGGGATTCCATAGTGCCAGGGGGATTCCACAGTGCTCAATACGAATCCACAGAACTCATGGGATTCCACAATGCTCAGTGGGAATCCACAGTACTCACGGGGGTTCCACAGTACCTGGGGGATTCCATGGTGATCAGTGGGAATCCACAGAACTCATGGGGATTCCACACTGCTCTGTGGGAATCCACAGTGCTCAGGGGGGTTCCACAGTACCTGGGGGATTCCACGGTGGTCAGTGGGAATCCGCAGAACTCATGGGGATTCCACACTGCTCTGTGGGAATCCACAGTGCTCAGGGGGATTCCACAGTGCTCAGAGGGATTCCACAGTGCTCAGGGGGATTACACAGTACCTGAGGGTTTCAAGACTGCTCAGTGGGAATCCACAGTGCTTGGGGGATTCCACACTGCTCAGTGGGAAACCATAGTGCTCAGGGGGATTCCACAGTGATCAGTAGGAATCCACAGTTACAAAGGGAATTCCACAGTGCTCGAGGGATCCAAGGAAGACTTTCAAATAATACGCAAGAGAAATAATTAAAATAATACGCATTGTTACCTCTACACGCCATATCAGTCGCAGTGAGAGAAGATTTGAGGTGTCGGTGTGGGTCCCACGGAAGAAGGAGCAACGGCCGGAGGTCGTTTTCTTAGAAGGAAAAGGTGGTGGTCCCCTATGTCGTGACTGGTGGTGTTCCCTACCAAAGGCTTGGAGAAGCTTTCTTGTTTTTTTGAGCAAATGGCTACGAGCCAACGGCCCCACCATTTACAAACAAAAAACCGTTCGTATGTGGGGCCCATTGTATGGTGGCAGAAGAAATCCAATCCGTTCATACAAGAAGGATTTTAAACTACTATATCATCTGAAAATATGAAGATAAAATTTAGTATGGGTGGACCACACCATTAGAAAAGAATTTAGAAAGAAGAAGAAACGTCAAGACTTTTGTTGACCACACATCACCTAAAAATGAATGCAAAAACCTCTCGTGTGGGTTTGAAAATGCTCCATTTCATATGAACGGATCAGATTGGCCGTCCGATGGCCACAATGGATGATTTTGTGGGCCCCACAATCCCCTTGAGAAAAAGCCTCGTGCGAAAAGCAGCTCCGTACGTCAACAGATGGTCAGAGGGGCAAAACCGACCACAGATATTTCAATATCTCGTGAAAAGGCCACTTTGGAAAGATGTTATGAGAAATTCAATTTTTAGTTAAAATGGCCACACCTCGGGGCTAATATAGTAAAAATCCCGCCCGTTTTTTAGCAGAGGTTTACTTGAGTACATCCCGATGTATTGTAATATAATGCGTCGGGGCTATATCCGTTGGATCTGGTGTAGTGTCTTTGATCCAAGCGGTTGATCCGAGAAAATACGCTTTTAAGATGGCTAAATAAAAAATCTTCAAGATTTGGAAGTCTCAGAGTTTCCAGTAAACGGTCCTCAAAGTTCTCCTCAAGTTGACGGTCCTTATTCATCCAAAAATAGTTTATTCCTGATATATATTTCTTTACGTTGTTCCCGTCTAATAAACGGTTTAGATCAGCGAGAAAAACCCTAGATGTAATGGATATAGTCCCTCAGTATGGTAATGTAATAAGTGGCGATGTATCCGAGCGAACATCTTTCTTAGCACGTGTACTGGCAGTCCATCTAGCTGTTAAACTAAATTCGATGTATCCTGAAAGGGAAAAAGAATCTCTTTAAGAGTAAAGGAATAAGGAAACGTGAACCTAATTATGCACATATAATTGCACATGCCGCATTCAATTAAATCAATCTAGACCGTTCAAAATGTGGGCCTTACTTCTGATTGAACATGACCTGTAAATCACATGAATTCGACATTCCTAACCATTGAATTTGGACCATTGAAGTTGGATCGTCTAATTAATCGTCCATTTCCTGACCAACAATCAGACGGCTAGGACGGTACGGTCCATATCATGGGCCCTATTGTTGATGGGACGATCTTAACCAACTGATATCTCCCTTTCAATGTGGACCCTACTGACTATAATAATTTTAGCTATGCATTTGGCAACGTCGACAATGTGTTTAGGACCGTTCGATTGTCACATTTTCAGCCTATATTTTATTTCTAGGGGCCCACATGTGGAGATGATGATGAGCTATGATGCTAGTCCAGTGTATAAGAACCACTTGATCAGGGAATATGTGCTTGAAGATGAACGATAACCTACCACCGGTTGTTTTGTGTCCACAGAAAAGTGGGACCGGATCCAGTGCATTCGTAGACACGGAGGTGCCGTGCCTCCATGCAACTGTTGCATACATGGAAAAGATCGAAACCTTTCATTTGATGGGTCAAACGGCCATGTTTGAAGATCACACTATTTGCAAATTCCCAAGCCTTCAAATTGCTGGAATACGATGGATACTCAAGGACAAAGGAAATCAATGGCTGATATTTACTGAGAAAGAGGCTCATTTATTAGATAATTAATTTAGCCTGTTTAAAGCAACTTTTCTATCGAAAGCAGTGAAATCTGCTGGATGGATGGTTCGGATCATCACATGGTATGCCACGTGTCTTTTTCAACGATGGTATAAAAATGGTTCGGATCATCACATGGTATGTCACGTGTCTTGCTATAAAAATGCGGTCCCTGGAAAACGGGCAAACACGCCTTCCCACCTAGTCACGTTGTCGGGTTGGTTTCGCCTCCGTCGCAACTGAGCTTTCAGAATGTGTCGTCTCCCACTGGGGTCCACATGATTAGTTTTTTAATAATAATAACCGTCCATATTATGGAATCTATGCTTATTATAAACGGATTTATCGTTACCATCACGAGACTATTACTATCCGTCGATGAATTCAGAAAAACGAAAGACAATTTTCAGTGGCTCGAATTCACCTACGTTGAGATAATCAATGAAGATTAGCTATAGTTATATATCTTATTTAGAATTTTCATACAAATGGACAGTTAAATCATCTGACCGTTTCATACTTTGGGCCGCAGTGGGTGACGATACATAGTAGTTAGTTTTTAGCGATGGAGACAACGATTTCCAATTTGTCACTACTCATTACGCGCGGGTTTGATGCAAACTGCAAAAGAGGCTACACGCCGACTACGGCTGTCAACGGGTCGGATACGGGCGGCTGGATCAGTGATGATGGGTATCCAACCCAGGATATATCCTACATGAATTCAACCCCAATCCGACTCAGATCACAACTATATATCCGAACCCAACCCGTTAAAATATTTTAAAATCTGTTTCCAATCCGATTATGATCCGACCTGATATCTGAGAGAGAGAAGAGAGAGAAAGATGCTCGTGTGTGGAGAGTAGAGACAAAGGAGACGACTTATATATATATATATATATATATATATATATATATATATATATATATATATATATATATATATCGAGTCGGGTTGTTAACGGGCCGGATCAAGGTTGATCCGAATCCGACCCGAATATTAAACGGATCATCTTTGGGTATTCGTATCCGACTCGATGATCCGATTATTGATCCGAATCCGATTAAATCGGAGTGGATCTGAATCGGATACGGATAATGATCCATGCCATTGACAGCCCTAACACCGACGTTTTAGAATATGATACATCGTGACTATGTCCATTCTATCTGTGGCTTTTTTCTGTGATCTAAACCGTTTATAAGATTAGCCTCAGCTTAGATGGAGGATAGGTATAAAGGAATCCCTCATATTGAAATACCTAAGAACTTACATTATTTAAATTTATCTGATAAATATGAACTGTCAGTGGAACGTTTCCCTGTGGACCATTGGTTCGAAAGTCTAAGATCTTTGAGGCAACCACCTTCATCTTTTTATTTCGTCAGATCGGCATCTTGGTGATGGGACGTTTCCTCCTCAGCATGGAGGAGAGAGAGTGAAACCTGGCAGTGGTCGGGCGCCCGGACCATTTTTGGCCGGGCGATCGAAATTCCCCAGATGGGAGGCCTTTATTGCTGGACTGTTTTGACTACAGCTGGGCGCCTGACGGTCTGGTGACCGGGCTCCCGATGACCTGGTCGAGCGCCCGACCATGCTGGTCCGGGCGCCCGATGACCTGGTCGAGATCCCGACCATGTTGGTCCGGGCGCCCGAAATTTATTTTTTCTTTGGTTTTTCTAGCTGGACGATTTTTGGGTTGGCCGGGCGCCCGACGGTCTGTTGGCTGGCCGCCCGACCCGGCGCGAACTACTTATACGCAGTTTCCTATTTGGGCTCTAATTGCTTCGTTTTCATACTTAAGGAGTTCCAAAACAAGATTAGGGTATCTCATTGTGTTGTTTACTCGTCCAAGGTGAGAAACAGAGAAACAGAGGAAGAGAGAAAGAGAAAAGAGAGAAAGAGGAAGCTTGTAGAAGAGAGAAATTGCTTGAAGAGGAGTTCTTCTGTGCAACCGTCGTCTCAGCGCTTCTACGTTCTCAGGATCAGTGAGATTGCTCCTTTTTAATATTCTCTTATTGTTTATCCATCCCAAGTGGGTGAAGAAGGTTTGATCCAAGCGGTGTGTGCTTGAGATCGGTTGTAACAGTTCCCTGAGATAGTGGATTGTTGATCTGGACTAGGTCTCGTGGTTTTTACCTCTTTCGAGGGTTTTCTACGTAAAAACTCCTTGTGTGTTGTGTGGTTGATGTTTATTCTTGATTATTGCATTATCATAGTCCATAATTCTAGTGCATTGGGGGGCGAGATCCGAAGGTTTGTGTGAAATTCACCCAACAAAGTGGTATCAGAGCGTTCAGGTTGTTTGAACGAAGTGGGATCGGTTCTGAATTATGGAAGGTGGCTCATCAAGGATGATCAGCCTCAATGGTTCTAACTGGACCATATGGAAGGCTAAGATGGAGGACTTGCTCTATTGCAAGGACTTGTATGCTCCAATTCTAGGCATATCGGCGAAGACAGAGGATATGTCAGATGATAATTGGAAGAAATTGGACCAGAAGGCGGTAGGGTTCATTAGACAATGGTTGGATGATTCGGTTTTCCACCATGTGTCTACAGAGACCTCAACCGCTAGCCTATAGCAAAAATTGTAAAGGTTGTATGAGAGGAAGACAGCCGACAATAAGATATTCCTGATAAGACGACTTGTGAATCTCAATTTCAAAGATGGTAGTTCTGTGGCTAAACACATGAATGAGGTCAGAAACATTGTGAACCAGCTCTCCGCCATGAAGATGGTCCTGGATGATGAACTTCAGGCTTTGCTACTGCTTAGCTCATTGCCTGACAGTTGGGAGACATTGGTGGTGTCTCTAAGTAACTCCGCGCCAGACGGAAAGGTATTCATAGATCAGGTAACAAGTTGTCACTTCAATGAAGATACAAGGAGGAAGTCCCTAGGGCCTGCTCAATAAGAGGCCCTTGTGACACAAGATAGGGGGAGAGGAAAGAATAGAAAGGGCGGAAAGGCCCGAGATAAATCAAGAGGCAAGTCAGTTGCCATGCAGGAAAGATGTTGAATACTGAAATTGTGGCAAGAAAGGCCATTATAAGCATGAATGTCACAAGAAGAAGAGTGACAAGAAGGGTAAAGGAAAGGAGAAGGAAGATGAATCGGATTCTACTGCGGTCGCCTCAGATGGTGACGTTGTTGTTATTCTTTCGGCAGATCACGATATTTGTCTCACGGCTTCGAGTCAGGACACCGACTGGGTGGTAGATTCGGGAGCCTCGTTTCATGCGACTCCACATAGAGATTTCTTCACAAGCTACAAGTCAGGTGACTATGGGACAGTGAAGATGGGAAATTTTGGTGTTTCGAAGATCGTAGGGGTCGGTGATATTTGTTTGAAGACCGATGTGGGCTGCACATTGGTTCTCAAGGATGTGAGACACATTCCAGACCTTCGCCTCAACTTGATGTCGACGGGAAGGCTGGATGATGATGGCTATGAAAGCTGGTTTGTTGGTGGGCGCTGGAAGCTCATCAAGGGTTCGCTGATTGTTGCCAGAGGAAAGAAGTGTTGCACCCTTTACAAGGCAAGTGTCAGTGTATGCAAGGGTGGATTGAACGCAGCGAAAGATTCAGCTACTGACGTGTGGCACAGGCGTTTAGGCCACATGAGTGAAAAATGGCTTCAACTACTAGCGAAGAAGCGGCTCCTTCCAAACGTGATAGGTAAACCTCTCAAAACCTGTATTGACTGTTTATCTGGGAAACAGCATAGAGTTTCTTTTGTTAAAACTGCTTCTCATACTAATAAAGTACATGCATTAGATTTGGTTTATTCTGATGTTTGTGGTCCTATGAGGACAAAAATCTTGGGTGGGGCATTGTATTTTGTCACATTTATAGATGATGCATATAGGAGGGTTTGGGTGTATGCTTTGAAATCCAAGGACAAGGTCTTTGGTGTGTTTAAACTGCTTCATGATATGGTCGAGATTGAGACAGGCAGATCATTGAAGTGCATCCGCACTAACAATGGTGGTGAATACATAGGGGACTTCCATGAGTATTGCAAGTCACTGGGTATATGGCATGAACAGTCGATTCCCAAGACCCCCCAGCACAATGGTGTGGCTGAGCGAATGAATCGCACTATTGTAGAGAGAATCAGATGCATGTTATCCCATGCAAGGTTGCCCAAGATATTCTGGGGAGAAGCAATGCATACGGCGGTATATTTGATAAACAGGTCTCCATCAGCCCCGTTGAATGGAGAAGTACCTGAGAAGGTGTGGACTGGACGTGATCCATCGTACAATCATCTCAGGGTGTTTGGATGCAGGGCATCCGTTCACGTACCAAAGGACGAGAGGTCCAAGCTCGATATGAAGATCAGGCAGTGTGTGTTCTTAGGGTACGGTGATGAGAAGTTCGGTTACAGGTTGTGGGATCCGATCGAGAAGAAGCTCTTCAGGAGCAGAGATGTGGTTTTCATTAAAGATCAGTGTATAGAAGACATTGAAAAGCTAGAGAAGACCCAACCTAGTTTAGGTAAACTGGAGGACATGGATCTGCTTACTCCTCCCGTGGTGCCTGATAACGGGAGAGTATAGCAAGGTACAGAGGATGAGGGAGTCCCTACAGAAGATGAACAGGGGGAGCAGCCCCCACTTGATCCACCTGTTGAGCCACAGGTGAGGAGGACATCAAGGGACAGACATTCATCCAAGAAGTACTCACCGCATGAGTACATTATGCTCACTAATGGGGGAGAGCCAGAAGACTATTTTGAGGCCCTAGCCAACGAGCATAAGGGGGAGTTGTTAAAAGCTATGCAAGAGGAGATGAAATCCTTGCATAAGAACCACACCTATGACATGGTGAAATTGCCTAAGGGCAAGAAAGCTCCGAGCAACAAGTGGGTGTTCAGAAACAAGAATGAGCAGAAGAATTCACAGACAAGGTATAACGCCAGACTTGTAGTGAAAGGGTTTGGTCAGAGGAAAGGAATAAACTTCGAGGAGATATTCTCATCAGTGGTGAAGATGACATCCATACGAGTGTTGCTTGGATTAACGGCTAGCATGGATCTGGAGATAGAGTAGTTGGATGTCAAAACTGCCTTTCTCCATCGTGACCTGAAAGAAGAGATCTACACGCACCAACCAGAAGGGTTCGAAGTCAAGTGCAAAGAGCATATGGTGTGCAGGCTTAGGAAGAGCTTGTATAAGCTGAAGTAAGCTCCTAGGCAATGGTACAAGAAGCTCGACTCATTTATGTTGAAGCATGGATATGACAGAACGGAGTCGGACCACTGTGTGTTCACTCGCAGGTTCTCAGATGGTGATTTCTTAGTTCTACTATTGTATGTTGATAACATGCTCATTATGGAAAATAATATCAAGAAGATTGACAGGCTGAAACAGGAGTTGGGCAAGTCGTTTGAGATGAAAGACTTGGGCCCGGCAAAACAGATCCTAGGAATGGAGATAACCTGTGACAGAAGTAGCAGGAAGCTTTGGTTGTCACAAGAGCGGTATATTGAGAAAGTCCTAGAGCGGTTCAACATGAATGCAGCGAAGCCGGTCAATACTCCACTGGATGATCACTTCAAATTGAGCGACAAGCAGTGTCCTAAGACGAAGACGGAAGTGGAAGAAATGCGGAAGATACCCTACGCGTCAGCGGTAGGAAGTTTGATGTATGCTATGGTGTGTACGCGCCCAGACATAGCATATGCGGTTGGGGTTGTCAGCCGGTATCTTGCCAATCCTGGCAAGGAACATTGGGCAGCAGTGAAGTGGATATTGCGGTATCTGAGATGCTCATCCAGGTTGAGCCTATGCTATGGTGACGGAAAACCTATGTTAGAAGGCTACACAGATGCAGATATGGTAGGTGACATAGATTCCAGGAAGTCTACATCGGGGTTCATGTTCACGTTTGCAGGGGGAGCGGTCTCTTGGCAGAGCAAGCTACAGAAGGTCGTAGCATTGTCGACAATAGAAGTCGAGTACATCGCGGTCACAGAAGCATGCAAAGAGATGCTTTGGATGAAGAGGTTCCTACAGGAACTTAACCTGAAGCAGGAGGAGCACGAGGTCGATTACGATAGCCAAAGTGGTATACACTTGAGCAAGAATCCAAGTCAGCATTCCAAGTCGAAGCACATAGAGATTCGGTATCACTGGATTAGGGATACTTTGGAACACAAGGTGTTACAGCTTGAGAAGGTCCATACGGACGATAACGGGTCAGACATGATGACCAAGGCTTTGCTCAAGGGCAAGTTTGAGGTTTGTAGAAACCTGACTGGCTTGAAGAAGGCGAATTTCTCCTGAGTCGGAAAGGGGGAGATTTGATGGGACGTTTCCTCCTCAGCATGGAGGAGAGAGAGTGAAACCTGGCAGTGGTCGGGCGCCCGGACCATTTTTGGCCGGGCGACCGAAATTCCCCAGATGGGAGGCCTTTATTGCTGGACTGTTTTGACTACAGCCGGGCGCTCAACGGTCTGGTGATCGGGCACCCGATGACCTGGCCGGGTGCCCGACCATGTTGGTCCGGGCGCCCAAAATTCAGTTTTTTCTCACAAGTTGCTACTGGACGATTTTTTGATTTGGCCGGGCGCCCGGTCCGACGGTCTGGTGACCGGGCACCCGACCCGGCACGGACTGCTTGTACGCAGTTTCCTATTTGAGCTGTAATTCTTTCATTTTCGTACTTAAGGCATTCCAAAACGAGATTAGGGCATCCCATTGTGTGGTTTGCACATCCAAGGTGAGAAAGAGAGAAAAAGAGGAAGAGGGAATGAGAAGAGAGAGAAAGAGGAAGCTTGTAGAAGGGAGAAGTTGCTTGAAGAGGGATTCTTCTGCGCAACCGTCGTCTCAGCGCTTCTACGTCCTCGGGATCGGTAAGATCGCTCTACTTTTGCTATTCTCTTATTATTTATCCACTCCTACATGAGTGAAGAGGGTTTGATCCAAGCAGTGTGTGCTTGAGATCGGTTATAACAGTTCCCTGAGATAGTGAATTGTTGATCTGGACTAGGTCTCTCATGGTTTTTACCTCTTTCGAGGGTTTTCCACTTAAAAACTCCTTGTGTTTATGTGATTGATATTTATTCTTGATTATTGCATTATCATAGTCCATAATTCTAGTGCATTGGGGGGCGAGATCTGAAGATTTGTGTGAAACGCACCAAACACTTGGAGCATAGGCATGGCACCATATCCAACGGATAGAGTCCCAACGTACTGTATCTCAGTACGATCAGGATACATTCGAGCAAACCTCACGGCAAAATTGCGCAATGCTCGTGGGAGGAGTTATATGATACTCGGGATGACACTTGATACGCAGGCACTTGAAGAGTGACTCAAACCATTGAATATTTTCATTCTCAAACCGTCCGATAAATGCCCACAAATCTATCAGACTTATGAATGTTGTAAATTATCGAGGTAGTATTGCTTTTAAAGTTATAAAGTACCCCTTCACTTTTTGGAATTTTAGAGCAAAATTACTCGAAACTAATGTGCTGTGAGTCACTTGAAGCTAGCATGAGGCTGAAATGGTTAAAATTTACTCATCTACAATTGGTGGAATTCATGATGTGGGGTCCACATGTTGTTTGTATGACATTCAACCCTTTCAATTGCTGTAGCCCATTATGTCGATTGGATGAAAAAAAAAAACAAGATGATTCAATTATTGGTAGGCCACAACCATAAAAAAGCAATTACACCATCTTGAAAACTAAAAATTCATATGCGGCCCAGCTCATGTTGGATTCATATAATTTTTAGTTTATTTGATCATCATTATCAGGTGTACCAACTAAGCGAGCTGGATGTCACACACAAACCACGTGAGCTCACAATGCACTTAGGCAAGGGGTGATTCGGTCATTTCATCTCTTGAAAAGCACTTTTTGGTGCTTGCCAGACGTTCAGGCACTCTTCGGTAAAATAAGAATTTCTGAAAGTCTCTGTAGTGAAAGTTCTTTATTTCTTCCTTAAAAAAGTGCTGAAGTGCGGAATTATGAGGCTTTATTGGCATGTGCATGACATTCAAGGTGTATAAGACATGCACCTCACAATGATTTTAAGACCAACAAAAAAAATAAAATTAATCCAATGCTTGGGTTAGCCGGCCATACACTATAAAAATAATTTACACCACCCACCCAAAAAATAATCAAATTCACTTCTAACCCATCCAATGATTTAATAGGTACAATTTTGTTTTTGTGGCAATATGTTTGGGTGCATATGTGAAACTGATGGTGTCATACACTGAGCCCATTGGCCCTGAATTTTCAACTTTATATTACTTTTAAAAGAAACAAAATTAATTGAGGACACTTTGATTATTTTTTTATTCACATAGGCATTATTTGAAGAAAATCAAAATTTTTGAAAAAATTGGCCGTATAATCCTTATATTAATGAAATGAGTGGAATTTTATTTTATTTATTTATTTATTTATTATTTTTTATTTTTTTGTTCATGGTATGTTAAACCGGTAAACATAATTTATATAGTTAAATTTACTTGGGGCTTATTTAATTTGCGTTAAGTACAAGGAATTTGGTGTAAATAAGTAATCATTATTTACTTTGATATTGTTGAAGTCCCTTGATATACATTGATATGCCATCCTCTAACAGCTCGAACTTTTAGAGAAAGTGGTTATTTGACATAGTATCAGATCGAAAGGTCCTGTATTCAAGTTCTAAAAGTAGCAAATTTGCCATCGGTAATATATTCTCTCATGAGTGACTGTTTATGGTGTGGGGTAGATCCAAAGCTCAAGTAGACCACATAGTGTGGATAGAGAGGTAGCATTTTATTTATTTAATTTTACACGCACACTCACACCACAATGGGATTTCACCACAATGGGTACTCAGAACCAATGACTTCCTAAGTCTACCATTGAGGCATGAGCAAAGACCTGACAGGTAGCACAAGCCCTTAATTATATACTAATATACAATCTTTAAGTGGATGCTTATCATTCCCTGGACACGGCCTGGTGACCTGGTTTGTGGGGTCCACCCTAATGTATGTATATTATCCACGCCAAGGAGACACCTAACCCCAAACAGTGCGTAGGTGCATCGTGTGACTAACCAAGTGGGTGCATTGCGCAGCTATCAGGATGGGTGTGTTGCATGACTAACAAAAATAAAAAAAAGCTAAAAAATGAATTGCAGGTCCAAAACTTAAGTGGACAATGCCAAAGGAGATAGTGGCATGAAAATTTCCTAAGGGCTATAGAAGTTTTAGGATCATGCTGGTATTTTGTGTTTTCCCTTCATCTAATGTGCAACCTTAATTATGAACAACTTGATGGCAAATAAATATCACTGCCTGCTGTAGAAATGTTTCAAGTGGGCATCATTGGCCCCATTGCTTCCTGTGGTGGGTCCATTTAAGTAGATCTGTTTCATCTTTTGGGCTCATGCCTTAAAAGGAGAAACTGGCGGACGGCAAGGATAAAACCCATACATAGGGCTGTACATTGAGCCGAGTCGAGTCAAGGTGGGCCAAGCTTGGCTTGACTCGTCTATGCTCACCTTGAGTTCAAGCTCAAGCTTGAGCTCACCCTCGAGCTTACCATTGGAGCTTGCCTTGTTTGCTAAAACTTTCGAGGCGAGCTAGTGGATCGAGTCGAGGCGAGCTTACCTCGAGTCGAGTCGAGCTTGCCTCCACCTCAATTTATTATATCTTTTACTACAAAATACAAATTAAAAGTCAACAACATTAAGTTCAAGAAGTCACAAATATATTAAGGGAGAATAGTATTTCTATAGGTGGGACCCCACCATTAAAATGACCTAGCTCTATTCGATTTTTTCTTTGGCCAAGTCAAACATGCATTGAATGCAGACCACTAGTAATATTTTATAATCCATAATTAATACAGTACATGCATAGCTCACCACGTGAATGGACTGCCCTAATTATTGTGTGGACCATCTTCATGATGAGGCCCAGCTGATTCATGGATTAGATGCACCACCTCCCTTGTAAAATTGCAATCAAAAGCTG
The DNA here is from genome assembly GCA_003013855.2 of Liriodendron chinense. NCBI lineage: Eukaryota > Viridiplantae > Streptophyta > Magnoliopsida > Magnoliales > Magnoliaceae > Liriodendron > Liriodendron chinense. Next base: position 4,385,357 of record ML058329.1, on the reverse strand, counting down.
CATATGGTGTTTGGTCTAACCATAGCCCCTGTTTTGTAGATATTTATGGTGTGTAGTCTCACTGTAGCACCTGTGTTTGTGTAGCATGTAAAACACAACCACTATGTGCTCACCATGTTTTGTACTTGAAATTACTCAATCTATCAGATATGCTCAACAAGGAATGTTCTTACTTGAACAAAATAATAAGATTAAGAACCCCCCCAACATGTTAGGGTTTCATATGTCCTAAGCTTGGACCCCAATGTGTGTGTGGGGGAGCGGGGAGAGAGAACCAAGAAAAAAGAAGATTAGGGTTTTTTTTTTTTTTTTTTTTAACAAATATCTATATGAAATGAGTCGAGCTCGAGCTAGAGTTGAGTCGAGCTTGAGCCGAGTCGATCTTGAATTGAGTCGAGTCGAGTGACCCAATGGTTGAACTTGACTCGATTTTTTACTCGAGCTCCTAAATGAAGCTTGGCTTGACTTGTTCTACTGAGTCAAGTCGAGCCGAGGCGAGCTTTTTCGAGTCGAGTCGATCGAGTTTTTTGAGCTGACTCGGCTCATGACCAGCCCTACCCATACATCATGGTGAGCCCCACGTATGCCTGTTGACCGAGGATTGCGTGCTGCGCCTGCCTTAGATGGGACAATTGGTCCAGGCAGGAGCTTGTGTGGCCGATCGTGATCTATCTGTTTTGTCCAGGCCTTTCATTCCGTTAGGGCATGAACCGAACAGTGAGGCATAACCAAAGCTAAAGTCGACCAAACCACAGGAAGCAATGGTGATAATGACCCCTACAATTGAAACCTCTGTATGGGCAACGGTGATATTTATTTGCCATCCAACTCATTCATAAGGCCACATGGACCTGGACGAAGGGCAAATACAAATACCAGCTTGATCCAAACTTCTACGGCTCCCAAGAAGTTTTTAACCATAAGCGTTTAATCCCCACCGTTTGGTGTACTTGAGCCTGCCATCTACCTCATTTTTTTTTCTTCTCATATCCTAAAATAATCTAAAAAAAATGGATGAACGGCGTGGATAAAACCCATACATTACGGTGGACCCAACAGAGCCCCTCCCTGGACCAGGGTCATGACGCAATCCGGGTTCGTCCACTGATTGGGCCCCGCTCGTGGATCGCGTAACTTCGAAGAACCACAAGCTTTAAGCAATCCAATCAGGCATAGTTTCTTCACATGCTAAACGCGTAACCGAGAAGACATCACATGCAACGCGTCGAAATCCTGTCAGCCCAGGTCATCATAAGTGGGCCCCACTCCCCCGAAAAATGCCAGCGAAGCACCTCGAGAGTCCTCCCGCGCCCACATGACCCAGACAGCCCACACATATTCGCGGATCGAGCACCCTGTTCTCGCCCCCCGCTCGTGCGCATTTTAATAATCCCTAAATACCCCCACCCCTCCCCCGTATAAAAACCCACCCTCTCCTTTCCCACTTCTCAGTTCCTCAAGGGCAATCTCGAGAAAAAAAGAAATATCCGAATCATGGTCGCCGGTTTTCCCCGCTCCCTTTCTCTCCCAAAGCCAAAACCGACCGCTCCCGAGAAATCATACCACGTGCGGTCCACCAGTCTCCCCAACAGATCTCATCCGTCCATCTTCCAACTCAGGGATCAGCTCCAGAACCTCAAGTCCTGGGAGACCCAACCCGACCGTGGCACATCGGCTTGGCTCTGCGCCGGCTTGAACCAACTCAAGCACGTTCACGACTCCCTCGACGACCTCCTCCAGCTCCCCCAATCCCAGGAATCCCTCCGCCGTGGGTCCAACTGGGTCGAGAAGCTTCTCGAAGACTCCCTTCGGTTCGTCGACGTGTACGGCATCCTCCGCGCCGCGCTGGTGAGCCTCAAGGAAGAGCAGCTCACGGCTCAGGTCGCCATCCGACGCCGCGACGATTCTAAGATCTCTTCATTCATCAAAGCACAGAAGAAGATCCAAAGGGAAATGTCGAAGATCGTATCGGTCGTTCGAGATATCGGAAGATCGGACGCGCCCGTAACGGTTTCGGAAGCGGATGCTGAGCTGGTGGGGATCGTGGGAGACGTGAAGGCCGCCACGGTGGCGGTCTCGGTGTCGGTGCTTTGCGGCGTATCGTGGCCGTCAAAGAACTGGAAGCCGTTGGGGTCTTGGGTGGGGTTGAAACGGAAGGCGAAGATGGAAGATTGGATGGTAAGAGAATTCGAAGAAGCGGGGGCGGAGAATCTGAGCCGTTGGAGGGAAGATGAGAAGAGGGCGTTGAGGAGATTGGAGGTTTTAGAAGAATGCATTGTGGGGATTGAGATGGAGAGTGAGAGAGTGTTTAGGAGCTTGATAAATGCGAGAGTATCTCTGCTTAACGTACTCACGCAGTAGAAAATAAATAAAAGAAAGAAAGAAAGAAGAAAAAAATGGGGGACGTTTGAGAGGTTTTGTTTGTACAGACGTGAGTTTTGCTGTGTATATGGATCGTGTACGGAACACCCATGACAGAAAAAAAAAAAAGAAAAAAAATCGTTTGAATATTTTTGGATTGAATTTTTTTTTTTTTTTTTTTGTTTTGTTTTCATTGTGGTTTGCTATTTATTTTTAGAACGATCCGTTTGAATGGAACATGCATGGTGGGGCCGTGCCGTTCTGAACCATGGCCCATGCATTGTAGAGCCAAGAAGATGGATGGTTAAGATCATGCAAGGCCCATGCATAAAAGCCAAGTTGTAGTGTCATTTTATCTGTGATTCTTTGACATGTAGAACATGCATGGTGGGGCCGTCCCGATAGATCGATCATGCAGTTATTTCGGTCTGAAAAAAGACGATAATGGTGGTTGGAGAAATATCCCATGCGTTGGAACCTGTATGTAAGAGCTCTGGTACGTGGGAGTTGTGTTGATCCTACCGTGGTGTTGTTTTTTCCATCCAAACTGTCCATCAGAATCACCCCCTCAAAAATCAGCCTAAAAAAAAGAAAAAACTCATGTGGCCCATATGATAGGGAATAACGGGAGCAATGGGGATAGGGACAACCACCGTTGAAATTTCAGATAATTTATGGGGCCCAAAGTAGTGTGTATATTCCATCCAATCCGTTCATCAGACACGCCTTGGAATTGGATCAAGGGACACTGTTAAGGTAAGTTCGATCCATAATTCAGGTGGGCCACACATCTATGAGGCTTTGGTGCAAGTGCAGAAGAGGATGCACGTGAGGATCCTGTCATACTCGTGTCATGTGCCTCAAATCAAAGCCGCCCAAATAGTGGGGACCACTTTTTGATGGATAATAACCTGAAGTTCACGCCCAAAATATGATCCCAACTGGTCGATTCTGTGATCGACCAGTAGAAAGGAAAAGTAATAAACGGTCCATCTCCATCAGGACTGTGCAATCAATCTGAAGGTCCGACTATTTCGACGGTTATGATTCGAGGTGCAAGCTACTTGTATCCTATCCACAACGCAGTATACCAAAAGGTCCAAAACCCCACGCTGTCGACGGGCCGGGCCTGGGGTAGGTCTCAGCAGACGCGGATTGCGTCCGACCAGAACTGTTTGGGGACCACTGTAATATATTTGTTTATCCAAACCGTCCATTCATCTTATAAGATCATGTTAAGATATGAGCCCAACAATGAGTCAGATCCAACGCTGTAGTCGACCACACCAAATAGTAAGCTTGGTTGCATTAAATGCAAGAGCATAATTTTAAGTTGCATTAAATGTAAGTGTAATCTCTGGTGTAGTTGATAAAACCTTTGGATCTGCCTCTATTTTGGGCCCATCCCTTAACATGATATCAGAAAATGAGTGGACGGTGCGGATAAATTGATACATCACGGTTGGCCCTCTTACAGATCTGGTCAGACGCTTAAAGGTCTGACCAGGGGTCGGACGCAGTCCGCGTCCGGTCTCAGCGCGGATTTTGAACTGTTTCGTACCGGGCATTCGGGCCGACCCTATTTAAAATTCTAATTTTTAGGACCGAGCCCGGCCCATTGACACCCTTACATCCATGTACACTGAAATCTGTATGACTGAGGAGTACCGAAGGAGACTTGAGGTTGGTTAGTTTGGGACCACGTGAGAAGAGCAAAAGCGCGCCATGCACGTTGAGATTTGTTTTCAAAAAAGGGACAGCGCATGATTCTCCCGTCCAATTGTAGAGTAATAAGAATATCTTGCTGGCCATCTGATTCTTGTAATGAATCAACGGTGGATAATACACCTCTGTTTGAACCTCTTACAGCTTTATATTCCTTGTGCCAACCTTGTTTTCTAAGACTTTTTCTTCGCTTTCATCAACAAACCGAAGGGATGAAACCAATGGACGCGGATTGCCTGCAGCTACACCATGTTGCATAATTTTCATGTGGTCAAAAGCTAGGTGGGGCCCACCGTAATTTTTTTCATAAATCCACTCCGTCCATTCATTTTGCTAGATTATGTTAGGAAATGAGCCCCCAACTGAGGCAGATCCAAAACTCAAGCGGGCTACACAACAGGAAACAGTGAGGATTGAAACATTTATCAGGCTTTTTTTGTTTTTTGTTTTTTGTTTTGTTTTTTTTTTTCAGCTCATCCCGGTAGGAATGAATGTTATGAACGGTATGGATGGCATATAAACGTCACTGTGGACACCAGGGTGGTTTAGACGGTAGGCATTTCCCTATTCATTTTTTCCTGTCAATGGCCCACTTAAGTTTTGGATCTGCCACAGTTTTGGGCTCATCTCATTACATGAGCTGGAAAAACGGATGGACGGTTGAATTTCTCACAAAGATCACGGTAGGCCCCGCCTAGCTACTAACCGCAGGAACTTCGTACTACACCCATTGGATGAGGCCGACAGTGTCCATGTGGCTGACTATTGTTAGAGGTCGGCGACCCATTTTGCTGGGGCCCACCGTAGATGGAGCATGGCCAAAAACATCATACTAATTGGATGAACCGAACTGCTCCATCGGTGGCCATAAAATAAAATAAAAAACAAAAAAAAACAAAAGGAACATTGAAAAGAAATTAGTTAAAGGGTGCCAAAATGCAGCAGGTTCAACGTGTGATATTTCTGACATTTAAGACGGTCCAATCAATGTGCATTCATAGTTGGGCCCACATTTGGATGATTTGTGTTGGCATACATCTAAACAATGTATTACTAAAGAAAACTACAAATGAGTTGCCACCATTTAACTAATTTTGGCAAAATGCACATGGTGGGCCAGAACTAGCACGTTTTCCCTCTCATTCATGGGTGGGCCCACATCTTTGGTGGGCCAGTGTTCTCTCTTCAATCTGTTTTAATATTTTATCCATGCCTCTCCATCTCCTCCCTTTAGTAGTTGTTTATTCTTCTTTATAATCCATCTAATACAATGTTTTTATAATCTAATGAGTATGTGAACACTGGATTGGCGCCTTTTCCTCTCAAGGATTGAGTGCGGAATCATAGCTTGTCATTGGTTTACCTCTTTTAAGGGCTTTCAGGATTGTTTTCTTTTTATATTTAATTGACAAAAGTCGCCACTAGCCAGTTACTTCGAATCTGCAGGTGGTTAGATGCCGTAAAAACGTTAAAGAATAGGATCTAAAGACATCTTCATCTAAAATGACTCCTTGATTTACTATTAAATATACGAGGTAAAGGATCACGATTATAGGGTGGGAAGGTGTTAGAAACCCACTTTGCCCGTACAGATGTACAATCTTTACTTCACTGAATCTAACTAATATTTGAAGGTTGAGATTGATCCTCGTACATTCTCATAAAAAATGCAAAATATAATAATGTATGAATATAGGTCTGATCAGTAGGAGTTTCTAATGGGCCGGTTCCGATCAGATCGACAAGTTGCAGAGCATACGATCGAACTGTCAGGTGCTATGAAAGATACATGATGGTGTGTTTGATCAGTCAAAGTTCTGATAGGCAAGATCCGATCAAGTCGGCAAGCCACAAAGCATACGCTAAGGCCGATCAAGTGTCTATAGTAGATGTGATGAGCAAGGGGGTTGGAAGACTAATGAATATTGCATATGTTAGATATGAATGAGACGATGCTAGTAGAAATGGCTGGATGGACGAAAGTGTCGCGTAGGCTAACTCGAGCGGCTTGGATTGGGATTTGGAAGGCTGGAGAGGCTTAGACCAGGGTCGGATAGGATCAGACCGGACTCTTCACTCACACTTGGGCTTTCCTCAGTGGAGGAATGGGTTAGAACTAAAGGGAGATGAGCCGCTTTTCGAAGAGGAGGACTCAGAGTTGCTAGATGATGAAAACGTATGGACACTTTCCTCCAACTTCGGACAGCTGGAGCAGAAAAGCTCTAGGTTTGAGGCTCGGACTTGGTTTGAGGCTGAGGGTCGGAGTTGGGCTTGAACTTTAGTTTAGTTTTGGGCTTTAACTCAGTGAGTTAACTGGGTTGAAGGGTTGGGCTGACCAGGTGAGATGACTCACTGAGTTGACCCACCAAGTTGACTTACTAGAAAATTTCGACCTAATTTTTTCTTACAGGTAGGATTTTAGGTTGATGATTCAAGGTGAGTTAACTGGGTTTATGCTGGACTTGGGTTATGGATTAGGGTTTGGATAAGTAAGTTGATGGGGTTTTTACCTAGGGTTTGAACTATGGACCGGGTGAGCTAATGCGATTTTGGTCCTATGGTTTAAGGTATGGATTGGGTTGTGAACCTCCATCCATCTAGTCATTCAATAAGCTTTTCAACTCGAGGTGAGGTGTCTATAGAGTCCCATGCGACTTATCCGAGTTGATCAATATAACACATTTGAAATCGATTGAGTTTAACAGCATGACTCAGATTGCACAACTGAAAATATAGGTGGCTTAGCCTACTTGAACTCAGGACCAAATGGGCTAGTTTTTTTTTTACGAATCGTAAACCATGATCTGGTAGAGGTTCCTCCATGATTCTCAAACTCAATGAAACCGTCTACAAATGACGGAAATTGATATGGCTTAAAGCTGGTTCCTACTAGTGGGAGTTTTAGCGTTGTCATGCATGTTGTTGTCGATGCCACACAGGTTGCTAGTACTACTATGTGTGTGTGCTTACCATGTGTCTGTAGCCTCTCTCTCTCTCTCTCTCTCTCTCTCTCTCTCTCTAAAAAGGGGTTTTCCTTCTATTTTAAAAACAAATACAAAACATGTCCCTATTCATATGGCAAATCAGTCAAGGCAAACCTTATTTTACCAGCATTGATCAAGCATGCATCTGATCTAAATCATCTATTATTGTGAAGAGTTATTATATCCTCGGGACAAACAAGTTGCAACCCAGCTCATTAGGAATAAACGAGTTGCAAGCCTTATCATTTGCCTTAATTTTCTTTTGCACTGATCAATTTGCAGGGACTAACATATTGGTGGAGAATGAACAAAGTCTTGCAACTATTAAAGATCTGCCATCCTTCTCTTGAGAGATGCACCTATTTGCTAGGAAATTGCACGCACTACTTCATTACTTCTTCCAGAAGCCATGTCAGGATTATTCCTGATTGCTTGCAGGCAATTCTTTCCAAGGTGGTGGTGGTTCATATGAACTCGCCGTCCATATTCTTCATTAAGGTTGAGCTTGCTGATTTGATTTGATGACTGACCTAGGTTGTGGGCCCTCTTCATTCCTTAGTGATCTCTTCCTCTTTCCCTCCCTCTTTCCCTCTTTTCTCTCTTTTAGTTTTTGCTTCTTTTTTCTTCCTTTTTTTTTAGGGCTTGCCCCCCCCCCCCCCCCCCCCCCCCCCCCCCCCTATTATATCGTTTCAGGCTTCGCCCCGTGTGAGTAATAAAAGAGTATTACTTGCGTGCTTACTTTCAAAAAAAAAAAAAAAAAACTTCATTAAGAATAAAATTCTTTGCGGAGGCAAATTCATCTTTAGGACAATAAAGATAATGTGCCTCAACTTTCCTCTTTTCTCTCTCTTATTTTTGTGCAGTGATCTTTCTATGCTATCTCTCTACTCAAAACTAGCATGTCTTACTTTAGATGTCCCATGGTCGAAAATCACACGGATCAGAACCATATAAATGGCACATGTGAAAATGGCTAATAGCAAAATATTCCATGGGAAAAAGTGACGGCTAAGACCATTTGGATGGCGCATGGGTGGGCCACATGGCACAGCTTTGCACTAGCCTTGGACTTATTAGCTTCATCATGGACCCCACTTAGATGTGGGTCATTTTAGCCGGACTGGACTGGGACTGGCCCAACCCAACTCCATGTGTACCAGTGCTTTATTCTACATATATATACGCCATTCCAATCATAGGTTAGGCGACATATGCATGCATCCTGTATGTAGACCTTGGCTTTCATTTTTCAAATGCCTATTTATTTGTTCCTGTGTGGCTCATCTTCTCATGTGCTAGACCCATGATGGGTTCCGACCTTGGGCTTGTAGTATTGGGCTTCACAACTTTAAAAATAAAAATGGAGTCTCTTCAACTGCACACATGGCATGGTTGCATGGCAATCGAGACTGTCCAAATCGACAACGTTGCTGTGTTCATCACCTAAAATTTGAACCTTTAACATGTGGGCCCATGCTTCACTAATCTAGACCATTAATAGATGGGCCCAACTGCCAATGAGGGATGCTCAAAGAATCTCCCACGTTGAAGGATTCAAACCATTTGACCGTTGGAATGTCGTCCAAAATTAAATGGTCGGTTTATTCCAACATGTGAGATTTTATGTGGGGCCTATTAGATAAATGGCCTGAATCAGCAAACGTGGACCCACCTGTACGGGTTCTTGCATCTGTACACAGTCCACTTGTTGATGCACTGGACCCTGTAGTTCCGCATGAGGAAAACAACAAAAAACGGTTGTGATTCTCTTCTTCAAAGGAACGCAAAGGGCACAATAAGCTGTCAATAGTCTATCTTATGTACGGCAGTCAATGGGCCGGGCTAACCCAACTTGCTTTTGCCCCTATCACGATATGGGCTAGTCTATCAAGACCGTGGGCTGGGTCTGCCTAATGATCAGATTGGCTTGATTTGGGTGATGGTGCATCAGATTGGCTTGATTTGGGTGATGGGGCACTCCTAATGAATAGCCTGGATCTTGCACAAGTGGATGAAAGGCCTGGACCCGGTACGGGTGTGGTCTGGGCTTCATAGCAGGTGTCAGTTTTCGAGCCATTCTTCAGCAGGCTTCAGCCCTGGGCATGGCCCTGCCCATCGATCAGCTGGGCTAGGATTGGACCGGGATTGGCCCTAGCCTATCCCTAACTCCGTGAGTCTTGGTGCTAGCCCAGCCCTAGCCCTAACAGGCTGAAAAGGCTTTGGTCCTGGTCCTGGCTCTGGCCCTAATGGGTTGGGCTGGAGTCCGCCCGATAAAAAAAATAACAATTGATCAAGGGTTTTTAATAAACCAATAATCCATCCACAACGTATAGATAGTTTGATTGAAACATGACCCTGTTCCATTGATTATATTTAAATTACATATCTACGGCGATAGGAAACCACTAACAAGTATCTTTTAACCGTTACAACAGTGGTCCACTTAATGACTGGATTGGGCCAAAGGGCCTGGATAGGCCATTCACCATCAGCCATGTCCCAGACCAGCTCGAGCCTAGACATCAGACCTAGTTTAAGGGCCCAAGGCCTGGCCCTACAGGTCAGGATCCATTTAAATCTCTAATGGGTTAGGTCCCAGTTCATTGAAGGCCCAACGAGTAAGCGAGCCAGAATCCATAGTGACCTCAACCCATCTGGGACCCGGCCCATTTCCACCGTTAAAAAGATCAATGTCCATTGCATGTGTGATCCCTGAAATATTTAACCTAGGGGAGTTATTTGATACTCTGGCATATCGCTTGATGCGCAGGCACTTAGAAATGCTACACAAGTTAAACAGACTAAATTGGGAAAACCACTGTCTTCTAATTACCTTCCAAGACTCACAATCCTAACCGCTGATTCCCGGACACTTGTTTGTTGGTTATTTTTCCTTTACCGTCCAATAAATATTCCACCAATCTGATGATAGTCAGGTAATTAAAATAAACGTAACACAACTAAAATGGACGGTTTAATTCCAATTGCTTGTATGAACATTTTTCCCTTTATTCTTCATCATGGCCGTTAAAACATTTTTTTTCAATCAATTACAACAACATTCACTAATTAAGACCATCCAAACCATGGACCCCACAATAGATAGAGATTTCAAAAAATTAAACGGATCCGATGTTTCAAACAATGGATGAACGAATATTTTGAGACCATGTGATCCTTCCAAGATCCGAACGGTACGAAAAGTTTCCATCATAGTACATATGTTTTTCAATTGCTACCTTTTCCCAACAGGGAAAGTTATTGGTAGACCGCCAGACCATCAGTCTTTTGGTCCACCCACATTGTTCGGCCCAGCAGTTCCGTAGCTTTACAACCGTTAATCATTTAGAACCGTATCTGCATAAATGAATGTGTGAAAATCACACTGATTGGATGATCTAGTAGTTGCAATTCTGGCCTTTAAATGAAGTGAAAAGGCTACAAGGTCCAACCGTCCTTTTACTATATACAGATGTCCCCATAAGGATCAGATCATCTAGATATTTACCTCACCTTGTGCCATCCACAATAGATATCAAGGGATAAACGGTTCGGATCACCAACGTGGGGTCCACTAGGAAGGTGATCACATCCGAGACTACAATTTCCGGTGCTACCATAGACTACTATACCAGTCAAATGGAGACACCCTAGTTAGGTGTGGGCTATGGAATCCTGTCATTATCCTTAAAAATGGTGAAATTGAGAGGGCCCACGTAGACGAAGGTGTCCAATCTAACCTGGGAGCGGATTAGGTGAGACCTCGGCATCACCCAAGACGGTTCGGCCCTTACCGTGGGGCCCACCTTGATGTATCTATTCTTTATCAATGCCGTCCATCCGTTTTTCCAGATCATTTTAGGGCATGATCCAATTATCAACTGGACCATGCCGTAGGAAACAGTGGTGATTGACCACTGATGGGTCACAAGAGTTTTGGATCACAAAAGTAGGGTGGACAATCACCACTGTTTCCTAGAGTATGGTCCACCTGAGATTTGGATCTTCTTATTTTTGGGATCATGCTTTTAAGGAAAAACGGATGAACGGCATGGATAGAGAGTAGATGCATCAAGGTGGGCCCCCAAGGTAAGGGCCGCACCGTCTTGAGTGGGGCCGGGGTTTCACCTAATCCGCTTCCCGTCTAACATGGACACGTTCCAAATGGCAGAAAATCTGGAATATGAATCCATAAGTTAAGGCAACAACCGTACATTGAGTCAGACCGTCGGTCATCCATTGATTCCAATGGTGTGGTCCACTTGATTACTGGACCAATCCGATTTTTCTGCCAGGTGATCCTCGTTTTCTCCGTACAGATGGTACAAACATAGGTTGAAATATGAGGCTGTTGTTTCTTTTTAACTTTTACACAAGTGGTGAATTAGGTGGTGAGTGATTGGGGAATCCATGGACCCTTGGGGGAAGAAAATAATAGATGGGTCCCACCCAAACCATAATAGATAAAAAAAAATAATAATAATAATAAAGTGATGATTGTGGGAAATGGTGGTACCATACGGCCAGATTCATCTGAGCCATAGATATGATTCATTGCATTATTGATGTGCAATAATTATTTTCACCAAAAGGAGGGTCCCACCACCTGCACTACTGGAATATTACACATGATGCTCTTTGGCAATTATTTGGGCTAATATGAGAGATTTGACTATAATAGGGTGCATGACTCAAGCAATGAGGATTTGGATCCGATGCTCAAAGATGAAAAGAGAGTTTTATGCAAAGGTTTGCTACATTACTACTGAGGTCTATTGTGGTAGGGTATTATGGTGGCTTGTTAAGTGATCCAAACCATCTTTGTGATGAGATAGAGGGCTGACAATGGCTACCACAAAAATCATTGAGATTGGTGAATTTTAAACTATAGATCAATGGCCCACAAATAAAACTTAGCTTAACGATGTATTTTTAAATGATAAAAGGGTTGAAATATTCCAATCTAATATATATATTTTTTCCATCCATTCCAGCATATATAGTGAGGCCCATGGTATAATATGGTTTGCCAATGATTACTAAGGTTTAAAATTGGTACTTCGAGGGTTATCATATCGCACACCACCGATCCAAGCCCATATTGGCCCCTATAACGGATCTATTTTGGGACAACACCATATCATATGTTTAAGGTGATACATACTAGTTTTAGAGCTTACGTTAAATCCTAGTGATAACTTAAGGACTATATGGTGGAAAGCTTGTTTGGTGACATTTGGTTCGAGCCCGTGCCATAATTGCAAATTGATTGTGCTTAACATTGAAGTCTAGGGTCGAGATCAAGACTATACTTATTTAAAAAATATATATGTTTTCAGAAAATACGAAAGAGAAGTGAAATCCAATCCACAAAATAAATTGATACCTTCTGTATTAATATTAGATTCAGAATACCAAAATATATACAATTAGGTGTGAAATGCATATCTTAATATACATCATACTATCTACCTACCTTAGAATATAAATTTATATTTATAATTTTGTGATACTTGTGAAAGAGAAAATGAGTATGAAAGAAGTGAAAAGAAAATGCACACTTGAAGATAGGCTTAAGAATGGTTGCAATGTCATATCTTTAAGACGATATTTACACCCTTATAATATTTAAACTAGTTTGCATGAGAGTTGTGTTGTTCCCTGTTTCTAGTCGTTCATACGATGGCCAATTAGAAAGAGACGCATGTAAATCTATAGGAATTGCATGGTGTAAACAGGATCTGTGGAGATACCTGAAGCGAGTTTTATGGTAATAACAGCTGGGTTAATCGAACGGTGCCACGACATCCACAAAGCAAGGGTAGCCAAGCGAACGTGGTCGAAAAAATAAGAAGCTTGAAGGCGATTACCAGAACAGGTGGCAAGCATAGAAGGAGGGATTTGGAAGGCTAGATTGTGCCGAAGTAATAGCCATGAGCCTCAAGTCGTGTACATGCTGAAGCTTATAAATAATAGATGAAAGTAATAGAGCAAAAGGTCTCATACCAGCCAAATCAAATCAAATCTATCTTTCAAATTATTTTATGCTCCTTAGCATAATCTCTCTTATGATCCTTTGTGTAAATTGTTTTTCATATTCCATAGCATAAATTTTCTTTTACATTCCTTAGAGTAATTAATAGTTTATGTTTTTTAACGTAATCGGTAGCATTAATCCAGTAGCTGTTAACTTTAGTTGTACTCCCAGTCTATGCGCATACACTAGACTTAGTATAATATCAAGCAAGTTCTCCATCCAGAAAGGTGTTCTGCAGTTGTTCTTCACGGCCAACTGTAAGTATTTCCTTTTTATTTTGTCAGTATTGAAGAGTCCTTTCATATAGAAGGCAAATATGTAACCCATCTTCGGAGAATGAACCCTACTCTCCAGTAATCTCCTGATTATATTAAAACAACATTGTGCAACTAGCTGAATAGGCAATCGATCTTATTCAATCTTGGTCATATACAGTCAATCCCGACATATTTGCCTATCTTGTGTTTGGGGCCTTAGTTGTTCGATTTGAATCAAGCTGAACAGCTGGTTCTAGCATGCTCAAACCATTCATGTGATCGAATTTGAAACCAAGAGGCAATATTTTTTACACGCCCGATGGGACCCCACTAAGGTTCACTTATCGATGTGATATTTTTCGTTGAGGTACACAACTTTTTCTGGGATGATCCATTTTTATTCAAATATGTCCTAGACCGAATCATTAAGAGATGTGTTCCTAACCATGAGCAAGCTAGTGTCATGTCCTTGTCACTCCCAAGCATGTGGAGGTCACTTTTCAACAAAGAAAACTATTGCCAAAATTCTTCAGTGTAGTTGCTATTGGAAAAAAATTAGTTGTTGACTAAAATAACTTGTGCCGCAGGTAGAGGTACAGGAAGAGGTGAAGCCACCACCTATTAGGAGAAATCCACCAAAGGATCGTAGGTTACCATTGATATATAGAGATGACTCAAACGTTGCATTTACTCTCATTACAGATTAGGGGGTCTGTCTACTTTTTAAGAAGCTTTATAAAACAAAGATGTAGAGAAGTGGATGGCAGCGATGCATGATGAGATGGACACTTTGTACAAAAATCAAACGTAAGAGCTGATAAAGCTGCCCATTGGGCTTAAAGCAATCAGTTGCAAGTGGATTCACTAGAAGAAACAGGTTAGGTACAAGGCTAGATTAGTAACGAAGGGTTATGCTCAGAAGTAAGGTATCGACTTTAATGAGATATTTACTGTAGTGGTAAAGCAAGCATCTATAAGATTTGTTTTGTCTTTGATTGCCCAATATAATATGAAATTGGAACATTTGGATGTGAAGATTGCGTTTCTACATGGGGAACTAGAAGAATAGACCTACATGAAGCAATCTAAAGGGTTCGAGGTGCAGGGAGAGAAAAATAAAGTTTACAAGTTAAACATGTCATTGTACGGCCTGAAATAGTTCCCTAGGTAGTGGTACAAGAATTTTAATTCTTTCATGCTGAATCAGTGGTTTATCATAAGTGAATTCGATCATTATGCCTATTTCAGAGCACTGACTGACAGGAAATTCAACATTCTGATGTTGTATGTTGATGATATGCTTATTGTCAGCCATAACATGTTTGAAATCAACATATTGAAAGCTTAGTTATCTAGGACATTTGAAATGAAATATCTAAGGGTTGCAAAGAAGATTCTCGACATCGATATACACAGAGACAAGAAAAAGAGCAGGCTATGATTTTCTCAAGAAGAGTATCTTGAAAATGTCTTAGTCAAATTTGGACTAGAAAAGGCTAAACCGGCTAGCAGTACTCCCCACGCTACTCACTTTTAACTTTCTTCGGAGTTATGTCCTACGTTAGATGAAGAAAAACAGTATATGTCTCGTGTGCCCTAGTCGATCACGGTTGGCAGTCTTATGAATGGATATTGTTAGTACACTTATTTGTACACCTTGTTTGTCAATCATGTGAGTCTATATGTCGATAAGTCAATTAAGCCATTGAATGCTGAAGAACAAAGATATAAGAGGACAAGAAACATCAAAGAGAGAAGAAATAGGTAAATGGAGTGCCTTGGTATCCCTAACCCTTTAGAACCAAAATAACCTAGCTCTTAGATGACTTGGATACATAAGTAAACTTTTAGTCATCATTCATTAGCCTTAACATTAAATAGGTTAAGGCCTTAGAGCTTTATGAATTGTTGTAAAACAGCATATTCGTTGTGTTATTGACCAATCCGTCAATAGGTCGAACACAGGTTCGAACGATCGACAACTATGGTCGACATGTTAAAATGGCTAAAAACAAGTCATTAAGAAAATATATGTGCATGTATATTTTCGATTGATCGACAACCCATTTCGATAGGTCGAAGGACAAGTTCGATCGATTGAAACTGAGGGTCGGCAAGTCGAAAGTGGCGAATTCTGGACAGAAAGAAATACCTAAAGCCACTAAATATTTTGATTGATCGAACCCTCGTTTTGATGGGTAAAAGAACAAGTTCGACTGGTTGAAGGGTCGGGTTGACATGTCAATGACTAGCTATTTCTACCCATTTTTTAGCCGTTAAAATCTTATGTTTATATGATTGGTTTTTGGGCATTGGACTAAATGATGAAATTTTAATGCATTAGAAGCCACCACAACTCCAAACCATTAGAGGCTCTAATCTTGAGAGATTCAAATCATATTCCTTGTGATTTATTACAAGTAAGAACATTCTAAGCTCAAAATGGAGATGAACTTAATCTCTCTCATTCTCAGAGTTTAGACACTAATCTTGATAGGTAAAATCTTGTCTAAATCCTCTAAGAGACCCATATAGTTGAATCCACAATATGGAACCAAATTCTATCCTTAGGTTGTAGAGATTTCACCAACTCTCATTACCTTGGTCACCTCAAATAGGCATCATATACAAGGTAGCCAATCAAAAAAGCTGAAGCATTCGACATAAAAAATTAAAAGAGCAATGAGGAGCTGATTCAAGCATGAGAGAGCATGAAGAAACAACTCGAATAAGATGAATCAACGGCGCTCAATCAGACAAGTAAGGTTGTCAAATTGTAGAGTCTATCCACTCTTTTTCATGAAAAATTGAGTATAGATTTTGAATTATCAAACTCAATAGGTTCTTAGATTAAGACCTAGGCTCTTAGGTAGGGCCGAATTCATTGAACATGTGTGAGTACATGTTAGTCTCTAGGGGAAGCCTCTCGCAGGAGTGTACGTAAAGCCTTGGATTAGGACCATTAGTGGTTATTGGTTAGCTGATAGAAAACCAATTAAGTCTCTGATGAAGTCGATTTTTGTGTAGGACCAAAGTTGTTGGTTAATCTATGAAAAATCAATTGTAGAGGTTGAGAGATTAACCTAATTTAAAACCTCTGAAATAGTGAAATTCGGTGTACTTAAGGGAATAATGTAGAAGTCGGGAGTTGAGTAAGGAAACTGAACCACTATATATGCTTGTGTTTGTGATTGTATTTTAGCACATTTAATTCCTAAGTATTTTAATGATTTTAATTATTTGAATTAATATAAATGCATGATTAGGATTGTATGCTAGGCCTTGTATAGTTTGCACAAGCACACACAAGCTAACTATCTTAAATAGACTAGTTACTCATCATGTTGAATAATTTGTATTCTATATTATGCACATAGATTAGTTGCTCTATTAGTTGAATTATTTACAATCTAAGTGTTCGGACCCTTGCCTAATATGCATGTGATTGGTAAATTATTTTAGTAGGCGAAAACATTCTAAGTGATCATATTCACCCCCCCCCCCCCCCCCCCCCCCTTATGACTTAGCCATTGTTCTTAGTGGCTCCGCCAAGCTTTTACGTGCAAAATACCTTAAGTGTGAGGTATATGCGCAATTTCAGATGTTTCACGTGCGGTTGGTGTTGTATGCAAATGCATGTCAAACCCCGACAAGCAACATTGGAAAGCAGTGAAATGATTACTTCATTACATTCGAGGTACAATGGATTACATCTTGATTTTTGAAAATTCCGAGGATGGCTTGTAGGCTATGTGGATATGCGAATTATGCAGTGAATGTGGATAATAGAAGGTCAACTTTCGGTTATTTGTTTATGTTAGCGGGTGGAGCTATCAATTAGATGTAGAAGCTTCAGTTTGTGGTTGCACTTTTTACAATAGAAGCGAAATACATATCAGTGACAGAAGCATTTATGGAAGTTATTTGGTTGAAAGGGTTGATGAATAAGTTGCGCTTTTACCAGGAAGCCGTGCCTATATATTGTGACATCAAGAGCGCGATTGGTTTGGCTAAGAACTCAGTGTTTCACTCTCGACTAAACATATTGATGTTCGTCATCATTTTATCTTATGGATACTAGAGAAATGAGGTGTTACTCTTGAGAATATTTATACTAGAGTGAATTCGGCAAATATGCTTAAGAAGGTTGCTCCTGTAGAGAAGTTTAAGTTTTTCTCGACTTATTTAGGCTTAGTAAATAAGAAATAAAGACGGAGTGTACATGAGAAGCGATGCTGGTGATATTTGAAGATGATTAAAGATGGTGATTACAACTTGGAGCAATGAAGTTAAATGATTAAAGCCACGATAGAGATTGTTGATTGAGTGCCTTTAATCCTAGTGTTGTTTCTCAATTCGATCGACGATCCTGTCAATTTGATCAAGTAATTTGAGGAATTGAAGATTTCTGGAGGTTTTTGGGCGCTGTCGATTTGATTGACAGTGTTGTCGATTTGATCAATAGTGTGTCGAGTTTTGTCGATTTGATCGTCAGCTAGATCGATAATTTGCGTAAGTTATTTAGAAAGTGTGAGTTTTATTTTTTTTAATCTTGTACGGAAGTATATAAGTAAGTCTCTAAGCATGATTAGGGTAGAACAAGGAAAGCCTACACGATTTCTATGGGTTTCAAATGGAGAAAGTTAGGGTTTTTATTTTCTTTATGTTATTCCATCTCTTATAACTTTCATTGATATAGTAGATTGATTGTCACTTTGTATCATGGTTTTTTCTACAAAGGTTTTCCACTTAAAAATTTGTATTCCTTGTGTGAGCTCGAATTTTTTGTTCTCTATTGCTTGATTAATTAAATATGAGATTACTTCTGCTCCCAATAGAGGTGATTATCCTTCATGAAGGGTATTTTACCCGATTTTCGATTTATATCATTCTTTACTAAGTTAGCCTTAGTTAAGATCTCCTATTGTTCTTTCTTTTTATACGAAGCATATGCTTCTCTTCAAATTAAAGAAACTTTATGACTTCATTTAAAGATATTTTCTCCTTTTTTTTATTTAAAGATCTCCTAGTATCCTTTCATTCAAGTGGTAGTTTGACTATCAAGGTAGATACTTAGGACTTATCAATATTAGTATTATTGATATGATATATTAAATAATCACTTATAATGTGTGAACTTAATAGAGGACATATCTTTCATTATTATCTTAAATTCTAAACACTTTAAATTTTTTTTTACTTTCTCTCTAATAAGTACTTAACTAGTAAAGCCTCCCATAATTCCTTAGCAATCTTCCTTTAATAGTAGACAATGAACAACGAGTTGGATAGGGCAATGAATATGTGACCGTTCACTATGTGAAAAACAACGATATTTGACCAAAAGATTCGACTATCCGTAACAATCGACCATTTGTAAAATGCGCCGACACTGAAATCGACTACCGGGTTGAGTGTTAAGGATTAGTGTAAACACCGTGTTTTTTCACTACCATCCTCGACAGTTAAATTTTTAAAAATTGAGGATTTACATCGGCATCCCCCCAAATCACTCTTTCTCTCTCACCTTCTCGCCTTAGTTGCACGCTCCCTCACCGCCGATACGCCTCTCTCCATCTCCCTTCCTCCTCTCTCTCTCTCTCTCTCTCTCTCTCTCTCTCTCTTTCTCCCCCTCTCCCTCTCCCTCAGGCTGCCCCCCCCCCCCCCCCCCCCCCCCCCCCCCCCCCCCCCCCCCCCCCCCCCCTCTCTCTCTCTCTCTCTTCAGCAGCCCCCCTCTCTCTAGTTGACAGCCTGTCGAGTAGCCCCCCCTCTCACACACTTACCTGCCTCTCTCCATCCTATCTATGTCTCCATGTCTCTCTCTTTCGTCAGCGCTAGCTTGCTAGGCACCCCCCCCCCCCCCCCCTCCCCCCCCTCTCTCTCTCTCTCTCTCTCTCTCTCTCTCTCACACACAGCCGCACTGGCATCCCGCGGGATAACGCCGCCCCCAACACACAGCCTAGTCGACATCCCTTCTTGGAAATTTTTTTTTATTTTATTTATTTATTTATGTGTGAGTCTGATGTGTAGCATAGTTAATGGGACACACCATTGTGATTTATCTAGTTTATCCACTCCGTCTATCTACTTTACTTGATAATTTTATAGCTTAATACAAAAAAAATAAAGCGTATCCAAATTGGACCACACCACAGGAAACAATGTAAATTAAACATTTAGTAAGTAGTGTAAATATATTGTTGAATGTAATTTGTAACTTGTAGGTATATAAAAAATACATTTTAACCAACTTACAAGCATCCAAACATGCCCTAAGTTGTGTATCTATATTGTTCAATGTAACTTAGTACTGTTAGGGTAACTAAGTTGTAACTTGTAACTTATAAGTACTAGTATTAATGTTATAGTATCTAAATAATAAACATTAAGATGTAAATTAAAAATTGTATTTATACAATAAATAACTTATACATTTTATTATGCTTTACTTAATATTTATTTAATATTTAGAGGTAACTTCAATATTGTAGGATAATCAATTACCCATTTAAGGATTTCTATATTGCTAGGCATAATCTATATTACTCATTTAAGGAGATCTTCGATAGGAGTGCAGAGCTGCACGACCATGACACTCTAAAGGTGATGCTGTTTACAAATATTGGTATAGGAAAGGTGCTTAGGTGGCTTAGATACAATACAATTTTGTTTTAATATATTTTGTGTCTTTGTTTTATATTTTATAAATACTAGTGCATTTCTTACATTTGTTATATTTTTTATAACACGAGTATTACTTTATAGTTTGGTTTTACATTCTTATATTTTGTATTGGTTTATACTTATGCATTTTTTACATTTCATCTTGTGTATTGCTTGTGGTGAATTGTGGATATCAGATTATGGTTTGTGGTGAATGGTGTATCATGGGTTGTGGATAATTGTGGTGAATTGTTGGTTGTAGATTGTGGTGGATTGTTGGTTGTGGTGGATTGTGGATTATTGGTACTTGTGGGTTGTGGAGGATTGTGTTTGTATTGTGGAGAATTGTGTACTTTTTATGGATTGTGGATTATTTATGTATTGTATTGATACAAGTATATTACAGATTTATTACATGATGTATTAGGGCACAACCCTCATGAAATCCAGATTTTTTTTTCTGTAAAAACAAAAACTCGACAGTTCATGACCAACGTTAAAAGTAATCGAGAGTTCAGAGCAATTAAAAATTCCTATACTTTTTTACCCAGAACGACAATTTAAGACCTTCGAAATATTTTTCAACTACCCAAACCCATTGAAGAATCTTATAATTTTTTTTTCCAAATTTGACTGTTCTTAGCAGGCGATTAACTATTCATTTGTTAGTAATGGTCATTTAAGGTGTCGAATATCTTAGGTTTTTTACTATTTCAAATTGTCGAATTATGGATTCTACACATAAATTTGGTCGACTGTTGGGGACAGTCAAATATTTGTCGACTATTATGAATAGTCGCATTCTGTTTTCAACCATCAATTTTTCAACGGATTTTTTTTACTTAACGAACGATCGAATATTGTTATTATCGATTGTTCTAGACAGTCGAATTGTACCATTTTCACATAGTGGTTGCATATGTTGCGTTAAGCTCCTAATCTTAATATTTTTTAACTTGTTCCTCTATATTATTGTTGGAAGGTAATGCATGAGGAACTTTAGTGAGTACATAGCGTAACTTGAGTGATGTGAAGAAGAGATGCACCCCTGATTGCTATACATGAAAATTTGAACTGTTGAATGGTGTTCTTTTAATGAATTCAAGATGACTCAGGGAAGAAGTCATCATATCACTTTAAAATTAAAAGAAAATATATAGGAAGAGGGGGAAACAAAATGCATACTTGAAGATAAGCGTAAGGTGCATTACAATGTCGCTATAAGCATTTGCATCTTAGTGATGTTTAAATCAGTTTGTAAGAGGGTTATGACAAATCTGCCTTTAGAATGCAATAAGCCTCCTCTCCTAAATTGGATAAATTTAGGCTTTGGCCTATACAATCGAAATTTAAAAAAGAATAAATAAACTAGAGGGAGTAGATTATAATTTTTTTTCTGGAATTGGCCAAGGTTGGATTTTTATAAACATAAAAAAGACACTCTGAAGTTCTTTCATAAGTAGACACACAACCTTTCATGGTGTCTTTTGATTTATTTGTAGCCTTCCACCACCATTTGAATTCAAATTTATTATTCATAAAAAAGTTTGATAGCCGTTCACCAAGATTCACAACCAAAAGTTACCAAGAGAACTAAAATTCCACTTATTTTGAACAAAAAAAGAAAAAATTGCATATCCTATAATATTTTTTGTAAATGGTCCTAACAATATAAACATGAACCCAAACGTAACTTCATGTGTTGTGGTGGACCTCATGGAAGGACAAGATATAATGCATGGATAATTGAACTATTATCTTCAGATACACACAAGTTCAACAAAAACACAAGGAAGCCATTACTCCAACATAAAATGACCATTGGTGAGATTAAAAGATGGGTACCTTTGCAATTGTTATTACCATGGAGATTATGATGTTTTTGTCACCATGATTTTTACACACTCAATACTGATATGTTCATCCGTCGTAGCACAATTTGATTGTGTCCATTGGCATGACATGAACTCATGTCAACCTAAGAATCGCCACGTCTTAGTACGATGAAATTAGGGTCACTTTCATTGAAAAAATTTCTCCAAACTTACAGTCATAGGTAACTGTAATCCAGAAGAAAAGCAAAGAAATTAAGGCCACCAATCGGGCTGCCTCCACAAAGAATTTTTTCAAACATAGTTAGCTTGACAAGTCAGCTTAACAATTTATTGATGATTATTCTAAATTTACATAATTTAAATAAGGGTAAAAAAAAGTCCGAGTTGATAAAGCCAATACAGTGAAGGAGTCAATGACAGTACAAGACAACTATTGACAAATACAAGTTAGAAGATAAGGATAAATCATAGCAAGATGCATGTGCAAAATGTACCATCATGCACTATATATTTATATAGTTTATAATATCTAGAAAAAGGTTTTTCTACACAAGGGCCGTCCATATTCCAATAACCAATGTTGGCTAGATCTTGTATGTTCATCAGGTGGGCCCCATTTAGGTGAACCCTAACTAGATCAGGTCAGCCCACTTTTATAAGAGGGCTCACAAGCTAGCTTGGTGCTCGTTTGGTTACCATTTCTTAGTGATTCTCGAGTCTAGGCATTGAACCCTCAAATATAATCTGAAAGTCTGCTTAATGAACTTTTCAATGTCGGGCCTGAAAATACACAGCAGTGGACCACATACAACTGAAACAAAAACGCTCAAGATCAATGGCTCCGATTGTTCAATATATAAGAGTTTAGAGCTGGTCCAACCGTCAGGTGGGGCAACGGGAGCCTGATTAGCTGTTTCCTATGGTATGGTCCACTTTAATGGTCAACCACTGTTTCCTATGGTATGGTCCACTTGGGATTTGGACCCATTTCATTGTGGGGCTCATACCGGCCCTAAAATAATCTAGAAAAAACAGATGGACGGCAGCTATAGAAAACATGGGAGCGGATTAGCTGTTACCTTGGGAACAGCTTAGCGGGTGTTACCCTAACCGTGTGGGGCCGATCTTGCTATATTTTTTTACATATCCACGTTGTACATATGTTTTTCCATCCCATTTTAGGACGTGATACCCAACTCTAAGAAGATCGAAATCTCAGGTGGACCATACCACTAGAAATAGGGATGAATGACCATTAAAATCTTTTTGTGGGCCAAAAACGTTTTGGAGCAATCTGATCTTTATATTTTTCCCTTCATCCAGATATTCTTGACATTATCAACAGGTTGGATTGAAAATAAACAGTACTAAAACCTTATGATTGGCTCTTTAGAATTATTAATGGTGGGGCATTCAATCACCACTGTTTCCAGTGTTATAGTCCACCTGAGATTTGGATCTTCATGATTTTTGGAACCCCATCCTAAAATTGGATTTAGAAACAGATGGACGGTGTGGATATACAAAATATCACCCATGTGGGCCACACGGCTAGGGTAACACCCACTAAGCTGTTCCCCGGGTAACACCTAATTCGCTCCCAGAATACATACACCGAGGTAGGCCCCACGGAAGGGCACCACACCATCTTGGTTGATTCCGGGGTGCACCTCATCCGCTCCCATGGGCAACACATGTATGGGAGAAATGGACCATAAGAGCAAACATGTATGATGAAATGTCTCCGATCAAATATAAACATGTGGCCATCTTTATTTTTGAGCCATCAGCTCTTTTACCATACATGGGGCCATCTTTATTTTGAGCCATCAGCTCTTTTACCATGACCTAACTAAAGATAAAAAAAAAGTATTAAATGTATAGTACTGTACTAGGTTGCAGGATATTCGACAAGGACCTCTTTTTAACTTTTCTTTTATACAGTATACGTACATTCTCTTCCATGAAGACAAAGGTGCCAGGCCAATTTGTATCAATCACTCTCATATGCATGTGCTTGACATTTCGGTACGTTCATCTCTTCAATATCAACAATATGTGGGACCCACTTCAGTAGATGGGCCACAATCCACAAGTGCCACCAACCGGACGATCCTAAGGTGTCGTACAAAGTCCTATTCAATGAAAAGGCCTTGGACGGTCCAATCACCAACGTCTTTTGGGCCGGACGAGGATTGGCTGGTGGCGCCCCTACATCAGCCATTTAGCTTGTGGAAAAGCTATGTGGGACCCACTATAATGTATGTATTTTATCCATGCCGTCCAACCGATTTGCCAGCTCATTTTAGGGCATGAACCCAAAAAGGATACAGATCCATAGCTCAATTGGACCACAACAGAAGAAACAGGGAAAATCGAGCACCTACAGTTGAAAACTTACAGAAGAACAGGTCGGATGGCAAATAAACATCGTGGTGGGTAAAATAAAATGAGTTAGCAAATTGGATGAACGGCATGGATAAAATACATATATCATGGTGGGGCCCACAGAGCTTTTCCACCAGCTACCTAGCTGGTGGGTCACCACCCAATCCTCATCCTCAGTTGGGCCTAGAAGCGGATTGCGTGATGTGACCTTGACGTGTGTTGACGTCACCAAGCTTTTTAGGCTTATGAATGTGCTATATACACACCGTCCATCCATTTTGCGAGATTATTTGCATGGGCTCAAAATTGAAGAAGATCCAAAAGTGGGCTACATCCCACAACACAGAATTTATACATTAAAAATAAAATCTTCTTAAGAGCCATAAAGTTTTGGATCAAGCTGATATTTGTGTTTTCCCTTCATTATCATGTGTGACCTTATGAACAGGTTGGACGGTAAATAAATATCATGACCTAGGATAGTTTCAGTGGTGCACGTCATTGTCAAAATAGCTTTATATAGTATGCCCTACTTGGGCTTTGGATCTGACTCATTTTTTTTACTATGTCCGACCTTATGGATATAACAAGTACATCTACAGAATTTGGTGACGTAAACACACCAGGAAGGTCGGTGGTGTGTGCCAGGGTCTTGGCACATCCATGTTAACAAATAAAAAGCCCATACATGGAAGTATCACAGCTGAGCTGTTAGAAGAAAGAAATGACAAATGCCATGAATTTTGAGGTAGGAATCTTGACATGCAAAGGTCATGTACCCTATTGGATTGGCCACGACAAACACGGAAGCGGATTGCGTAGTGAGTAACTTCTGTGGGGCCCACCGTGATTTAAGTATTATATCCACTCCGTCCATCCATCTTAAACGATAATTTTAGGTAGGTATCCCAAAAATGAAGTATATATAAAGCTCAAATCGACCACACCATAGGAAAAGTGTAAAATGAATGTCTGCCGTTGAGAAATTCTTAAGGGCCACGGAAGTTTTGGATCAAGCTGATATTTGTGTTTTCCCTTCATCCATTCCTATGTGATCTTATGAACAGGTTAGATGACAAATAAACATCACTGTGGGGGCCTAGGTAGGTTTCAACGATTGAAATCATTATTCCCACTGGTTCCTGTGGCATGTGGTCCACTTGACCTTTGGATATGCTTCAATTTTAGGCTCAACCCCTAAAATGAGCTGGGAAAACGGATGGACGGCGTGGATAAACCACATACATTCAAGATGGGCCCAACATAGTTTACTCAGTACGCGATCCGATTTCACGACAAACAACGGTCTTTGGTCCGGCCCCACTTCCCATCCCATCTCTACCGTTAACTAGGAAAGGTGGGTCCCACCCTACAATCATAGCGAGTTTCGTACCTTTAGTTTCAACTTTGAAGTAAGGTACAAACTGCATCCCATCTCAGTTTAAAAAGAAGATCCAAAGTTAGATTTCCTTTGATGGGGGCTTTTATGGTCGCACATTAACAAAATTTTGTTCTAGGAAATTTCTCGCCTAATTCTCAATTTTCGAGGTTTTTTCACGATATTATCCTAAAAATTCTTTAAAAAATAATAATTAGGTATTAGTTTTCAAATTTCAACTAAACAATTATTAATGAAACATAGATTTTACACATAACCTTCGCATGAATATAGGGATATTTCCGCCATTAAATCGCGAAAATTGCAAGCTGACGATATTTTGATGTTATCGCTATAATGATTTTCGCGAGAATATTGTGAGTTTTTAAAATCTCGGCGGTATTTGTACGGTGGCTCGCGAGCCTCTTTGGTGACGGAGGCTCGCTTGCATCCCGCATCCATCTCCACCGTACACATGGCGAACATCTAGGGCAGTCAGGGACCAATAATCTGGCAAGCCACCATGCATCCGGTGCACAGCCCAAATATCAGATTAATTGGCGATTTTTCTGCAATTTTTACCCGTTGAAGTAGGGCTCCCAATGGAGCAGGTCATATCCGAATGGCTCCGAATCTGCATAATGCAGATTTGGATCTTAAAATAGGTTCGATTAATTAAATGGATCGGATTTGAATCTTAAAATAGGTCTGATTACTTCAGTGGACTGGATATGAATTCACAGGAATATATCCAAGTTGGATCCGAATCCGATTAAGATCCGACTCATTGTCACATTACTGTATATGTTATATTCATGCTAACGTTGGTTTTACAAATTATTTCAGGGCCATGTCCACCATACCATAGTAAATAGTGGGAGTTGCATCATTTTTCTACTAAATTAAATATATTATATTATATATTTTATATCATATAGTTTTTTAGATGTGTAATGGGGTGAATTCGAACCTAGATCCGACCTGAATATGATGGTTATATGGATTTTGGATCGGAAATGGATTTAACAATTTATAAATGGATCGGATATGATATCACCTTTTATATTCGAATTGGATCGGAATTCAATCCTAATCCATCTACATATATATGGACTTGGAGCCGGATCCAACTAGATCCGATCGAGAGATCCGACCCATTGAGAGCCCTACGTTGAAGGTGGACCGTTCGTCGAGTTTTTCAGAAGTATCTACTTTCGGTTTTACGATACGTAGACTGAGATGGAAGGCTGTGATCTTTCAAGATGTAGTTCTCCTTCTCACGCGGTAAACCAGGAAATCATGCATCACGGGTAAACAGAAAACAACGGAAGAGATCCAATACCTACGGAAGCTCCACATTTCCTTGCCCACACATCCTCTGCCGTACATATGGCACGTGCATGATGATCCGAACCATTCATTCTGTTGGGACCCCTAGCTCCTAGTTGGCCACTGAACAAAAACTGCAATGATGAGACCATCGTGTCAATCTTTCTGAGTGAAAAGGTTAGCCGTTGCTGATTTGAGTCTTTCAGTACGTCCATTTTGTGGGCCATTGGTTAAATGATCACTAGTGGACCCATCTGACGGTTCTGATCTTGTAATTATCAGCCACGTGTGCAGCAAGTGCAATGAGGTATCTGAACAGTGTTTTTACATGAATGGATGGATGGATATTCTCACAAGACATTTTTCATCTCGAGATGCGACGGTCTGCTATTGCTCTGTGTGTGTGTGTGTGTGTGTGTGTGTGTGGGTCAGGTGGGCTCAAAAGCACGTGTGTGTGTGTGTGTGGGGGGGGGGGGGGGGGGGGGGGGGGGGAGGGGGTCAGGTGGGCTCAAAAGCACGTGGAATCAGGTACCACATCGATTCAAACGGATCTAAAGCAGCTTCACATGTCCCTAGAATCATCATTGCCATCAAAGGATCGTCCTCCTCTTGCTTTTGAAGCTGCACCTGCCTGCGTAACTATCTCATTTCCTGCTAATCCGTACACGTGACAATCTGTCACATGTGTGATAGATCCAAGCCATTCATCAGGTGTGCCCCACGCCTGGTGATCCTATGTACCGTACGCGTACCTTAAAACTTTTCAACATGTGTCCGACGGTGGCGATTAGGGGTGCTTGATTGGACAGTAAGGATTACTTGGAACGGATAATGGCCATTGACCAGTAGATTCCAGCTTGTGATCTTGTGGGGAGCAGATTAGGTGCGGCCTTGATCATGGACCACCTTGACGTATTTATTGTATATCCATGCCGTCCACCCGTTTTGAAAGCTCATTTTAGGGCATGATCCTTAAAGTGGATCCAAATCTCAGGTGGACCATACCACAGGAAATAGTGGTGACTGACCATTAAAAACTTCTCGTGGGCCACAAAAGTTTTAGGTCAAGCTGATATTTGTTTTTCACCCTTCATCCAGGTCTTCATCCAGGTCTGTGAGACCTTAATTATCAACTGGTTGGATGGCAAAAACAAATTCGGTGAAAATTACTGTGGGGCCTAGGAATTTTTAATGGTGGGCACTCAATCAACACTGTTTTCCATGTGTGGTCCACCTGAGATTTGGATCTGCTTTAGTTTTTGTCTCATGCCCTAAAATGAGCTGAAACAACGAATGGACGGCGTAGATATACAATAAATACATCAAGGTAGGCCCCACGGTCAGGGCCGCACCATGTTGGGTGTGAAGCCGGGGCGCACCTAATCCGCTTAGGGACATTGGTTTCGGTGGGCCACCAAAATGGATGGTTTAGATGCAGTGGTCGTATGCACCAATGGTCCCATTGTTACAGTGCTTTCTTCTTTTCAAAGGAGATTCGAAAGGGACATCATACCACCTTCACTACCTAAGTGCATTAGGAGCCTAAGATTTTTTAAAATGATCACATACAAACCCACCATGGCAAGCTTACCGTGCTACACCGTTAACACCAACAACTTGTGGCTCCTGTAGGAAATCCAATCCGTGAAAATTGTAGTCCCCAACATAAAGATCACTTGTGCAAAAATTAGGCTGATCAACTCTCAGGCGAGGTGCATCACTGGGATCAATGAAAAGCCAATGACCCCTACACAATATGAAGATGTGGCCCACCTGACAATCAGATCAAACTGAATTTTTTTGGGGGTTATCGCCAGGATGATTTCCACCTTTGGCACGGTTCAGATGTCCCCACTTGTGGCTGGAAAGGAAGCTGTATGCCTTGATTCCTCATATTTTTAATGGACTTCCACCATTGATTATTTTGTTTACGTGAACACGTACAAACAATGTGCTCTTACCTAACATTATACCAAATCAGTCAATGTCATTCTGTTGCTCGTGTAAGATGTTGATTTCTATTTTTTTGTATTATTATTATTAATACATGCGAAAAGGAAACATGATGGACGACTTAACCTGCATGGAGTGAGAAATTATAAATACGAATACAAAAATATGTGACACATGGTGCCCTAGGTTGGGGGTAGAGGTGGGTAGGATCCCTGACTGTGGGACCCACCTTGATGTATTTTTCTTAAATCCACGCTGTCCATCCGTTTTGAAAGCTCAGTTTAGATGCATGAACCAAAAAATGAAGCAAATACAAATCACAGGTGAACCACACCACAGGAAACAATCTTGACTGAATCCCCACCATTAAAACTTCATGGGATCAACAGGAATGTTTATTTGCCATCCAACCTGTTGATAAGGCCACAAAGACCAGGATGAATAGACCACAGAAATATCATCTTGATCCGAAACTTTTGTGGCTCGATCATAAGAAGTTTTTAATGGTCAATTACTACTGTTTCCCGTACTATGGTCTGCCTGAGAGCTGGATCTGCTTCATTTTTTGGGTTATGAACTAAAGTGAGCTTTCAATACAGATGGACGGCGTGGATGTAAGGAAACTACATCCCGGTGGGTCCCTCTGTCATGGATCCCACCCACCTCAGTGGATGAATCCATCGAAGCCGCGCCTCCGTAGGTTGAACCGTAGGCACGTTGCTCGTGCTCTCCACCAGTTGCAGTGGCATCCATATTGAGAATATCAATCATTGAAGAAGGGGAGGGTATTAGGTGCGGCCCCACCTCACCCAACACAGTACGGCCCTGACCGCAGGGTCCACCTTGATGTATGTGTAAGCATATCCACACCGTCCATCCATTTTTCAGATCATTTTAGCACATGAGACTCAAAGTAAAGCAGATCCAAATCTCAGATGGACCACACTACAAGAAACAGTGGTGATTGACAATTAAAAACTTGTTGTATCCCACAGAAGTTTTGGATCAAGCTGATATTTGTTTTTCCCCTTCATCCAGGTCAGTGTGACCTTATCAACAGGTTGGATGGAAAATAGACATTACGGTGGGCCCTAGGGAATATTTAATAGTGGAGTTCAATTACCACGTTTTCCTGTAGTGTGGTCCACCTGAGATTTACATTTTCTCTTCATTTTGGCATCATGCCCTAAAATGAGCTGGAAAAACAGATGGACAGCGTGGATATACTACACATACATCAAAGTGGACCCCATGGTCAGGGCCACACCTCGTTGGGCAAGTCCGGGGATGCACCTAATCGGCACCCTTCAAGAAGATGATGTGTCAAGTATACCTGACTTACTGGACCCAAGTTTGGTATGTTAACCTAGCTGTAGTGAGCCAGGTCGGACCCAGTCCGGCAAATTGGTTCGCTGTAACTCTCAGTAAATTTCATCCTAATGGTGCAATTAGGTCCAAGAGCAGCCAAAGCCAAAGATCCAAGTGGCTTGAAAAATGGGAAAAATGAGATCATATAGCATACACAAGTACCATGATAGAATAAGCATAAAAAATCAATTAAAATTTTTTTCCCCAGTTTTATGGTTAATAGTGTTTTTAAAATGCCATAAGGAGAACAGTGATTAGATACTGGACCTATTAGGAGACAACATGATGTGTTGAATCATTTCCCTTGAAAAATGTTGTCATTATCTGTAATTGATCATTGTGATAGATGTTGACGAGATTTTGAAAATCTTGCAGAATTTTATTTTTTATTTTATGAAAATTTGATTAAATGATATGATTTGATAATTTTAAAATCTTGGCAATTTTTAGCTTTTTTAGATTTTATCGTGAAATTATTCCAGTTTTAACCAAAAAAATCCATTAAATGTTAAAGTAATTCAATTTAAACTCATATGTTTCAAAAAAGAAAATTATTTAAATAATTCATAATAAATATTTTAAAATATTTTATTTTCACGAAGATTTTCCCTATGATAAAGAGAAGAACGAGAAAATTTGAAAATCTCTTAGGAAAATGGTAGTAATGAGATTCGTCACCATATATCTAACATTAGCAATGCCACTAATGACTTTTATTATGAAAAAAGCGCATCATGTGTCAAGCCCCATAATTCAGACACAGAGTGTGCACTTTCAGGCCCAATTTACAGAGTATGACTTATATACTTAGTGTACTTACTCAAGAGTGAAATAGTTATATTGGCACAAAATTTAATGTAGGATAAGTTACAAAAATGTTATTCAAACATTAATCCACCAATCATTTTAATAAATCTGAAATATATATCTAAGGTACACCCATTTGGGACTTATTCAAATATAATCATCACCTCACTAAATTACTAAAATTAATAACAGAAATCCTTGTCAAAATATCATAAAACTATGCATCTTGGTTCAGGGTAGCTAGCTCCCCTTCAATCAAATAGTGTCAATTATCCTGCGGTTCTTCCACTGATTCATCGACTTCATTTTCAGGAATTGTTTTTGGTAGATCAGCTTCCACATAATTTGTTATATTTTTATTCACAAACCGACTGCTGGAAAGCCCAGCGAACCCATCATAGTTCATACACATGATAATTAAAATAGAAAACAAAACTCGGATACACAAATGTCAAATGAAATGCTGTTATGTAGTGCAATGCATGATGTATGAGTCAAGTGGGAAGCACATCCACTTGCTTAAGTTGGACTCCATCAACCCGCATTAACCCTCCTAGGGCCGACATCTACCCCTAGGGTAGCCTTCCACATATTGTGGGCATCCAAGATGAGTCCCTAAGCCACTCGGTACTTAAGTACCTACAGGTCATCTAGAGAGGTCTTCTAGGTACACATTATGATGCATGAATTATGTGATGTATGTAATGTACATGTCCAACTCACCATACCATCTCATATCTCTATATCAAAGATAAACCACATCAGATAGCCCATCTCATCATATGAGAGATAAATCACACAACTTTGCTTCTATTGTCTCATGTTCCAACAATATGCATATACAACAGTTTATCGATTTCAGACCAACAGACATACAATTCAAAATCTAACATCAATTTTCCTTTTCACATAGCATAGTTAACATACACACTATCTTAATTGAAATGCATACGAAATATGGTAGGATCACGCACCTCTAATTGATGATGTAAGTTCCACAGGATTTTCAAGTTCATAGTCAATATCAAGTTCCTAAAACATAATTCATCATTCAAATAACTTTATTCATTCAATCTACTTAATAGACTCTTTCCTAATTCACTGTCTAGTTCACTGGAGTTTTCTACCATTCAGTTATTCAAGGTAAAGAGTAGTACTTATAACTCAATGCAATAGACTAATTCAATTAAGAATGGGAAAAAAAAGGGGGTTGTTCAGTTGACCGAGTCCTATGTTCGGTCGGTTGAAACCTTCCTCGGTCGACCGAAGACTCCTTTGGTCTAGTTTGCAGATTGCTTAAGACTTCAGAGAAAGAGGTCCCTCGGTCGACCCAGCACTGTGTTCGGTTGACCGAAGACTTCTTAGGTAAGCCGAAGCTCTCTTGGTCACCATTACTACAGATTGTTCCAGTTGGGTGAACAATGAGCTACTTAGCTGACCGACCCCTAATCTCTGTCGACCGAAGAACTCCTAGTTCCCTCAATTCATCCGAGTTACACTATTTGCTCTTAATCCTATATTATATTGATCTTTAGGGCCATCATGGATCAGATCTAGACCATCCATCACACATCAAATATTTAGATGGCCCATGATCATACCATACTACAACATCTAAGCCATAATGATCATCACACACCGATTTACATGATTAACTTCAAATAGAATTGATCTTGTTGGCCCATTGGACGATCTGATCCATACAAAATACTTTCAACGGTTCAGATTGGTGTGATGGATCAGATGCACCCGTTGGTCCACACAAGATCAACTTACAACCCTAGATTGGATTGACGTGGCTCACCTATAGATTAGATCGATATGAGATTTCTAGCCCTTTCATGATTTAGCCTTAGGATATGGATCCGTGCAGATCGAATTTGGCCCACTCACATGATCATCATCAATCACATTCTTCATTATAATAATCTAAATCTAAAAGCAGTCTACAGATCTATATAATGTATAGATGACCGATCAATTTCGTTCATTGGCTAGATTAGGGAGAAAATACACTAAAGGAAAATAGAAGAATCGCTCTGATCCATCAAATCTAAGCCCCACAACAAGAAATCACTTTCTCCTTTTCTCTTTCTTTTTCCTTCTTTCCGTAGAATGAGATAATATCTATACAGGTTTCAAACCTTGGTCTGCCATCTTAACCATGAGAACTCTAACCAACCAACCCAATGTTTTATTTTATTTGTTAATTATAAATTAATACTTTTTACCATTTTAACCACTTAAACTTGGTTTTGAATAAAAAGGGTTAAATGAATTGATTTATAACTTATAAATAAAAACATGACATTGGGTTGGATGGTTAAGGCTTTATTGGTTGAGAGGGTAGACTAAGGTTCAAAACTTGTCATAGATAGAATTATAACTTTATTATATATATATTTTTTGCTATAAATTCGAATTTCGAATTTCCAGATAAGATACACTACAAGAGAATGGCTTTTTACCGACGAAAGTATTACAGACGAAATTATTTTCGTTGGGAAAAATCATTTTTCCAGACGAAATATAGAAATCGTCGGTAAAAATCACTCCAGCTTCCCGCCAACGCCGGATTTGGTTCTCGCCATACACTTTTACCGACGAAATTATAATTTCATCATTAAAAAGCTTATTGCCGACGAAGATACCTGTCGCTAAAAATTAAAACAGAAAATTTTACTTTTACCGACGAAACTTTTCGTCGGTAAAAGTGAAACTTTTCCCGACGACTGTTGCCTGTCGGTAATAATGTGTAATGTGTGATTCCTGCCAAGAAAAGAGATGACTTTTACCGACGAAAATGTTCGTTGGTAAAAGTTTTCACAATGACTTTTACCGACGAAATTTTCGTTGGTAAAAGTTTTTAAAAAGACTTTTACCGACGAAAATTTTCGTCGGTAAAAATCTGTTTTTTAACTTACCCGATCGGCCCTCTTTTCTCTCTGTCTCTCTCTCACTCTCTCGCTCTCTCTCTCTCTCTCTCTCGCGGCCCACCCTTCTGGTCATCTCCCTCACTGCCGACCACCGGCCGTCACCGTCACCGGCGGCCACCCGCGTAAGCTGACCACCTCCCCCCAGCCGACCACCGACGCCGGTAGGCACGCGCCTCCACCAGCCACCGTACGCCACCGCCTCCGCCGGTAACCGTCTCCCCCTTCCTTCTTCATCCATTTCCTCTCTCTCTCTCTCTCTCTCTCTCTCTCTCCTCGTTGTTCATTGTGGGGCCCACTGCCAAAATCCAAAGCATGTGGGTCCCATGCACCATCGCTGTCCAGTGCATGTGGGTCCCACCGTTGCTGTCCATTGCATGTGGGTCCCACCGTCGCTATCGCTGTCCATTGCATGTGCGTGGGGTCCGCCTTAGCTGTCCACTATTTGGTGGGGCTCATTGATTTAGTAAATCCCTAATTAGGGATTTCGAAATTAAAATCCCCTAATTAGGGATTTCGAAATTAAAATCCCCTAATTCCTTCCTTAATTAAGGATTTTAAAATTTAAATTCCAAATTTGTGATTTACAAATTAAAAAAAATCATGATATACAATAAATGTGGGGCCCACCGTCGCTGTCCACTGCTCGTGGGGCCCACCCTCACTATCCACTGTTTTGGATCAAGCATCTATTTGTGTGGAGTAAACTCTGTGGGGCCCACAGTGATTTACGTATTTTATCCACTCCGTCCATCCATCTTAGCAGGAAATTTTTAGGTATAGTGCCCAAAAATGAAGCATATCAAAATCTAAAGTGGACCACACCACAAGTGTGAACTGAATGTCTATCATTGAAAAATTCTTGGAGGACACAGAAGTTTTGGATGAAGCTGATATTTGTGTTTTCCCTCATCCATATCCATGTGATCTTATGAACAGGTTGGATGACAAATAAAGATCACTGTAGGGCCTGGGAATGGTGGAAATCATTATTCCCACTGTTTCCCATGGCATCTTCCACTTGAGAGTTGGATATGCTTAAATTTTGGGCTCAACCACTAAAATGAGGTGGAAAAACATAAGGACGGAATAGATAATCACATACATTGTAGGTGGGCCCAACTGAGTTTACTCTACACTCCGCACGCAATCCGATTCCTATGGTGGGCCGCCCATACTTATTTGTTCACAAAATAGTCATTAGGTATTTGATTAAACTTGATTCATGGTGTTGATGATTCTGCCATTTTCATGTGCTTGTGTATCTAGAATTGATGGAGCAAACCCGGATGTGCGTCGGAGCTATCCGTGGTTGATTTATGTGGATATGTATGTTATGGATGTATTTGGCTTATTATTAATAACTATTTTTTTTCCACAAATGGTAGTATAATAGAATCAGTTAGCCCATTTGGAGATTTTTATATTGCCGAGCATAGATAAAGTGTGTTTTAGAGGTATAAAAATCTGCCAAATTGTCCTGTTGGACAGTCCAAGGTTGGATAGATTGGAATGTTATCGTTGTTTGTCATTTACATGCGTAGGGTCATTAGTTTCGTGCGGTAACTCTCCTATTCTCTCTGGATATGTTTCTTATGTTTAATTCCATTGTCAATTTAATCCACACAATGTGTGGATAGTTGACGTGGAAATGAAATGTAAGATAAATATATCTGGAGAGATAGGGGGAGATGCTGTCGAAATTTAGGCTTGGGCATGTAAATGGAAATAATGATAGCATTTTAATCTATCCATCCTTGGATGGTCGACTGATTTTATTATATTATCATTTAGTGGCAAATTAGATGACGAACATGATACTTGTAATTAAGAGTAGTTGATTGATGTTGATGTTGAGCGGGGGTCCCTGGAAGGTGGGAACCGCTGTTGTGACCATGCTGAAGCTGTCCTGTTCCTATGGACAACAATATGGGTGGCCTGGCCATTTGGACAGGCCCGTGTTTATGTATTAGCTCAAAATTAATGGAGCAGACCCGGATGTGCGTCGGAGCTATCCGGATGTTGAGCGGGGGTCCCTGGAAGGTGGGAACCGCTGTTATGACCATGATGAAGCTGTCCATT
The DNA here is from genome assembly GCA_003013855.2 of Liriodendron chinense. Taxonomy (NCBI): domain Eukaryota; kingdom Viridiplantae; phylum Streptophyta; class Magnoliopsida; order Magnoliales; family Magnoliaceae; genus Liriodendron; species Liriodendron chinense. Next base: position 4,349,257 of record ML058329.1, on the reverse strand, counting down.
TCCTATGGACAGCAATATGGGTGGCCTGGCCATTTGGACAAGCCCGTGTTTATGTATTAGCTCGAAATTAATGGAGCAAACCCGGATGTGCGTCGGAGCTATCCGGGTGTTGAGCGGGGGTCCCTGGAAGGTGGGAACCGCTGTTATAACCATGATGAAGCTGTCCATTTCCTAAATCCATTCACCTAGCCTAAACCTAGACCCAAACTCGAAAACCAAACCCGAAACCCGATCCCGAACCCGAAAATCTAAACCTATGCCCAAAACCTAATCCTAAACTCATGTCACCTAAAGTAAACCTACACCTATTCCTAAATCCATTCACCTACCCTAAACCTAGACCCAAACTTGAAAACCAAACCCGATCCCGAACCCCAAAATCTAAACCTATGCCCGAAACCTAATCCTAAACTCATGTCACCTAAAGTAAACCTACACCTATTCCTAAATCCATTCACCTAGCCTAAACCTAGACCCAAACTCGAAAACCAAACCCGAAACCCGATCCCGAACCCGAAAATCTAAACCTATGCCCGAAACCTAATCCTAAACTCATGTCACCTAACCTAAACCTACACCTATTCCTAAATCCATTCACCTTACCTAAACATAGACCCAAACTCAAAAGGTCCCTCGACTTTCCCATTCTGTTGTAGCTGTACGAGAGGACGGCTAGGCAGATGGGCATTTTGGTATGAAAAAAAAGCCCAATAGTGCCCAGGAGGCAAGATAAATAAATTACTTTGATGAGCAAGCCAACCTCATAAATGACTTCAAGATCAGGGTTTTTTCAACTATTATCCCTTTCACGCGTCGGAATAGCCTCTTTTGACCTGAGAAACGAGAGCCGCTTTCTCCACCACATTGCTTCTTTCACAACACGGTATGTGAGGCCCACCTTGATGTATGGATCACATCCATTCCGTCCATGCGGTACGCCCTATAAATTTCATCTTGGATGCCACAAATCAGCTCGATCTAGAGCCAAGGTTCACCACACCACATGCGGACATTTGGGATGAGGACGTTTACCATTAAAACATTTCAGATTCTATGTTAGGCTTGCCATGTTCACTCTACGCCATCTTGTTCATTCAGAATAAAAGAACCATTAGGATGAAGGGACATTCGAAAAATTAGTCAATTCTGAAACTATAACGGACCACACGGCTTGCACCACGTGGTTTTAGAGGTTTTACGAATGATTTACATAATGTGGCCCACCTGAGCTTTGAATGAGTCTTATTTTTGGGATCTAACGAAAAAATGTGGTTTTGAATCTGATGGACAGATTGGATGTCACGAATACATCACAGTGGGCTCCACGACCCATATGTATACAAAAGTTTTGTATCAATACGATATTTTTGCCTACAGTTTATCTGAATGGTAATAATGGCCCACTTTGACGTTTGTGATCGTTAAGGTACTCCACAAAATCATCCATGTAGCGATCTTGGAGGGTGTGGTCACCAAAAATCTCCTTCATTGCCCTAGCATTGCCTCTCAATTTTTCACCCTCTGCATCCACCATCACCAACCTTAGTATCTTGGCGACCGCATCTCTATGAAAAGATTCGTCCCATTCATTCCTCGGCACCTCTGCTCCAATCTCCTTGATCGACCACGCGCGCGTTCAGCCCTTGATCGACCATCACAGGAAAGACGATGAGCGGCTTCCCGAACGCAAGGCCCTCATTAACCGAGCCCCATCCCCCATGTGTCAAGAAGCCCCCAACCGATGAGTGTGCCAAGATCATAAGTTGTGGGACCCAACCTTTGTGGACCACACCATGGTCCTTGGTTCGGTCCTCGAACCCCTCTGGCAACAAATCAGGCTCATCAGGTGCACACCTAAGTGCCCAAATAAAGGGCAATTGGGACAGCTCCAAACCATGGGCTAATTCATGCCATTGTTCTCTACTTAATCTCACTTCACTCCCAAAAGCGATGTAGACCGTCGATCCATTCGCTTGTTTGTCAAGCCACTTTTTTACTACATGCTCTTCAACATCAGTACTGATTTCTGGCACCAATGGAGGCATGGTGCCCATTGGAAGAACTGGCTTTTGGTAAAGCTCCCCAAGGAGTAGTAACCAATCCGCCTCGAAAACCTAGACCCAAACTCGAAAACCTAACCTTCAACTTTTATATTTTGTTTACGGTTTTATTATATTCTGCTTGCATTATAGTATAATGGTCTAATCATATTTTTATCATTTCTCTAAGCATAAGCACAAATTCACTCTACAATGATGTTCATAAACTTGCATTGACATTGTTTAAATTTATAAGTTTGTATTTCAGACATATTCAGTCATGGCACCAGGTGGGAGATCAGGTCGTTCGCGCACTGGATCTACCCCTTCCACCCGTGATGCGACGCAGACAGCATCGACGTCGCACGGTGCATCACAGTCATCTGATCCTTCGGTTCAGCATACACCGGGCACTGCATGTAAGTCTAGACATTTATTTAGTGATTTCTGTTTATATTGTTACTTACATATATCTTTTCGCAGTAGCATCTTCTACCAGCCGACGAGGACGTGGACCCACGCGTGGGTTAGTTTTAGAGCGACTTACGCGTGAGGGTAGGGTGGCGGTAGAGTTTCCACAGGACTGCCTTAGACCTGTTGGGGACAGTGCCAGACTGTTTACGTCTGAGGTCGGTGTCCTATGCCGATCTCTGATCCCCGCCACCACCCCCCGTTAGACTGACGTGACAGATGATGTGCGATAGCTCATCCGTCAGCGCCTTCAGGTAAAGTTTAGTAAATTGAAATTTTCTTTTGTGAAAGTTCATTTACGGTTAAATCCTATTGTTAATAAGTTTATTGCCTTAATTTATTATTTACGAAACTGCAGGATAAATTTGAATTCGATTTGAATGTTTCCTACATTTCTCATGCCGTCGACGACATGATTAGAGAGCGATTCAAGGAGTACCGCGGAGAGTTGCACTAGCGGTACAAGCGGTGCAGGACACACGATGAGGCCGTACTGTCCGCACCGCCACACGTTACTACAGACGACTGGCGGATACTCTGAGAGAGATTTTCGTCGGAGGCTTTTCAGGCAATATTTACATGTACGATATCTTACGGTAACAATTAAATTCGCAATTAAATTCACAATTAATAGAAATGTATTTTGTATAATGTGTTCAGAAGAGGAGTAGAATAAATTCTGCGAACAGGGAAAAGTTACAAGTGAACCATATAGCTGGTTCAAAGTCATTTGTACGACATCGTTACGACATGGTAAGAAATTATTGATGATTATTAAGTTAATTATATTATTTTGATTGGCATTTATTATAAGTCTTTTTTCCTTTCGATTGCGCAGCGAGATTCCGTCACCGGCCAGGAGCCTGGACCAGTAGACCTCTACAGAGGGACTCATTGTCGGCAGGCGACGGGATCTTGGGTTCATCCTAGAGCCAGTGAGCATTGGTTAAAAATCTTTACTTTGTAAAATTTAATTGCGCATTGATTGATAATAATGTCATTCATGTCATTTTTTATGAAATTTCATATCTTTTCATTACAGGCGGCGATGGACACCATACGCAGTCAGCCCACTCCCGATGGTAGTCAGCGGAGTGAGCTAGAAATCCTGAGCGAGGTGCTTGGCACCCGTTCTGGATATGTGCGTGGGCTTGGCCATGGTGCCAAGCTCATGGCACAAACTAGAGCTGGCTCCAGTCGATCCGTAGCTGGTGAGAGTGCTCAACGCCGAGCTGATATCTCAGAGAGAGAGGTTCAGCAGCTACGGGTCGTCGTCGATGAGATTCGAGAGCAGCTGGAGAGGCAGAGAGAGGAGCAGAGGCGTAGGAAGGAGGAGGAGCAGAGGCGTAGGGAGGAGGAGGAGAGGCGACGGGAGGAGGAGGAGCAGAGGCGTAGGGAGGAGGAGGAGAGGCGACGGGAGGAGGAGGAGAGGAGGATCGAGGAGTTGCGGTAGGAGCGGCAGGAGCATGAGCGACGGATGCAGGAGATGTTTCAGGCTCTCGCTGCACGCCTTGGCGCCGATGCCCCGCCACCTCCGCCTTCATCTTCCTGATTATTTTTTTTACTATACGACTTTTAACTTGTATGTATTTGTGTGTTGATGAATATTGTTTGTTTGTGGATGTGGAATGGATTATTTGTGTATGGATGGTGTAGTTTCTGTTTATTCGTATGTATGTGAATGTGAATAGGAGAAAAATGTATAGGTTTCTTTACAGGTGTATATCAGGAATTTTCCTGAATTTTGAAAACAAATGAAACTGGGACAGGAAATACTATTACCGACGAAATTATTCGTAGGTAAAAAAATAAAAAAATTTTACCGACGAAATTTTTCGTCGGCAATAAAAGACGAAAAGTTTTACTGATGAAATATTTCGTTGGTGATAAACCCTGAAAAGTTTTGCCGACGAAATATTTCGTTGGTGATAACCCCGGAAAGGTTTTATCGACGAAATATTTCGTTGCCAAAACCTTTACCGACGAACATTTTCATCGGTAAAAGTTTTTTTACCGACGTATCATTTTTATTTCCGACAAAAATTCATATGTTTTCCCGACGAATTTTTTCGTCGGTAATGGTTTTATTATTACCTACGAAAATTGTTTCGTCGGTAAAAACCTTTACCGACGGCCTTTCTGCGACGACATTAGCCGCGAAAAATTTCGTCGGGAAAAAGATTTCCCGACGAAATTTTACTGATTCCCGATGAAATCATTTGTCGGTAAAAATGAAATTTCTTGTAGTGATAGAACTCTACTTATCTTATCTTATCTTATCTGGAGGTTTCTCTTCTCTATATAGAGCTGGGGTCTTAGGGATTTCTTACTTTGGGGCTTAGCTCTGGTAAGCTGGGCCATTATTCTATTTTGCTTTAGCATAATTTCTCCATAATCTAGCCAACAAATGGAATCGATCGATCATCTGTACATTGTATAGATATGTGGACCGATTTTAGATTTAGATCATTATAATGAAGAATGTGATTGATGAGGACCATTTCAGTGGATCGGATCTGATCTGCATGGATCCAATGGATCCTAAGGCCAAATCATGTAAGGGACAGAAATCTCAAATTGATTTAATCTACAGGTGGGCCATGTAATCCAATCTATGGTTGTAAGTTGATCCTTGTGTGGACCAACGGGTGCATCTGATCCATCATACTAATCTAAACCAATGAAAGTATTTTGTATGGATCAGATCGTCTAGTGAGCCATCAAGATCAATATTTGAAGTTAATAATGTAAATTGATGTGTATGATGATCATCATGGCTTAGATGTTAGATTATGGTATGATCATGGACCATCTAAATATTTGATGTGTATGATGGACGGTCCAAATCTGATCCATGGTAACCCTAATGATTAATATAATATAGGATTAAGAGCAAAAGAGTGTAACTCGACCGAATTGAGGGAACTAGGAGTTCTTCGATCGACCGAGATTAGGGGTCGGCCGACTGAGCAACTCATTGCTCAATCAACTGGAACAATCTAAAATGATGACCGAGGATATCAGAGAACTCTAACCAACCAGCCAAATGTTTTGTTTTGTTAGTTAGTTATAAATTAATTCTTTTAGCCCTTTTATTACAAATCAAGTTTAGGTAGCCAAAATTTCAGGTCATTACATCATGTTTAAAACTAATTGATGAACCCATCCAAAAACCTCCAAAATTCATTTGGTGGCTAACATGGTGATTACATTAGCCTGATTTCTAGGGTGTCCAATTTTCTTGGAGGGGCAATTTTGCTCGACAGGTTGGATGCCATATATATTATATTTTAAAAGCTTTTTAAAATAATTTTGTTTTAAAAATTCAAAACTCCCACTTTGTTTCCTTATTTTCAAAAGTTTGTCTTTTAGTATAGTTCTCTTGTCCCACATGGGAAATTACTAAGAAAAACATCTAGTTTTTAAGAGGGGGCATCTAGTTTATAAGATGGGACTTTTGCATGTGGCTTGAGCCCCCTCTTAAGGGGAATGTGAATTTGGTAAGATGGGGCCTATGCCAATAGCCTAAACCTATGCCATGGACATGCGTGCATGGTGCGTTGTGTCACGCCGGGCCCGAGGCCAAGTTTGGTTCTAGGTCTGGGTCTATGTACATACTAACAGTACACTCACCTAACGATTTTGCTCTGCGAATATACTCACATCTATCGTTTTGCACGAATTTCAAACCAAAGATGTATCTATTTGGGCGGTTACACTAGTTGGATTTTAACCCAACAGACCTAACCTATTTGAAACGGTGCTTTAAGAACCTAGTCGTGGTCTATAAATAGGCCTTATCTCAATGCAGTTTGTTCATTCGAAAAATATGTAAATTTCTCTCTTTGTTCTTTAAAAAACAGACTCTGATTTCTTCTCTTTCTGCAATTGAGTTTGTTGGCAAGTCAACCTACTACGGGTTTAAGTTTTATACATTAGTTTGAACCCCTGTACAATGAGTACACCATTGGGACCAAGTCATAGTCGTTGTATCTTGGAGGTCAACTGTTCAAGAAATCCTATTTCACTTGGGACACGATCCAAGGAAGGTGAATTTAGTTTCAAGCTGAGTGACTCAGTCACGCCTCGACTTAAACACATAAGTCATATTTTCTTTCTTTATTTAATTTTTATTGTTTTTATTTTTTATTTTTCAATTTCAACTACTGTTTCCAACACATATATCTAACAATACACACAATATAAATAGCCCAAATACAATCTTCTTAAAATAAGTTGCTTATTATACAAGGACTTGTAGAGAAACTGGCTTCTAAAAAATATCATTGGCGAACAGATATATCCTAAGAGCGTTTTCAAATATAATAGTATTACACAATGAGATGTGATTTGATGCCTTTAAATTTACCATTATCTATGCATTTCTTTGACTTTATTTAAAGCAAGAGCTCAAATGGTTTCATCTGACACTCATCTTTTCACTAAAGATTTAAACAAAACTTCGTGTCTCTAGAGGCACTAAACTAATTTTCTTACATAATAGGTGGCAGGATCTGAGTAACCAATTGTACATGGGGCTCACCCATTGTGGTGTGTGTATGGTATCCAACTTTTTCAATAATGTCTAAGGAATAGAATAATCTAATCTGATTAGTACACCCCACTATACTAATAAAGGATAACCGCACAATGCACATAAATAAATTTTATAGCCATATGAATAGGTATTGAAAGAATGTGAATATTAAGTTTTACATGCTAGGCGTAATCTACATCAAATGTAAAGGGTTTGGGCTGTAAATGGCAAAATTTTGTAGGCCCTTTTGAGACTTGATGCATAGATAAAAAATACTAGGCCTTTTTTATATATGCCTTTTAGTACGACTCTTGATAGAGTGGAAAAGGATTATGTTGCCGACCCAATTAGTTGGATATGACTTGATGATTATAATGATGAGGATGTTCGCTCCCCAAGTGTAGGGTTGCGATGTAGTAATAATTGGGTAGAGACTGAGATCGTTCTCAGGGATTAATATAGGAATTCTCAGAATTTCTTCTAATAATCTCTAATTGAAATCAAACTATAATAATCTATAATTATGAATGTAGGAGAATAATCTGTAATTTGTGATGGATATAACAATCTAAGAAAGCACTAGGGAGCCGAGGATCCACATGTAGCGATCCTTGATGCATAATTCACTTTGGTTTCTCAATTACACAACTAGAATCAAAATCAAATCCTATCTAGCTGGAATATATATGGAGCAGTTAATTCAGCAAAACAGTCTGTCCCATGTGTTGTTCATCAACATGATTCATTGGACTTGAGCACACTCAATGTATAAGTCAATCCTAGTTCTAATAGGTTATGATCACAAGCACAATAATCATCAAACCCTATCACAAGGCTTAACTATATTATAATTTGAACTTCATCCAAATTATATGAACAATCAACTCATATTTCAAAATTCAGAAACATAGAACTTTGGTTTGAAGTTCCCACATGAAAATCCAAGTCTAGAGAGTCTTAAATCCGATTCCTCGGAGCGTACAGGTCTAGTGATATGCAAAATAATTAAGAACTAAAGCAATTCTTCCAACCATCCATGAGTCATCATAAGATTAAGAAAAACTACTTAAAACTTTATTCAAACTTCCAAAAACCATTGTTCTTCAATAAAAATCCAACTTGAAACCAATATAAACGAATTAAAACATCTTAGATCTATTACAAGTCATGCTAAAGAAAATACAAAAATTAATGAAAACATGAAGAACTGGAGGTAAAATTAAGAAGAGGAAGTATAGAACTCCAAAAACCAACTCCCACTATGATAGATCTCTTCTAGGATAGCTTAGGAACATAGTGGAGGACCCCTTTTATAGCTTTCAAGCCTCCAAAGCACAGAATCTTTGAGAAATTGCGTAAAACTTACACACTGCACGGAGAAATCCAGACCGAAAATAGCAGTTTCTGCACTTGTGCGATTGGGCGATTGATCGACTGGTTGGGTGATCAATCGATGGGTCATAGAGATCAATCAATCAAGGTTGGACGATCAATTGATGGGAGCAAAAAGTGTCCAGAGAGTTCAACAAGAAATTTCAGAATTTTAGTGGCCTGAGCGATTGATCTCTGGTGATGGGCGATGGATCGCTGGGAATGGGCGATGGATCGGTGGTGCTGGGCGATGGATCGCAGGAGATGAAAAGTGTCCAGAGACTTTTTACAAAAAATTCAAATTTTCATGGTTGAAGCGATTGATCACTCGGGCTGAGCGATCAATTGGTGGGACCCTCTTTTGTCCAGCAGTATGTACACAATGGCCAATCAATTGACCAGGGCAGTAGATCCATTGATCATGCCAGCGATCAATCTTAGGGTAATCGATCAATCGCTGAAAGTGATTCTTCTCTCTTCTTTTCCTCTCCTTGCTTTTTTCCTTGGGCCTTTAATCTTGCTACTTTGCTTTGATCTTCAATGTGTATTAAGCACCCTTTAAAGCCTTGAATCAGTAACCTCTCTATCTCATTCCTACAATCACAAAACCTGCATTAAAATTGTCTTTTAAACGTTCAAACCATGCATAGTTGTGTTTAAATGGAGTTAGAATATACACATTTATGAGCTCAACACAAGACAATGATCAACGTGTCGACGAGGTGTGAAAACATGAGGCGGTTGCTTTCCAACGTGTTTATAAGGAGACTCTTCCTACTTGAAAATATCCTCCTCTCCTATTATATTTGCATAGTGTGTTGAGGCTATGACTTCATTATCTACATGTTTAGTGAAAACGCTTGCCATAAGGAGACATTTCTCCCCTTGCTTTCTTACATATGTACCTATATATATTGTGGTGAACACTATTTCAATTAGGTTTTATCACATGCTCTCTCATGTGGTGTTTTTATATAAGAAGAACATGTATAGAAAGGTGTGCCATTAATTCATCTTATGGAGTATTTCTTGGTGTGAGATTCCTTATGTTGGTGGGAGAGAAGCCATGTATTTCTATTTCTCTTATTTCTAATGAAGAAGAAAACTCTTTATTCATGCCACGTGAAGTAGGCATATAATTAAACCATGTAAATCATTGTGCCTATTTTCTCTTATTTTTTATTTGTCCTTGAACTTTTTATTTGGCCATTTTCTACTAGATTCGAGGTATTGAAGTTCAACGAATCTAATTATGTATTGGAGAGCTAAAAATGAATATAGTGTTGGTAAAGAAATGATCAGTAATTGTGATTTAAGGAAAATAAAAGAAGAATGTAGAGATGAAAAGAAAGATATTTAATAAAAAAAAATCAATTAGCCATGGTTTAACTTCTTATTCCACTGGATGATTCGGTTTTGTTCAACGTGTCCGATCAAACTACTACAAAAGTTTCGTAAAACAAATTGTGATGAAGGGAAATCAATGTCAAACAAGATCTTTCTCTATTTGCAACTGTACAACCTAAAGATGAAAGAAGGGTCCTTTTTGAAAGAATACTTTAATGGGTCAACACTTTAATTAGAATAATGGCGGTGGTCGATGTGAAGATTGATGATCAAGAAAAGGTCGCACTTCTACTCTGATCGATGCCAGATTCGTGGGATGGTTTAATTATGAATCTCAGTAATGGTCTAGATCTTTATATGGAGTTAGTCATGTGTACGTTCATTACTGAAAAGTCTTGTAGAAAAATGGATAAAAATCTGTTGGTGATGCTATGATAGTCAGAGGAAGATCTGCTTAGAAGGGTATTGGTGGGAGAGATCAAATGAGATCCAAGTCGAAAGGACATAAAATAGATAAGTGTTAAAGTTGTGGAAAGAATGATCATTTGTGAAAAAAATTATAAACCCAGAAAAGCAAATTAAGAAAATTTCAAACCTAATTTGTAAGATCAACCATTTGACTCAATGGGTTCCCAAGAAAATATAATTAAGAAAGACAATTCATCCGATGATAGAGAAGTATTATCGATAGTGATTCTACGAGAGAATTTGAGCTATCAATGATCTTAGGTTCGGACATTTTGTTCCGTATAACTCCACACAGAGATTGTTTCTACACGTACCGGTTATGTGATGGCGGCACAGTTTACATGAGTGATGATAACATGTATAAATTTATGAGAATTGAAGATGTTAAAATTACCATGGTTTATTGCATCACACGTACGTACAATTTCTGGTGTGTCACACATACCGGACCTGCGAATGAGACTTCTGTCATTGGAAAAGTTAAATGAAGATGTCTACAAATTTTTTGGTGAAAGAAGTCGATTGAATATTGTAAAAGGGATGGTGGTGGTGGGGAAATGAGAATTAATGGGTGATTTAAATTGTTTGATCAAAGATACTATGGTTGGTAATGTTATTGTTACCAATGCAATGACAAATTCTCCAACAATTTGGTATAGGCGATTGAGCCACATGGGTAAGCAAGGATTAAAGGTACATTATGATCAAAATTTATTCTCTGTTTTAAAGCTTATTAATTTAGATTTTTATGAGAATTATTCATATGAAAAGTTCCATAGATTTTGTTTTTCCTCATCCATTACCATAAGTAAAAATATATTAAATCCAATTCATTTTGATACTTACAAGGCTCTTCTCGAATCCTTAGAAGGTTCGAAGTATTTTGTTCATTTTATTGACGATTTCTCGAGGACTGTATGGGTTTATATATTAAAAATCAAGGGTAATGATTTTTCTTATTTTATCAAGTTTAAAGCCTTGGTTGAAAAGCATAAAGGAAATCAGATTAAGTATCTAAGAATCCATAATGAAGAAGAATATACCTCGAAAGAATTCAATGATTTTTTCAATGAGCATGGCATTTAAAAACACTCCATGGTCGTTGGTACTCTACAGCAAAATGGAGTCGCAGAATGTATGAACTATATGCTCATGGATCATGCTAGGAGTATACTGAGTTTGACTAGGATTGAGCAATGTTTTTAAGTAGCAGTTGTTAACACGACTTGCTACTTGTAAATAGTTCACCTACGACTACACTAGATTGTTAAATTCCTAAAGAGGTATTATCACGACCTAAAATTTAGTACCCAAGTTTGCCAATGATTCAAACTAATGACCAGGTCGGGACCCATTTTAGATCATAACCGTCCATCTGAAAAAAAAACTTGTAAAATCCCAAGATTTTCTTCTTAGAAATATTTGATTAGACCTACCTCAATCGACAATCAATCCCCTTTTTAATCTCCCATCCAATTTTGACCCTTTGAACTAGATGAACAGCTTTGCTACCTTCTAAAGAATTGTAGGCCCACTTGGCTTTTAAGCATATGAAAGACCTTCGCACCCTCTGTTACAACGTCCTTATCGAAAAACATGACGTCTCAGCTCGTTCCATAATTGTCAGTCTATACATCCTTCCTTCAATAAATCACAATTATTCTCCTCACAATCTTCCTCATCCAACGGCATACAATGCACTAACCACTCTTATCATCGAGAGCCAACTAGAAGGTCCTGTTCTCCCTATGACAGCTCGTGACATATGCTAACTTCCATCTTCGAACCCATCGAGTAAAACCATCCAAACCTCTAATCTTTCTTATTCACAAGTTTCATGGGGCCCACTATAACCTTCTGCAACCATTTATTAGAAGAAGAATGCAACAAACCAAAATTCATCATAATCATCCTCACCATTTGGACCACTGAAACTCATCATAGGCTATTTTTACGTAAAACCCTTGTCTTGATACTAAAACCACTAATCAGGGCCCAATGAATAAAGGATATTCTCTAAGATTCAAACAAACATGTAAAGATAGGAAACTAGTCGAAACCGACCTTGTACACACCTTCCGCACCTGACACGCTGAATCATCTCCTTACGCGTATGCGGCTTTGGAAGCTGTTGTATAACAACTACAACCACCATAAAAACACTTCAGAAACTTAAAAAGATATAAGAAGAGGGAAGTAGATCGAAAGAGAAATCGAGAGAAGAAGAGAGATTGAAAGTAGGGAAGAAATTGTTCACAACCCCAAGTGCAGGGCTGCGATATAGTAATAACTTGGTGAGACCAAGGTCGATTCACGGGGAAGAAATTTAGGTTCAATAACTCAAAGGCTATCTGAAATCTAGAACTAACTAACTAAACAAAGTTGAGATTTGATTAAAGATATATTGATTCATATTTTAAAAAAAAACAGTGAAAATAAATACTAGAGCATCGAGGATCCACTTCTAGTTACTAACAATGTCTAATTCACTTGATTTGATTCAATAATACAACTGGAATCGAAGTCATATCTCTATCCAGCCGAATAATAGAGCGATTAAATCATAATTCAACAACTTAAATTAGATAGAAAATTCATTGATATAGTTCCCTTATTAAAAACCCAAGTACTAATCGTAGAGAATTCAAATCTATGAATTATATAGATTGATCCTTTGGAAAATATGTAAGATTATAAATATGGTCTTCCCTTTAATCCTGTCACTAGATTAAAGTAGAACCACAACATGAACTTCAATCAAACTAACCAATAAACGATTCTGTCTTATTCAGATTTCAACAAAAGATTATGAACTTTCATTAATTACTTATAACAAAAATCCAGCATTTTAACTCATGGAGAACTCGAAGTATTCACCGTATCCGATGAATCTTAGGGTTTTCATAAATCAAAACCCTCATAAAATATTATAATTAATTTAAAAAATTCAAAAGCATCCCATACGCATGACACAAGAGACCTCGAAATTTTCTAAAATTACAAACTTTATTCGAACTAAATAATGAATTGTTCATCAATTAAACTAAATTTTAAAATCAAAAGAACTAAAACATCATCAATAACTTATAAGTATCACCTCTCAACTCTCGATAAGAGTTAATCTAAAAGAAACATGAAAACAAAGAATTAAAACTAGAAAAGAAAGAGAAACTAGAAGTAGAATGTTACGAAGCCTCCTAGGTCTTGATCTCCTTGCTGTCAAGCTTTTAGGACTCCTTGGATGTCTTAGGATGTGTTGGGAGAAGCCTTTAAATAGAAAAAATCCATCAAGTTTCGCAGATCCGAAAGATTTTACTGACTTTCACATAAATTACACAAAAACTGTCTCTTTCAATGGGAACTTCGATGGATCGAATAGGCTTCAATGGATGCTTCGATGGATCGAAGTCATTTCGATGGAATAGAACATTTGTTCAAAGAGTTTAGCATCCGTCGAAGTCATTTCGATGGAATTGAACATTTGTCCAGAGAGTTTAGTTTTTTTTATGGAACTTCAATAGATCGAAGTGATTTTCGATGGGACTTTGATGGATCGAAGTTTAATTTTCGATAGATCGAAAGTCAGTCCAAAAACATTTCAGGGTCATTTTCTGAACTTTCTATATCTTGCTTTTCTGGCCCTGCAACTCTTCACTTTGACTTTTCTAAACAATTCAGGTCTCATAATTTGATTTTTCATGATTTCTTTTCATAATATTTTTTTAGCTTTAATTTCTTCTTTTAAGCATGAATTTTGTCTTGATCCTTAAGTCATTTCTTGCATATAAAACACACATAATTAAAACTAATTATCTTAATGTATACGATAAAATCAATGTTAATTAAGGAATAAATATGCAATATTTAGGCTTAACACACCCCCAACCAGCATTTTGCAAGTCCCAAGCAAAACATACGTACAACAAATTCATATTCTCAATCTTAAACTTCTTTCAGAAAACAGACTTTTATGCAATCCAAATCATGTAAACGATGAGATTCAAAGATAATTAGTAACAAGATGTTATCATGCCTATCTTTCAGTGACTTAGTTAATAATTAACTTGAGTCCCAACTAATTAATTGACAAATAGAGTGGATTTAAATAACCATAGTCTAGTGTGCTCAGTGAATGACTAACTCATCATAAATAAGTTTTAACATTTCATTAGATGATTGATTGGAATAAAAGTTCAAGAAGTGTACAGCTCAACACAAACCTATGACAAGAGTTTGACTTACAGTTCTATCGACGGCTTTCACACTAATTCCATTCCCTTTTTTAGTGGTCATAAGTAGCCGTTTTTTTATATTTTTCCTTTTTTCAGCTTTTCAATCTTTTCTTTCTTTTTCTTATTTTCTCAAAAAAAAAAAAAAATCAATAACCGAATATTCCAAAAGGCTCACTTCGTACCAAAGCATTAAGCACGTAATGGTAACGACAAAGGATAAAAATCATTGCCCTAGATTACTTCAATTCTCATCTTTTTTATTTTCATGAACATGATAAACAAAACTCCCCAGCTTGGTTCCTCAACACTTTCAAACCATAATCCAATTAACCAACATAACATCCATTTTAGTCCTTAGGAATGAAAGTTATCGTGTAATGTGAACTAGACTCATTGATATTTAAACTTCATATTGATTAAATAATAGAAGGAAATCAATTAAAAACTACAAAATTAAAGGATTTTAGACTTTCGTAATTAAATTACTTCATATCTTATCGTCTCATATTCACATAAACTTGAATTCATGAAAATTAAGCTTTTTAAAGGAGTTTTAAAATTAGAAAATCGAAGAATTCTTCAAGCCCTTACTGAACTAGAAGGTCTTCCATCTTTACCTTCCACAATTCAAAATTATTTTTGTCAAAATATTTCTCCACGTCGAACTTCATTCTAGATGCTATGATACTCGTCTCAGATTCAAATCTTCTATCCCAACATAAGCTCTAATACCACTTGTTGGGAACCTTTTATTATGATCTTTTGTACAATTAACATCAATGAATTGGGCTTTAATGAATTTTTTTTCTTTAATTGTCTAATTAAGTACAATTCGTACCATGTTGAGTATGGTAGTAATGCTTAATTTGGAGCTTGAGCAATTGGATGTAAAATCTTTCTTTTATATGAAAATCTCAACGAAGAAATTTATATGACTCAAATTGAAGGTTTTATTAAAAAAAAAAATCTCATTTGTTGATTGAGCATATCACTTTATAGTTTAAAGCAAGCACCAAGGCATTAGTATAAGTGGTTTGATTCATTCATTGTGAGCTTCATATTTAAGAGATGTATGGAAGATCATTATACCTATGATCATAGGTATAGTATGATTCATTATCTTATTATTATCTATTAATGATATGGTGGTTGTAGGTATTAGTGTAGATATTATTGCAGTATTAAAAACTTGTTTGGTTAAAGAATTTAATATAAAGGATATTGGATATTGTTAATCAAATTCTTAAGATGACCTTATTTAGTAACATGAAAAATTAAAAGGTGAAGATAACTCATAAGGGTTATATTAAAAGAGTTATGCACTGCTTCAATATGTAAAATTATAATTCAATCATTACCAAATTAGTGTCTTAGCACAGAAGCGGAGAAGTCAGATATGTGTCAAGTACCATATTCATCGGCAATAAAAAGCCTTATGTTTATCATGGTATGCATCAAACTAAATATTGTATAAGCAATGGGAGTAGTAAGTAAATACATGGTGAATCAAAGTTAAAATCATTAAAGTGTTGTGAAATAGATTCTTTGTTACTTGAAGGGTATTTCTGATGTAGCTTTTTTTTGTAGCGGTAAAAAAATTAGACATGGTTGGATTCATGGATGTTAATTATACAGAAGATCATAATAAAAGAAAATTTACTATATATTGTGTTCTCTATGGCCAACATTGTGATTGGTTTGGGGTTAAGATTGCAATTAATAGTGGCCTTATCACTATGAAAGCAAAGTACATGGCAGCTACATAAGCATATGAGGAAGGTATTTAAATGAAGAAGTTGCTTGCAGAATATTGAAAATTAAGTAGAAAGTAATTGCGATTCATTGTAATAGTCAAAGCACATTACACTTGGCTAAGTACATTGATGTTTAGTATCACTTTATCTGTGAAGAATGTTGAGGTTCGGAAACCTTAGATAGTGACTCTCCACTATTTATATAAAGGGACGTTTTTTTACTTGGAAATAGCCCCCTCTATTGTTGTGTAGGGTGAAGAGTAGTTTTCCTAGGCTTTGGACTAGGCCTCTCTTTATGTGTAATACTCTATATAAGGAGAGTACGAGTAGAGAAAGGATATCATTCTTGTAAGTATTCCTTGATTAGAGAGTTCTTATATAGTAAAACAATGGAAGAGTGATAAGCCTTATAATTTTATTTTCTCTTGTTATAGTGAAGAAGAAAGTTTTGTATTGTTGCCCCATGCATACAGGTATATTATAGTTGTTGCATGTCTCTTGAATTTATTTTTTATTTTATTTTGGTTTAACTTTTTTCCTTGACAACTTTGTTTTGCCAACATCCCTCATGCCTTCATGCAAAGGTATTTACGGTCGGAAAAATAAATAATAATAATATATAAGTAAAAGAGGAGAGAACTTATAGTTCTACTATCAGTTCATCGAACAAACACCACATGACACATGAGCATTTAATGCATGTAAAAGGACTCCTACGAGGGAAATGCTGTTAACCTAGGCTTGTGCGATTTACTATTCTTTGATCAAAACATTGTGAACTCGGGTTTGTACGAGTGACGTCAATCATGGCCACGGTTAAAATGATTGGAACAGTTGATATCATGGGGTTGGCCGAGCTGGACAATGTAGAAGAATCGTAATCATTCATCATGTGAAAAGATTGGCATTGGAGAATGATATTGTAATTGCCAAGTAGCATGTCGCCATCGTTCCTTTCATGGCTGTCAGAGAACCGTACCAAATAGAGAGGAGGCACGCATATGGATGGATACTGAGAAAGCCCTCACACGTACGTACTAAGACAGCACACATGTGAGAAATGTGGACCATTCATCAGTAAGTGACACATCAACGTGCTCCAACCCAAAATGAAGTTGGTCAGCTCATCAGGTGGGCTGCAGGCGTACGTCCAATGTGAACAGCTGGTTATGTTTTTCCCAAACAAGTCTGCTCACTCGATGAGTGGACCAACCGGTTTTTTATCATCGCATTTTCGTAGTGATTCCCAGCTGATTAATGGCCTGGATCTCTAATGTGTGCGCGATGCGAGGAGGCCTGCAAGGAGGCCCCTACAACATCTCACTTGCGCGAGTCGCTTTTCCTATTCTGAAGGGCGAACCAGAGAGAGAGAGAGAGAGAGAGAGAGTTCTTTCCTTCACTACTCTCCTGTGATGACCCAATAATGCACATGGAGGATGGGTGGCATTAAATTCTTTTGAGGGTCACTTTACAAACGGAAAGAGAAGGTGGGCCCCACTAAATTGTGTGGGCCCACTTCCCTGCAAGAACGCGAAGGATGAGCTAAGTACCGCTAGTTTTCAGATAAATCCAACACAAAACAAACCCAACCGTCACCACATGCATCATGAACGGCTCAAAAAGGAAGTGTGAGAACACGGCCACACGTGGCTCCACTAGCAAGGTCCCACGTGAAAAAAGGACCCACAAAAAAACTCCCACGTGTCACATCCCAAAACGCCACGTAGCTCAACATGACAGGTTGCATGGCTTTTCCCATGCAACCCATGTGCATGACACTCTATCTAGAGCCAAGTGTCAATGGTAGCCATGTGAAACCTCAATAACAAAAGTGCAAAAAAAGCTTCCACGGCCTCCATGTGCTCTCTCTACTTAGCCACCCCCCTTAATAATCATCGTATTTTGTCATTTCTCTCCTCTTTACAAACGAGAGAGAGAGAGAGAGAGAGAGAGAGGAGTTTTTTTTCTCTTTCTCACTGTAATTTGTAGAGAGAGAAAGTAGTAAAGAAATCACCGAAAGAGGTTTTTCGAAAGAAGAGAAGACGCCAAAAATCTCCCATAAATTCATGAAAGGTATAGATGTTTGTCTTCTTCCTACGATTGGAAATTACAGACTCAATTGTGTAGGAATACGGTTTACATGTACCTGAATTAAAAGAAGTGATATGTACAGCCACCCTATTTCCTATATACTCCCTTTATCTACTTTTGGTAAGAGATTGTACAACTTTTTATTGCACTAACAGTGGAAACAAAAGTGGTGTATCTATCTAAATGGTGTGTCTAAATAGTGACTGTCCTTTTGATAGACACCAACTTATTGATAGAATCGTCCTCTTTTCACTAGTTTAGATGAAAAGAAGGTTTGAATGTAAAGTGGATGGTTCTGATTCACATATACCCATCCACTTTACACTTTGCATCCTTTTGGAGGCAATCTGGACCGTCCAAATTGTCATCTACATTATGGATAAGGCATGGCCCTAGCTATCCCGTCAGTCGAGGTTTTTCTATCTATTGGACGGCTGAAAATTTTCTTCTCCACCGTCCTTTCGATTGACAATGGATAATGGTGCCTAACACGTCAAAATGCTAATGATTATGTGGGAAATATGCGTTGCTAGAGCCTTTCAATAAGTTCAAATCCTACTTTCCTGATTTAATGGTGGAGATTTTCTTGATTATTGTAAATTTTGACTTATGAGTCTTTCACGGTGGAGATCATAATTTTATGGCCTGGATTTGATGTGAACCTGCCACGTGTATGGTGTGTTGAGCGTGAGTATGAAGTACTACAAAGTATCATATAATTTCACTATGGTAAAGCTACTTTGTGACCTTTCCACCATTTCAAAAGCTGGGGATTTGCCCACCTACACGTGGACAGCCTTATGTCAATCCAGATCATTCAATCATCTTCCCCAATCAGGAGACAGTGGGTACCCAAAAAATTTTGCATTTCTGGATGATTATAACCGTCCTATTAGTGGCCATCATGATCAGGGGCCCAAATCGAACAGCCATAAAAGGATTTTTTATGTCATTTTTGGGCACGCCCCATAATAATGAGCCGGTGATTTACAAGCTCTGCGTTGATGGATATGCAAACGTACGGTGGATCCGTCCCCATCATACAAAATGGTGAAAAATATACACAAGAACCAGCTCCAAGAAAGATACAGCTGGGAGAGGCAGATGGTACGGTAGATCCGATTGAATTCGAATATAGAAGACTCATCATGAAATCTGGACTGTCCATTCTAGTAATCTGATCAGTGGCCGTCGCAGCAACGGTGGATCACATTTTTAAAATGTCAAAATACAATGGACGGATGGGATTTTTCTAGTGTGTTTGACATATCGGGCGCTATCATCCCAGATGGACGGTTCCGATTGATATATCACACTGCCACGTGTGCTTGGAGATAGGGGATGTACTCTATTCACGTTCTGCCCGATCTACTGTGTCATGTCCTCGCGTCGAGGGTTTGGAATCTTTTGGGACTGACTTGGGAAGCGTGTCGTGTCGAGGGTATTTTCGTCAGAAACTGTTAACTTGGAGGGAAATGATTAAGACCCTCGTGAATTCTTTGCCATTAATGCTCATTCCCTCGCGACTTCTTCAAGCGCCTACACGTGCGGGAGGTGTGGCAGGATCCGGAACGTTCACATGCTGGTCCTCCATGTCCCGAACGTGTACGAAGAAATGGACGGTTGGAAAATGGCATTAGCATCTACTGTGGGGACCACGCTATGAATGTCCTGAATAAGTCACACATGTGGCAGTAGCCACGTATGATCTAGGGCGTTGGATCAGGAGGGGGCAGCTGTGGGCATCGTTATACATACGGTCCATCTAAGTTGGCCTGGCTGCAAGATTACGCGCGCTTGAAAATCACATCTAACGGAGGATCCTATCCGTCAGTTTGTGTTGATCATCAACCGCTTTCAGGGCGACAGTTTGGATGTCTAGGATGGTTCGTTTGGTGTGAATCTTAACTATGGACGATCAATGGACAGGACCCACTTGAATGAACCATCCGGATATACCGTCTTAACTGCCACGTGTCTTGTATTGGGCGATCGTGCCTCCTAAACCCACGTACAGCCATCAGTCCACGGCACACGTGAAAGACCACTGTATTAATCAGGACCGTCCATCTAGTTTTCTCCATTATGGATGATTTATGATTAAGGGTACATATTCATCTAACGATCCTAGCTATCTGATCAATCTAATCAGTGACCTTTAAGTTGAGGGTCTTAATTGAAATGGTCAATGGTCAATCTGATCAGTCTAATGACGGGTAAGTAGGGCCATTTCACGTGTGATTTCTGCAAATAAACCATCCTCGGCATAGAAAACTATTGGACGGTCTTGATTTATAGATCTCCCTGCCACGCTGATGTAGAATAAGTCATGGAACAATTTCATAGACTACCAGAGTCAAAGTCAGGGAGGCTGGAGCAAGCCCACCCATTCTATAACTTTCAATCATAGATTCATAAGAAATGAAAAGTGCAAAGATTATGGTCCACCAATGCCATAAAACGTATTGGACATGGCCCACAGGCTCACTTATGGGTAACCATTAAAAGATGGGCCAAACATGTTTTTCTCTCCCTTTCACTTTTCAAGAAGTTTGAATTTGAGTTTAAATTTAAAGTTAGAACTGGAATTTAAATTCAACCAAAAATAATAATAATAATGATGTCAAATGAGATGGAATGAATCTTACCTCATTTTAAGCTTTTTATAAGTTCATTCATCTAAATTATTTTTCTAAATAGAAATTATTATAAATTTTATTTAGACATTAAAAGCCCATTTGGATACTACTAAGTTACTGTTTCTACTTACAACAATAAATAACTCATATGGGATAATTAAGTTTGGTTTATGATTAATTATGAGTAGCTTTTTTATTTGGGGGGTTGGATTGTAAGTAACTTAAGGTAAGGACGGTAAGTTACTTAAGATGAGTCCTTATACTTTAAATAGCTCATCTTGATTTCTACTTACTAAGCTGAAGTGATTAAGTAACTTTAAATATAAAAAAAAAATAAGAACTTTAAATAAAAAAGCTACTTATAATTGTTCGTAAACCAAACTTTACTTATCTCAAATAAGTTACTCATCTACTATTGTAAGTAGAAAATGTAGCTTATTTAATAGTATGCAAATAAGCCCTTAAAGTTACTTAATCACTTTAGTTTAATAAGTAGAAATCAAGATAAGCTACATAAGGTATAAGTAGCTTATCTTAAGTAACTTAAGATCCAGGCACCCCTATTTGAAATTTTCATATTTTTCTCACAATAGTCCTGTTACGTCTTTCTTGTACATGAAAAATTAACGGGGGAGAATAACAATCATTGCTTCACCAATTATTGAAACAATGCAGAGGATCCAGACTATGAAAAACCTTTTTCTTTTTCTTTTTCCACAATCCAGAAAGGCTCACCAGGGTCTCTTCGTGGGAAAACAACTTGGCTTAGCTGGCTCCACGTTGATCAATGAACTGCCCTCTTAGAAGAAGAAAAATGCATAAATGTACCTGACATAACCCTATCAACTATTCAAGTATAATCACTGGTTGATCCAGGGGTATACATCAGGTGGGCCTGTTACAATATGATCTATATCAAAATTCTCTTCCACCGCTTAATCCTAACCGTTGATTATTTATTTGCAAATCTACAGTTTGCTTAGATAAGATATGACAATCAATGACAATCAATTCAAGATCAGTCCCACCATTTAAACGATTAATGCGATGAAAGATATTTTGAAGCATTAACAATCCATGCTGGATGGGCCCCATCTAAATGGGTGGGTCTATTGTTGAATTTTTATGATCGCCATAGAACGGGTCCTTTACGACTAATGTTGGCAATCTGTATTTTTCTGCATCACTATATTAATTGGCACTCTATATATTTAGGGAATTGATAGCTACAGACATTATTGATTGATGTAAGTGCATCAACTTTCCTTGCGCCATCTCACTCTAGAAAATGAAGAGTTGGCGTAATAAAATGAAAATAAGGCAGGTGAAAGTTTTTACAAATTTCAAAGATTATTTTTGGTGGACAGCCCGCATTTCAACATTAACCAACCTAAGGAAAAAGAAAGAAAGCAAAACACACTTCTCCATTTTAGAGGTTACCAACCTTCTAAAGATTTTCAACTTTGAAGTAAACTTTGATCTTTGGGCGTGGATTAGGCGCTATGCCAACGAAGACCTAGTTTGAGACGGACGGTTCTATAAGGGGCTCTGTGGGGCCCACCATGATGTTTATATTTTATAGGCATTATCCATTCGTTTTTACAGATCATTTTAGGGCATTAGCCCAAAAGGGAGACAGATTGAAAGGTCAAGTGCACCGCACCTAAGGAAGCAGTGGGGATTGAAAGCCTACCGTTGAAAACTTGTTAGGTGGTATGGAAGTTTTGGATCAAGTTGATATTTATGTTTTCCCTTCAACAGGTCTATGTAACCTTATGAACAAATTGGATTGCAAATAAACATCACGGTGGGCCCCATGAAGTTTTCAACAGTGGGAATTTAATTTCTACTACTTCCAGTAGTGTGGTCCACTTAAGCCTTCGATCTACCTCCTTTTTGGGCTCATGCCCTAAAATGATATTTAAAGATGGATAAAAATGGATGGAAGTGTGGATAAAACATATACATCATGGTGGGTCCCACAGATCCCCTATCAGGACCATCCGTCTCTAGCTAGGTCCTAGTGGGGGTGGTACCCAATTCGTGCCCTTGGTCTTTACTATCCAAAAGTGGGCCCCAATGGTTTAATGATCCAAGCTGTTGATTATGGTCCCAGTTGAATAGTTCGTGTTCCAAAAAAAATCCCTAAGATTAGAAAACCCTTTTGTGTTATTGTCACTGGCACTGGTACCTCCACAATCTACTTGAAGCCTATCATACCAAGTCACTATATAGCTACACGGGGAATGAAAATGGACTATTTTAATAGACATGAGCGATAAATACAAGCATGATAATGGAAAAGGGAAATGAGAGTTGTAGGAGTGCACGGAAGAGTGCCGATGCTCTTGGCTTTGGCTGATGTTGAGTGAGCAAACAGACTTATATATATTCTCGGTTTCTTTGGTCATATATTTAAAGGTTGGGCCGGTTGCACCTATGAGATATTTTTGTTGATGGTCCATCCATCACCATCAACATTGATCAGTGAATCATGGGCCCCACTAGTGTAAACCAATAGCTTAGGCATAATGGATCATCCTCAGGGCTGAGCATTGAATAATGCCTCTTGTTTTAGGTAAGGAAGTAGAAATGAAACACCTAATGATAGCGCACAAAACTTTATTCTTGTATATGAAAATAGGAAAAACAGTGACACTTGCTTTCTTTAGTTCACAGGCTAGAGATGTAGAGGTTCACTTTAGAAAAAAGGGGTTTGATGCCATGAGATAAACCTGATATGTGAAGCAAGAGAACCTGTTGAGCACACCTGCATTGCATCAATATAGTCCAGACCAAATCATCCAGTGGGCCCCACTGAGGAGATCTCATAGTCTGAAATTACAGTCATTGGGTATATTGTGATCCATCCCATCAGCAGAGTTGAGTGTAGATTGCAGACCTTATTCCTTTTTTCTTCTAATAAATTGTTCATCCATGATAGGTCTTATCATATGAATGGTCCTGATTGAAAAATGATCATGCCATATGTACTATGGGGAGATGGCTCTAAACTTGCATTCTTCAATCAATCTTTACCACTCAATTAATGGATGCAAAATGGAAGGTTAAAAGTATATGGGTGGGTGGTCCAAATGTTGCCCTTGGGCCTCTTTGGATTCTTGGAAAGAAAAGAAACGTCCTTTTACAGGTAAATACCTATGAATGTTTTTTTTTTTTTTTTTTTCGTGTGTGCTTGTAGGAAAGACATTTTTCCATAGGAATTTCCTGGAAAATGAATCATTCACCTCTCCTAAGAAACGAAGTTTCTCATGCCGGTAGGTAGGATTATTCCCAACATCCCACTATTACTGATGCGTCCATATGCCAATGTATCTCGTTTCTAGCTAATATGCATTGCCATCTATCTTTAAGTGCCTTACATGTACCACATGTGTCTACACACACCAATAGACTCACATTTCACATGCACCATCGTCTATCTTCAAACACCCTACACATGCAACATGTGACGATGTCTCAAATGTGTTATTATCCATCTTAAAGGTGCCAAGGTGGTGGAGATGCACCATCCTGGGTGTTGATGTCTCCTAGTGGGAGATGTCACTCCCTCTGTCCTCGTCTCTCTCTAACTCTTCTCTTTCTCCCTCTCTTGTGTACATTCATATGTCCATACAGCTAGGTTCTGAAGCCTATTTCTCTTGCCTTTGCATGTGCTTTCTCATGGTGTAGTTGATGAGGACACAAGACCCTTTAAAATCTATCAACAAAGAAAGCGTACACCCCAAGCATCTTCCTTATGGCTAGCGATCATTCAGGAGCATTAAAGACCCTACACACGTGGTTTGACACATAAAAGACCCCACATTGGGAAGACATGTATGTAGGATGATGGAAGATCTAACTACACATCGTAAGATGAAGAAGATCATTGTTGGACAGTTTTCACTGTCTTCGGGCGCCCGACTGTTGCCTTCAGGAGCCCTGTCGGGGGCCCAAACATTGCCTGTCTGGCGCCGAAAGTCACTGGACGTTTTTTGATGTCTTCGAACCCCCGACCACTGCGCGGACTTTTTTTTTTTTTGCTTAGTTTTTTTAGTTAAATATTGAGGATATTTTAGTCTTTTACTTATTTCTTAGTGTCTATTTAAGTGGGTTAAACCCTAAACACGAATTTAGTTGTTGATTAATGAAAAACAAACCTTTTTTGTTGCCTCCTTCATCTCTCTCTCTCTCTCATGAAACTTTGTTTTCTTCCCTAATCATCTTCTCTTTGCTTCTTATGCCCTTCTAATAGGGCTGAAAGTTGGGCGGGTTCAACCCGACCGACCCATGACCGACCCGACATTGGGTTGGGCTTGGGCAAGAAGTATCGAACCCAATCTTGAGCTTGGGCTATGAAAACATCAACCCGATGAAGTTTGGGTCGGCCTTGGGTTGAGATCTCGGGTTGCCCGACCCAACCTGAACCCGATCTATATACAAGTTACTTATACTTTTATTATACTTTAGTGAAGTAAACTTATAATGTTTACTTGTATTTTAACTTATTTGTTTAGGAAAAGTGAAGTTCTTTACATAAATAAGTACATATATAATTAATAAAGCCATAGGTACAAAAAATAAGGCGTGTATTGAAACATAATAGACTAATGTAACAACGAAAATATTAGCATGTATCAACCCGACCAACCCGATCAACCCGACCGAGCCCGCTTGGGTTGGGCTTGGGTTGAGAATTCCCAACCCGAGATTGGGTTGGGTTGGGTTAGGGTTGAGGTATAGGAACCTTGGGTTGGGTTAGGGTTCAGCACCAACCCGACCCAACCCGCCCGACTTTCAGCCCTACCTTCTAATATTCATCTAAGGTGAACTCCTTTCTTTTCTCTTTATTTCTATTATTCCTCAATCCTCGAACCCTAAATTTGAGAATTGAATCAAAACTCCAATTCCTCAAATTTTCAATTCCCTAATCCGAGAAATCTTTTGATCTCCCGAATTAGTGAACCCCATTGTTCGGTTGGCTTATGACCATGCAAGATCGGGAGGTCCCATCCCTCGTCGGATCCAACCTAAGCAATAATTGAACTTCACACTTCGTGGCTATGATGATGGCCCACTCCATTGCATACTTCTTTTATGATTCTCTTGATTTACGATGATAGATGCTAAATTTTATATTATTATTGCTGTTTATTTCCACTGAATTATGTGTTCATGAGTATGCATCATAATTAGGGCATCCTGCATCAAATTTGGTATCAGAGAATAGGTTTTGCATGGTTATGTTTAGATTGAGTTACCAAATTAGGTTTTAATTTTAGGTCCATTTAGGGAAAGTTCCAAATTTAGAAAGTTTCCTAATTTGAAAAATTTCCATATTTGAGTCGCATCATCTAGAATTAATTAAGTATCAGTTCATTATAGTTTAAATCCATCGCATTCATCTTGTGAGTCGTAAAACCATAGTGTGCAAGTTAGGTAGAATTTGATTCGATTCTTTAGTTACATGCCCACAAGAAGAGGTAGAGGTTTCGGGCTTCAATCAATCATGAATAACGAGCAGTTATCTGAGCAACTTACTCAATTGATACAAAAGATAACCGCTTTAGAAACTAGCCAAAGGCATGAGTTCTCTCGCATAGACAACCAAATTGCCACCACCATGACTAAAGTGAGCAATTAGAGGCATCCCAAAGAGAGAACCCCATTGTTGGGGATGATGCACAATCCCAACAAGTGGAGATAATGGTGGTAGAGATCATGGAACGGGTCGTGGTGTTGTGCGGGAGGCACAAGCCACATATGATTACCCAGACCGCTACGATCCAGATGAGCGTGCGATGAACAGTGTGAGGGTGGAAGCCCCAAGTTTTGATGGACGTTTGGATCCCAAGGCATTCCTTGATTGGTTAGCTGATATGGATCACTATTTTGAGTGGTATGACATGTCAGAAAACTATCAAGTGCGGTTTGCTAAAATGAAGCTCGTGGACCAGGTGTAGACACCCCACCTTCGGCTACAAGATTAGTAGAGATAGCTAAATGAATGGAGGACCATACACCCAAATCCCATGTCCAAACTCAGCCAAACTCACCCTTGTAAGCCCCAATCCATAGCCCAACTCAAGCCTAAACCCAGTCAACTCACCCCTAAACATCAGCTTGAAAAACCCCCATAAGAAAAATCAGTCAAAAAATCCTAAAAAAAAGTCAAACTCGGCGAGTCAACCCGCTGAGTCAAATCACCGAGTCAACCCGCTCAGTCAACCCATCGAGTCAACTCACCGTGTCAACCCATCTCTTAAACCCAGTCAACTCACCGAGTTCCAGACCGCAGCCTCGGAGCAGGTCCGTACTGCCCGCTGAATCCTAAGAAAGGCCGTACGGGCGGCCCCCTGAGGGCCGCCCAAACTTATTTACGGGTTCTGCCACTCCCCGCTGCTATAAATACCCCCCTCCCCTTCTCATTCACTCATCCCTCAAAAGGCCTTTCAGCCCGAGTGCGATCCAGTCGTTCCGAGTCCTTCTCCCCTCTTTAGCCCACTTTTCCACCAATGAGAGCCCGAGTGAGGAGAGCCTAGCCCTGGTCAAGCCCAGCCTGACCCTGGTCCAAGTCTCTTAAGCCATCCAAGTCTTGATCCAGTCACTCGAAGCAAACCTTTGCGACACCTCCGTCCATCTAGCTATCCTTTACTAACATCATCTGATTCGCAGCATAAGTGCAACATTTACTTTTCTTCCAACCCCCCTGCTTCACGACAAGCACTTTGATTATTCAAGCACATAGCATGCATCCCGCATAAAGCACTTATTAGTTCGAGCGTATGCTCTGGGCTTGCCTGTTAATGGAAACCTGCCCATCAAAAACTCTTACTGTTCAGACTTGCATTCATGCATCAGTCACTACAAGCACTTTGATTATTCAAACAAACAACATGCATCTCGCATAAAGCACCTGCCAGATTGAGCGTATGCTCTGGGCTTGCCTGTTAATGGAAACCTACCCATCAGAAACTCTTACTGTTCAGACCTTCATTCATGCATCATGTCATCCATGAGAATGTACGAGGATTAAATCAGCTTTCAAGTATTAGTTCGATTCTGTGAAGTAGAGACCGTACCTCGGTACGGGCAGTGTGTGGGGTGCTTAACCTCTTCCTACCCTGTAACCGTGATCCCTTACCTCGAATCGCTGGTCGCAGATCAAAAGGAGTCATTTTAGAGGAAGAAATCTTTG
This sequence comes from Liriodendron chinense, assembly GCA_003013855.2. Lineage (NCBI taxonomy): Eukaryota > Viridiplantae > Streptophyta > Magnoliopsida > Magnoliales > Magnoliaceae > Liriodendron > Liriodendron chinense. The sequence goes on along the minus strand of ML058329.1, from coordinate 4,321,107 downwards.
GATTCCCTTCTCTAACGTTTCTACAGGGTCTAACCGACTATAGATTCGAAGTAACTGGCTAGTGGCGACTTGGTCTTATACAAACTCATCTAAACACATCCAGCTTAACACTACAACCAAACAAAGCCCTCGAGAACGAGGCAAGCCAGTGGCACAAACAGGAAAGGAAGAATGTCCGGGAGCGCAGAACGACGAGGGTCCATAGAATGGCGACTCTGCTGGGGATATGCTAGTCCCACTAGTCGTGATCCGACTTGAAAAACAGAATCCCTCTTGCACTTGAAATTCATTAGTCCTTATACAATCTCATCTGCATAGCATTCTACCCAAAACAAAAAAAAATAGAAAATCCCAAAACCCAAAAAAGAGTAGAGTATAGTCCTCATTATTGCGCCTCCTCGGGCTCAACGCATTCGGAAACAACTTCCCTTGTGCAGCATAATCCGCACTCGGGCACAGCAAGCCATGTCTGACCACGAAGAAGAAACTCATCTCTTCCCCACTCTTGAAATGACCGAAGCGAGACCTCCAGCGCAACAGCCAATTAAGAATACGCCAATCATGCAAGAATTGGCACAAGTAATGAGAGCAATGCAAGAGATGCTCTTACAATTCATTCAAGCACAAGCTATCGCAGCAGTCAACAATCAAGTTGGCCCAGTTTAGCAATCTCAGCAGCCATGCCGAATCCCTCCGGCCTCCAGTTCAAATCAAGCACAACCTTCGGAGTCTGCCCAAGACTACCGAGAACAGCCATCTCAGCCCGTCGCTATGGGGCATCCTCCTCAGTATCTTCCTGCGACAACAAGGCCATCTCAGAGCATTCCTGTCGCAGGAACTTCCAATCAGCTTCCAGTCAATCTTACAAGTAACAATCTCAGTAGGTTTCAGCATGTCCCTGCCAATGGGACTCTTTTACTTTCTCATCATGTCCCCGCCGATGGGACCCCTTTTCAATTTCAGCACATCCCAGCCGATGGGATTTCAATTCAATTTCCAGCAACAGGGACAGCACTGGCAAATGCCCACAATGGGGGTCAGTGTCAAGCCCACGTCAATCAGCGGACAGTGGCGAATACCCAACAAGGGGGTCACTTCCCAGCATCTCAGCCTCCTACAAACAGGAGCACTTTTCAATTCCAGCATATCCCCGCCGATGGGATTCTAATTAATTTTCAGCAATCTTCAATTCAGCAAACTCAAGTTAATTTCCAGCAATCTTCAATTCAGCAATCTCCAGTTAATTTTCAGCAAGTTCCAGTTCAACCTTCAATACAATCTCCAGTTCAATTACAATCCTTTCAAGCACAAGTTCATCAAAATCCAGTCCAGTCATCAAATCAATTTCAGCAACCCGCGGTTGCTTTTCAGCAAGCCCATAAGGTCGAAGACATCGACCACTATGCCGAAGAAGAACGTGCCTTACTCCAAGAGGCACCAGTCGCTCGAACAAATCACTCAGGACTGGACGAGTTGCAGGAGTAGTTCCTGATCTTGCAAAATCAGCTTCAGCGACAACAAGGAATCGATCTACCTTCGACTAAGTTCAGAGACTTGTATCATTTCCCAGATGCTCAAGTACCTCAAAGCTTTGAGGTACCAAAATTCAAAAGATACGATGGTAGTAGTTGTCTCATAGCACATCTCAAGGCCTTCTGTGGAGAGCTGAGTGCAATCCCAGGAAATGAAGGGGCCCTCATTCGTTTGTTCCAAAAATCTCTGAAGGGGAATGCCCTAGATTGGTACACCTCATTGGACTGCCACCACATCAGGACTTGGGAACAACTTTTTCAGGCTTTCGATGACAGATTCGCTTCTAATCTCAACATGGCACCCAGAAGAACCGACATCGCGGCTCTCAGGTAAAGGAGTGATGAAACGCTATCAGCTTATCTGGGACAATGGAGGGCTATGGCAGCCAGAATGTGGACACCTATCGACGACAAAGAAAAAATCTCTATGATTGTTCATTCAACATATCCTGGCATATCTGGATATCTCATCTCGCATCCACATGCGAATTTCTCACAGTTGATCCGTGCTGGAGAGCAAGTCGAAGCAGGAATCCGTGCCGGGACAATCTCCCCATGGCCTCATCAAGCCACTCCAGTCAAGACGAACAGAGTGGAGGGAAGACCCATCGGATATGGGAACGAAAACCGCAGCGGTTCTCCTCCTCGTCCGACAGAGGTAAACAACATCATCACCACTACTCAGGGTAATCAATATGCTCCCCCACAGGGACGCCAACAGTATCAGCAGAATCAGGTTCAGCACCAACATCAGCGGTATCAGCCGCAACCGAATCCTCAGCCACAACCACAGCCACCTCGACAACAGCAGCAATTCAGAGGGAATGGCCAATACTCATACCAGAATAGGCAAAATTACAGAGAGCTTAGGAAATTCACTCAACCACTTAGTCAAGTCATGGCTATGCTGGTACAGAAGCAGTTACTCACTCTAATGACACCCAGGCCTCTTCCAAATCCTCTACCTCCAACCTATCGAGAAAATGAGTATTGTGCCTACCATTAAGGGCGTGGCCACACCACTGATTGGTGCTTTACTTTGAAGAATGTCATACAAAATCTAATTGACGACTGCAAAATCGTCATCTCGGTCCCCAGAACTCCTCCAGCAGCTACAACCAATATCCTTCAGAATCCTCTGTCTCAGCATCCGACGGACCCCAGCTCATCTCGTGGCCCTGCTATCAACAGCATAGAAGAAAGAGAGCGCCTCGATCGATTCTTCTCCCCTATCCAGTCCATTCATGCCTACACTTATGGGCCAGCAAATCCTCCTCCGATCTTGCAAGGGGCAAACCCCTTTCCTCCTTTAGTCTCCGAACCGTTAGTACTCGAAGGAACACTTCCATATGATGTACCAGTTGTTCAAGAGGCACCTTACAGCCATTCATGTTGGGAGCCAGTCGTCTTGGAAGGAGCACAGTCATACACCGAGCCCACATTCGAACCTGTCATTTTGCAAGGGGCAACTCCAGCTCAAGAACAATCCAATCCGCAATAGAGGGATCATACTCATCAGCAGCAAAAACCCATTGTCTTGGAAGGGGCTCCTCCAGTCGAGCCAATCATATTGCAAGGGGCAAATTCCGGAGGCGTGTCAATCACACTACAACAGCTGGGACGAACAGGGAAACCCCCTGTCATATCAAGAGGACCAGTATTCATTCCATGGGAGCCTCCTGCTCCAGGAACGGTCAAGTCAAGACTGCAACCTTATGTGATCTATGAAGACAAGCCTCGAATTATCCCTTCAGCACAAGCAACAATGTAGTCCTCAAGGCAAAAGCTCCATACAAGGAAGATCTGGTACCAGCACCAGCCTCGTTGCAAGAACTAGTGGTCTTGGAAAGCAAGGGAGAGAAAAACTATAAAGAAGTCTCATGGCACTATCCAGAATGTGCGGAGGTAGGAAACATGAATCCAAATGGGCGTTGCATCCGAAGAGATAATCAGAATAGAGGAGATCCTAAGGCGCTCTTTCGGGTCTCGGTAACAAAAATGAAGCCGCATACGATGTAGCAACTCAGCTCAAGTCAATCCCTGCTCAAATCTCAGTATGGGAATTACTCTGCACATCATGTATACATAGAGAAATGTTCGCCAAAACCCTGAGCGATGCTCATGTCCCCTCCGACACAGCACCTGAAATGATAGCATTGATGATCAAACAATTCCTGGCTCCGCGCGCCATCACCTTCACCAACAATGAGTTGCCACCAGAAGGACGCAATCATGGGCGATCCCTCAACATAGCCTTACGATACAAGGACCTCTATGTCACGCTGGTTCTTATCGATAACGGCTCAAGCTTAAACGTCTGCCCACTCAAGACTGCAGAACGTCTGGGAATCAGTCCCTCTTCATTTCGACCCAGCACCATATGCGTCAGAGCGTTCGACAACACCCGTCGATCAGTGGAAGGGGAAGTCGACATAGAGGTACAGATAGGCCCAGAAGTCTCCACCATCACATTCCAAATCCTGGATATATCAGCATCTTTTAACATGTTGATCGGACGGCCTTGGCTGCACAAGGTTGGAGCTGTGCTATTAACCCTGCATCAACGGGTGAAGTACATCTAGGGAAATCAAGTGATCTCTATCCATGCAAAGGAGTTCATCATTCCTTCCAATGTTGTTGCCACTGAACCAGACATCCCTCTCATCGATATCCAGCACTTTGAAGAGGACGTCCCGTTTCATAATTTCGAATTCGAGACTGTGAACTCTATCGCCAATCCGGAACCGATAAGGGTGGACCGTGTCTTTTCACCAGCAGAATGTCTGAGCCTCAAGTACCGAATGAAGAATCATTTCAAGTCCAGAAAAATACCGCTGGTATATAATCAACGCAAATGGGGGCTCGGATAAAGAGCAATCTTCATGGACAAAAGAAGGAAGAAATTTTAGTGCTCACCCATCCAATTCATCAAGCCAGGAGAACCTTGCAAAGATCCAAGAGGGAATCAACCGACTGTACTACACAAAGGCCTCCCGATGAGCCTAACTTGGGCCACGTGGCCCCCCATTCGATGGGACCAGATTCTCGAACCATCCAAGCCTCCAGAAGAAGGAAAGGATGAAGATGAAGAAGAAAGTTAAATACAACAGCTTCAAGACCAAGATATTCTGACACCTGCTCCCAACCAGGGGCACAACCTGCCCACTTCAATTCCAGCCAACCAGGGACACAACTTGCCCATCTCAACATCAATCAACTAGGGGTACGACTCGCCCATCTCTGCAAAATCAACATTATCAACCATCAGTCAGGGGTAGAAGCAGCCCATCTATTGGACCAAAAAAGGGAAATGGCCAGCCCTAGATTGGTCCGATGTCCAGATTCCAAACTCATGTCTTGCCATAGAACCAGACGAATTGCAATGCGAGGTAAGTGATCCGGGAGGGACTGAGTACGACTCAGATCTCGAGCCCAACCAGCGAGAAATCATGGTCATTGGGCCAGACTGTGATTCTTCGCCCAAATCATCAACTCCCACCTCTCCAGGGGAAGGAGTGTGGGGTCCTGAATGGTCATCTATTCCCCTAACTTTTGAATCAGCCAGCGAGTCATCTGAGGGCTCTGGCTTCCAAAAAAAATGCCGGTTTAAGTAGCGAGCGGAAGTTTGGAACAAGCTGGGATCAATCATGGTCTGTAATGCCCACTTGTTCGAAGTCCCGTGAATTTCGAAAATCCAAAAAAAATCAAAACTTTCAAAAGCCAAAAACATCTAGCATTTCCATTCCAGAAAATTCTCAAAAACCAAAAAACATATCTTTCCCTGCATTCAATAGTGTGCCAAGTTCATCTAAAAAGTTGCATGGGTTTGAAGTCGAATCATATGATTTTGACATCGAATTAGACTTTGAGCTCATGGGTCTGGACGAAGCTCAGGATGAGGAAGATGATGATCCGGCTCCCGAACTAGAGGATCTCCTCAAAAAGTTTGAATCTAAAGCCAATGTTGTAACCGATGATTTCGAGATAGTAAACCTGGGGATACCTGAGATCCCTAGGGAAGTACGCATTGGAAAATCATTGCCACCAGAGATGAAGCAGAGAATGATAGAGTTCCTAGCTCTAAGATTGTCCAACTTCGCGTTCTCATATGAAGACATGCCGGGGCTCGATGAAGAACTCGCCGTACACCATCTGCCAACCAAGGCGGATATGAAGCCAGTAAAGCAAAAACTTCGAAGAATGAAGCCAGAATGGGCTCTGAAAGTCTGAGATGAAGTCATCAAGCAGTACAATGCAGGATTCTTGGTAGTCTCCAACTACCCTGAATGGCTCGCCAACATTATACCAGTACCAAAGAAGGATGTCAATGTTCGAATGTGCATCGACTTCCGAGATCTCAACAAAGCCAATCCTAAAGATGACTTCCCTTTGCCACACATCGACACTCTAGTCAACAACACTGCTGGGTACAAGGTCTTCTCATTTATGGACGGGTTCTCAAGCTACAATCAGATCAAGATAGCATTCGAAGATCGCGAGAAGACATCGTTTATCACTCCCTGGGGAACCTTATGTTATAGGGCAATGCCGTTCGGTCTGAAGGACGTAAGAGCAACATATCAGCGAGCAATGACAGCACCATTCCATGACATGATGAACAAAGAGCTTGAAGTATATGTAGACGATATGATCGTTAAATCTCACACAATCGAAGGACACTTTGAAGATCTGAAGAAATTATTCAACAAATTAGAAAAGTACAAGCTCCGTCTCAATTCTCAGAAATGTGTCTTCGGTGCAATGGGAGTTAAACTCCTCGGCTTTATGGTGAGTGAAGATGGCATCCAGGTCGATGAAACCAAAACCAGAGCAATCATCGAGATGCCTCCTCCTAGAACAGAGAAAGAAATCTGTGGCTTCCTCGGCAGAATTCAATACATCAGTCGCTTCATCGCACAGCTCACACCTATCTGTGAACCCATATTCAAGCTCCTCCGAAAAAATGTTCCAAAAGAATGGAATGATGATTGCCAAGTCGCCTTCAACCGCATCAAGAAATATCTCATGAATCCTCCAGTCCTAGTGCCGCCCACTCCCAGACGACCACTATTTTTATACATCTCAGTAGTAGTAGAAGCCATTGGTTGTCTTCTCGGCCAGCACGATGAGACCGGGAAGAAGGAACAAGCAATATACTACTTGAGCCGAAAGTTCATCGACTACGAGACCAGGTATTCCCTAATTGAGAAAACCTGCCTCGCCCTAGTCTAGGCAACTCAGCAACTCCGTCAATACATGATTGCGTTCCATATTCTCCTCCTTGCTCATATGGATCCGCTCAAGTACCTGTTCGAGAAATCGGCACTCATGGGAAGGATAGCTAAATGGCAGCTACTCCTGTCTGAATTTGACATCACCTATGTCGCCCAGAAGGTAATCAAGGGGCAGGCCCTCGCCGATCATCTTGCCGCTCACTCTCTCCTGAATTATCAACCACTTAAGACATCTTCCCTGATGAAGATCTCTTGTTTATCGAAGGTGAATAAAAGAAGAAAGATGAGTGAACGTTATTCTTCGATGGCGCAGCAAATTCTAAAGGGAGTGGTATTGGAGCAATCCTCTACTCCCCAGACGATGTCCCTATTCCTATCTCAAGGCGCATAGCATTCGAGTGCACCAACAACATGGCGGAGTATGAAGCATGCATCGCTGGTCTAAAGGAAGCCATAATCTTGGGTGTCAAGAAGCTATGAGTGTTTGGAGACTCACAGCTTATCATCAATCAGACCAGTGGCGAATGGAAAACCAAGGACGAGAAGTTGATATCATATCATGTGTATCTTGAAAATCTTATCGAAGAATTCAGAGAAATCACCTTCTCATACATGCCCAGAGCGAATCAGTTTGCAGATGCTCTCGCTACAATCGCATCAATGCTCGAAATCCCGAAAGGAGCTTCAGAATGGGAGCTCACAGTCGAAACTCAAGATGAACCTGTTTTCTGCCTGCAAATAGAAGAAGCCGAAACTGTCCCTGACAAACCCCGGTATGCCGACGTTAAGAAATATCTCGAAACCCAAGAATACCCGAAGTCAGCAAAAGCAACAGATCGCCAAACCATCCAGCGTTTGGCCGGCCAATTTACCATCAGTGGCGAAGTTGTTTACAAACGATCCTATAATCACATTCTCCTTCGATGCGTCGACGAAACAGAAGCTGCAAAGATCATGAAAGAATTACATGAAGGAATCTGTGGCCCACACATGAACGGGCACATGATGGCAAAGAAGATTCTACGACTTGGCTACTATTGGCTCACCATGGAGACAGACTGCTGTCAGTACGTCAGAAAATGCTTCAAGTGTCAGGAGCATGCGAATCAAATTCATGCTCCCTCCTCAAAACTGTACAATTTGATGACTCCCTGGCCCTTCTCTATGTGGGGACTCGACATCATCGGCAAGATTAGTCCCAAAGCATCAAACAGTCATGAGTATATACTTGTGGCAGTCGACTACTTCACCAAGTGGGTAGAAGCAGCCTCCTACACCACAATTGCAACATCCCAGGTGATCAAATTTATGAAGAACAACATCATATGCCAGTGTGGAATCCCTAATGCTATCATCACAGATAATGGGACCCCGTTTGTCAACAAGAAGATGGATGACTTCCTCAGCAAGTTCAAAATTCAGCGTCATCGATTAAGCCCCTACCAACCTCAGATGAATGGTGGGGTGGAAGCCGCAAACAAAACAATCGTCAGGATACTCGAGAAGATGGTCGTGACTTATCGAGATTGGTCAGACATGCTCCCATATGCACCTTGGGCCTATCAAACGTCTGTACGGTCTGCTACAAGCATTACTCCTTTTGAACTTATGGAATAGAAGCAGTTCTACCAGTCGAGGTGAAAATACCATCACTACGGGTATTATTAGAAAGCGGAATTGAAGAAGGAGAATGGCAACGGGCAAGATTTGATTAGTTACAACTAGCAGATGAGAAGCGCATGCGCGCGCTAAGTCATTCCCAGTGTTATTAGAAAAGGATTGCTTGAGCTTACAACAAGAGAGTTCGAAAAGAAGTTTCAAGGTGGGCGACATGGTCATGAAGAAGATTCTACCGTCACACCTTCCTGATCCCAGAGGAAAGTTCAAACCCTCGTGGGATGAACCGCTAATTATCAGAGAAGTACTTCCTGAAGGCGCCCTTAGACTCACCAACATGAGAGGGGTGGATCTTCCTGAGCCAATCAACGCCGACAAAGTAAAAATCTTTCATGGGTAAGTCATTCTGACTTTATCAAGAGTTACTTTAATAGAGCTGAAGTCAAGAGGTCGAAGCTAAAACCTCTGAGAAATCATTTCCGTCCACCAACAAGTGTTTCAAATAAGGGGATTCAAAAGAAAAAAAAACATATATATATATATATATATATATATATATATATATATATATATATATATATATATATATATAAAAGAAAAAAAGAATACAAAAAAAAGGAAAGAAAAGAGAAAGAAAATGGGAAGCCAAAGAAAGGCACCCGAGAAAAATCAACCCAAGAAGAAACACAATCACCCATCCATCCATCTCAGAAAGGTCTAAGACCGACAGCTCTATCATTGTAACTTAGGATAAGGGCTGAAAGACTGCTATCGGCCGATAACGACGGATTCCCAACCTCTTGCCGCCGCAGTTATCCAAAAAAGAAAGAAAAAAGAAGAAAACAAAATGTGTGCCTAAACAAAGAGGGCATAGTAAAAACCCGAAAGGGCGCTCCGAGTAAAAACAGTGGGCATATAGTGGACTTGGTGAAAACCCGAAAGGGCGCCGAGAGTAAAAACAACATGGTTACCAAGGGGCAGACAAGATCAAACATCCGGGACGTGACGAAAACCCGAAAGGGCGTCATGGGCAAAAATGACGAGAAAAGGCCAGCTGTAGTTAAAACTCGAAAGAGCGCTGCAGTAAAAAATGGCTCAAATAGAAAAAGAAAAATTAAAAGTGCAGGTACCAAGAAATCAGACGGTCCAAATCAGGTCAAGCAGTTGCAGTCCAAGAACAAGAAGATGTACAGTCGGGAACAAAGAACTTTACAAATTCTAACAATCTCAGGAAGTAACAGTTTCCATTGCCTACATCTCTAGGGAACCAAAGGGACCTCGCAAGTCAATCTCGAGACATCGATCAAAGCATTGGTTGAGCCTCAGTTCTGATTCCTATATCTCGACACAAAATCCAGACACACTCACAAGGTAACTCATGGCACAATAGATTTTCAAAAAAGTTTTCTCATTTTTCATTAAATGCATCATATTTCTTTTACATATATCATTCATCTTTTCAAAAAAAATACAAAAAATGCATCATCACCAGTCATGCAAAAGGGAATGTACAGATGGCCAACACAATCAATCTCTACCCTCATCCTCGGCCATATCAGGTGAGACCTCTGACTCATAATGAAGTAGCCCCACTCTCAACCTACTCACCTCCATACGCAGGTAATGCACCTCATCGCGCTCAAGGGTACGGATCACTGTCTCCTCATCAGACAACCTCTGATTGGCAGCCAATCTCCTCGACATCATCTCAAAATGATACCGAAGTGCGAAAATCTCAGACAGCAAATGGCCATGAGTGGCCAAAAGAAAACCAGGATCAATGAATGGGCGCTCCTCAAAGGGCTCATATGAACCAGATGAAGAGCCAGCATCTCCAAGAATATCCTGCTCATCCTCATCGGCAGTCTGGTGCCAACAAGGAATGCGTCGGTATAGGGACTGCTCAGCAACCCAATACTAATATGGGGCGGTCGCCATCGGAAAAGACTGCAGCTCAAAACTAAGCAAATCAGCAGTCAAGTAACTCGCTCAGGATCCGTCAACCCGAGTCCTAAAGTCAGATGTTCTAGATGGAAGTGCTCGACGTCCGATACCCGTGAAAGCAAAAAGAGGAACATCCTGCCCATATCCGAACTGCCGTAGGAACCAGATACGGTGATAAGAAAAGTAAGATCGAAAGCCTACCAACATCAGAGGAAGGCGGTGCGCATCGCAAAGCATTGGAGGAAGTGAAAGCCAAGATGACTCCCAACGAACACTCCAGTCACGAAGTGCAGCAAACATCCTGCGATACAAGGGCTCACTCATCCTAGCTGTATGAGGAAGAAATTCCATGATGTGTCGCATAAGGTCTGGGCGACAGCTGCCAGGAAATGGTACATGAACAGTCAATGAAAGACGCTCCCATAGCCAGACCTGATCACAAGAAGGAAAAGAAGTCCAGCTAGGGCAAAGCAATTCTCAAAAGACAAGAAAAGAAAAGGAAAGTGCAGAAAAGATACCTGAAGAAATGCACAGCAGCCGTGAAGGACACGAGTGCGGCCCAGGGCACAGTCAGTCAGCCCATTAAAAAGCTCAGCCAGGACGAGAGAAATGATCCCTTGACGTCGGATATCTCAGCTCATCACCTCAAAAAGTAAAGGGGTTTGAGACCTGCGCCATCCCGAGAATAGCACCTCAGCAATCAAGCAGAACATCAGTGCATTCCGAGCAAGTAGAGACCCTGCCACACTCCGAGGACCCGAAAAAAGATCATACAGCAAGTCCAAGGAGAACACCACAGCATCCTGGCCAGCAGCTGCAGGCTGAACAGGATAGGGAATCCCGAACCAGTTCTGCGGTGTGGCGGTCTTCGACAAAGTCTTCGGCGAAAAATACTAAGAATAATCTCAAGGAAGACCGGTCAAGCGCGCAAGCTCCTCCAAAGAGGGTCCCATCTCCATGTCGTTGAACGCAAACAGGTTCAACGAGGGGACCCAGTCAATCAGTGCAGCCCCGAGCATCCTCCAGTCAATGTCAACTCTAGCCATATAGATCAGACCGCTGAAGCCATAGGACTCTGAATCTCGAATCTCATACGCTGACAAGCTGTCAAGCCAAGCAAGCAGTCGTGGCGAGCAAGAAGGACGAGGAAGTAGCTGACAAGTCCTCACAGGAATCCCCTCCAGGACAAAAGGCCCAGAAATCAATGACAGTTCATCAAAGATCAGAAGATCAATGGGCGAAGGAGAAGGAAAAGCTGAGACCTCTGCAGACTCAACAGCCCCTGACCTATCCCCAGTAACGGCTATGTCTGATATAGTCGCATCGTTGTCTGAAACTGTCACGACCTCAGCCGCATGAGAAGACTCGCCCACCTTGTGAATGAAGTGCGCAAAGGATTGACGATCAGGAGAAGGACGATACTCTCCATCAAAAGGGCTATCGGCAAAGATCACACCACACATCATGGCATCCTGACCAATCTAACCGCTGAAAAATGCATCTGAACCATCAAGAAAGGTCCCGACAACCCCGATCGAAGAATCAACGATCAGATCTGGACCTGCGACCCTCTCCAACATGAAGTCGTGAATCCAATCATCACTTTGTCCAATCAAAGGGATCATCGAGGCATCCACACCATCCATCACCAGGGGACATCATCAATGATCACATCAAGTCCACCCAAGCAAGTGTGCCACACATCTCAGCCATCATCAAGAGCATCCAAACCATCAAAGGTATCATCTGAACCATCCATACCATCTAAACATGAGATCAGCCCATCTATGTCCATCACAGCCCCATCACCCCCACCAATCACATCATCCATGTGGACCACACTCAAGGGATGCGTAGCCTCACCTATGTCTCATCTCCTCATCCCATCCATACCATCCATTTCTCCCATAATCAATGTTCCATTCAAACCTGAATTTTCAGCATGGCTGCCATTAATAGGGCCATTCAAAACTCCACCAACCACCATCCCTAAATCCCCATCAATGCCCTCATTCAATGCTTCATCTACACCATCAATCAAAAGCATTCCACCATCATTAAAGCCTTCACCACTTCCTGAAGTGTGGGACCCATCATGGATAGCCCCAACAGCCTCTAGATCTCTACCATCCATTGCTTGAGAAAGGACAAACCAAGAAGAGGACAAGATGAAGAGAAAAGACAAAGAGAAAAGAGGATTCATGGCTGGAATCGAATTCTCCAGTACAGAGAATGTGGGGACAGGAGTAGTGAACAGAGGGGAATGTCCGAGCACGAGCCAGCCCAGACCGCACAAGAGACGAGTCTTGGGCGGCCCGCTGTGGGCCGCCCATACGGACGCACTCCCTCTCTCCGCTGGATTGGATCCACGGTCGTTGGTAGGTGAGGCTGACAGTCCACATCAGCTGATGGCACCCTGAGGGCCGTCCAAGGTCCCAATCAACTCCAGATTTTGTTTGAGGCTGATTCGAATCATCTGAAGGGTTCCCCACCTGTCCAATCATGAAGTACTACGACCAGTATGGGTCTGATCAAGTCAAAGAAAAGAAAAATTGATCAAGAGGGACCCACAAGCAATCTGAGCCATCCAAAGACTAGATCATCATGATCTAAACCATGGAAGAGTTCACATGAGTCATAAAATAGTAAAATCGAAGGTTTAATCATCAAGAAAGAAGACCAGAATCCAAGATCTGATCATCAAGTGGGCCCACATGGCTGAAAAGAGCAATCTGAACCGTTCAAGTCATCATCCATGCAGTCAAGAAGTCTCATCTCTCACAAATCATTAAAGAATGAGTCAGAAATCAAAGCATCCAGGCATCATCAAGTAATTCGAGACAAATTGAGGTTGTATATTCATTCAGAAAGTCTGGATACATCAGAAAGGCCAGCAAAAGGGGTATCAGCAAGAACTCGTTCAAGCAAAGGCTGTGAGTGTTTCACCCAGTCATCCTAAAGATCTCTGGTACCTCGACCCTTGATGGAGGGGAGAGGTTAGTGCTCCTTAGCCAAGGAACACATATGGGCCCCTTGGCGGATAATGAAGGCCGGGTCATCCTCATCAACCACTCGTCGTCCTCTTGTACCATCCGCCATTGGATCCTACAAGCTTGGCAAGGTAAGTCCTTAATCTTTACCCGTTAAAATCCAAATCATCGTCTGAAAAACCCATGGATTCGGACTTACATCCAAACGCAAAAACTAAAAGTCCAACTCCATGTGTCACCTAGGATATGTGTTGGGCCCATTGAAGAAAGCAAGGCCCACCTCAAAGAGGGTTGCATGTCGTGCCTAGGAAAGGAAAGTCCATCATCCAAAGACACATTTTGGACAACAAATGCACTCAAATGCCATGAGATCAACAAGGGATAAGAATCCAACTTCACATGAGAAGTCCCTCTTCAAAGTCCATATGTGCCCAAGGATTGGTTCACTTTTCATACCAAGGCCATGATTCTTATTTAAGATGTTCCCATCTTTTTACACATGTACATGGACAAGTGGGGAATAGGAAGGAAATGGGTCCCCAAGAGCAACTCAAGTGCCTCATCTCAATGGATGGAAAGGAGAACATAGCCCACTTGAAGAAACATGATGACCCATTCATGGGTTAACTATGGGCAACCCTATGTGTATCATCTTGATGAAAGTTTTGACTATGAGAGTACAAAATGGTGATCTACCCACAAACTTATGAATGAAAGAAGCCAATGGTAAAAAATTGATGCGCATAGCCCACATGAAAGAACTAAAGTTGAAAATATCCATGCAAGGACAAGTTTGGGCAACTTATGCGCACCAATTGCTTTACAAAAAGGGGAACCATTTGACCACAAGAGGGCATGGCTTGATGAGCCACCCAACCATCATGAAAATGGCTAAGAATGATATACATAGCCCACTTGAGAATCAAAATCCAAAAGGCCCCAAAGTATGGGACAAAATTGGGCAACTTATGGGTATCATTCTTTCTCACAAATTGAAAGAAAAGTCACTCATCTTTGAGAATGATGGTGGATGACCCACCAAGCACCCCAAGAGAAGTACTAGGAGCTATGGTTGCATGGATAGCTCATTTGAAGAAAAGTCATCCATTTGAGGTTGGGAACATTAAAGAAAGCTCTTGAGATCCACTTTCCCACAACATGAGAAAACCATTTGAACTTACTGAGATTGTTAAAACAACTCACTCATGAGACTTGTAGGTGATCAAGTAACCCAAGTCCTCCATCCATCCAAAGAAAAAGCATGAAGGAAAAGAATCCCACATGAACAAAGTGTAGTGGTGCACACATGACTCAAAGAAATTCATAAGTATCAAAGAGGGCCCAAAAGCCCATCTATATGGAAGTACTCCAAGGAGCCCACCACACTTTGTGCATAAGAATGTACATCATAATCAAGAGATGGTGGGAGATTTGGGCCACTTGACCATAAAGGCCCAACTAAGAAATCTAGCCCACTTGAGATCCAAGTGAAGAATGGGCTAGTCACCTTTGTCCATACACACGTGAAGAAAGATGGGACCATCCAAAGTGGGCCATACCATTCCTATGAGCCCAAAACTTGAAAAAAAGATGGAAAAAAAGGAAGCTTCAAAGGAAATGACATGAAAAAGAAAGCAAGAGGGAGCCCAAAATGAAGTATTGGGTCCATCAAATACACCAAGGGCCATGACTTCACTTTGACCCCATTTGATACACATGAAAAGTGGCCTAACTCCCATGAGGAAAGATAGGATATTTTGCCATGCACACTTGATGGACATGGCAAAATTATCCTTTACATACACATAAAGGGAGTGTGAAAGAAGAAAAGAAAGAATAAAATAGAAGATTGCAATGTCCTTCTCCATGCACCACCTTTTGAAGAGATTGGAGATCTAGAAAAAGGCCAAAAAGACTTGGGCCCACCTTAACTCCTTTGGAAAGGGAGGGCACCCCTTTACCCGACCCACTGGAAAGACCAGTGGGCAGAGAAGGTTTGGGCGGCACCCAGGGGGCCGTCCTTCCTCCCACCTAGTTGAAATGACCTCTCACTCTCTCTCCTTGGGAAGAACTCCTCCGTGGGAAGGGTGGTTGCAAGTGAATCTTGTACCTCCATGTAACAATGAAGTGATGGAAGAGAAGAATGAGAAAAAGTAAGGAATCTTACCAAAATCTCATCTTGTGAGAAATTGGGGAGAAGTTGGCTTGATGATGTGGAAAAAGTTCCATGGAATTTTCAAGAAAAAGAAAGAGAATTGACTTGGTCAAACAGTGATCTCAACTATTCAAAATCATGGCCTGATGATCTGAACCATTCTAAGAAGAATCCTCGGAATCTCCAACCTTGATTGCTGCTCGCTTGTACAAAGTCTTGGTCTAAAGACCTTAAACTACGTCGGGATTAAGATCCCGATGGATTTTTAATAAAAAAATGGGCATCGATCTCGACCATGAAAACAGAATCGATGACTCAGAACACTTTCCAAAATCACAAAAAAATATTACCAGTCTCGCTCTTAAGTTTGGTTCTGAAGACCTTAAACTACATCGGGATCAAGATCCCGAGAGATTTTCAATAAAAATCGGCATCGGTCTTGATCGTTCGAATCAAGATCCAATGACTCCGGACATTTTTCTAAAAATAAAAAAAAATATGTCTATGCATTTCCAGCCCTCGCTTATAAAGTTCGGGTCCGAAGACCTTAAACTACGTCGGGATCAAGATCCCGAGGGACTCTTTAAATAAAAACCGGTAACAGTCTGGATCGTTCGAATCAAGATCCACTGACACTGGACATTTTCCAAAAATAAAAAAAAAGTGTCTGCCCTGTTCTGTACAGTTTTGTGGTCCAAAGACCTTAAACTACGTCGGGATCAACATCCCGAGGGAGTTCATAATAAAAACCATCATTTGACCTCAACCGATCAAGGAAGGGGTCAGAAAGACTGGATCTTTTGAAAAAAAAATACAAAAAAATGCCGTGCTTCATGTACATATGCTGTGGTCCGAAGACCATAAACTACGTCGAGATCGATATTCCGAGAGATTTTCAATAAAAACCGGCATCAATCTCAACCATGCGAGCCAAGATCTGATGACCTGGATCATTTCGAGAAAAAAAAAAGGTGTTGCCCTATTCTGTACATATTTGTGGTCCGAAGACCTTAAACTACACTGGGATTGATTTCTAAGGGGACCTTTCTTGCTTTCAACCAAAAACCGGCATTGGCCTCGACCGCTCGGATCAAGGTTCAATAACCCGGATCATTTTCAAAATACCAAAAAGATTCTGAGCTTTCCATAAAAACCAGCATCAATCTCGACTACTCGAGTTGAAGCCTGGAACTTTTCCATAACAGAAACAAAAAAAATTTCACCTTCAATTTCAACTACACAAATTCACCCCTAGCGGTCCGAAGACCTAAAACTACACTGAGATTAACTTCTCGAGGACTTTCTTTCCCAACCTGTTCCAGATATGGCTGACACTTGATCGTACGGATGTTTGGAATCTTCTAAACAGGTAAAGGCTGAGGCGGGCAGAACCCCGCAATCCTGTTCGTGTTGAACGCACCATGATATACAACCTTAATTTGGAAGTCGCTGTTGAATCTGACGGATGTTCCCCGTTCCCAAAATTCATGAAGGGGATTAAGGCAGTTGGGAGGTGAAGCGCACCCTCACGGAATTGTGAGCAACGTAAGGCCCCAAACTAGATTGACAAAGGAAAATGTGAGGATGTGGCTCATTTTGTGGCCGAAGGAGTCCGTCGGACAATACGTGGTCTATGTGCATTACACATGAGGAACAGGCAACTTTGTGGGTGTGTTGACTGAAAATCCTCAAAATCTCCTCATCCGAAGATGTAAAACTACGGCACTTAGCTGTGTGAGATTCGTCTTGCTCGCTGAC
This sequence comes from Liriodendron chinense, assembly GCA_003013855.2. Lineage (NCBI taxonomy): Eukaryota > Viridiplantae > Streptophyta > Magnoliopsida > Magnoliales > Magnoliaceae > Liriodendron > Liriodendron chinense. The sequence goes on along the minus strand of ML058329.1, from coordinate 4,303,877 downwards.
GTAAAATGGATCGGGTGCCTTACCGGCAGTAGAAGCTGGAAGTTGATGAAAATTTCACACTTTTCCCTGCATTTCAGAAAAATCAGGAAAAAAAAAAAACATTGCAAAATTACCTTTCAAAAATCACAAAATATTTCCCTTACTTTCAAACAAAATATTTTCAAAAATCACAAAAATATTTCTATTGCTTTCAAAGAAAATATTTAAAAAATCACAAAATATTTCCCTTACTTTCAAACAAAATATTGTCAAAAATCACAAAAAATATTTCTCTTGCTTTCAAAGAAAATATTTCAAAAATCACAAAATATTTCCCTTACTTTCAAACAAAATATTTCTCTTGCTTTCAAAGAAAATATTTCAAAAATCAGAAAATATTTCCCTTGCTTTTAATAATACCGATCTTTACTCGAACAAAATATTTTCAAAATCACAAAAATATTTTCCTTATTTTCAATAACCGATTTCCATCCTAACTACTCAGGTAAAGATTCCGACCACATATTTGCAAAAAATCGCAAAAATTGTCACTATCCTCAGCACTACATTTCAGGAATCTCGAACTCCGTTCACTCATTTCGCAGTTTGGGATGACGGATCCGATCGCCCGCAAATTGGAATCTTGACCAAAACTGGCAACCAAGCACCGTCCCAATCACATCTATACCCAGAAGAACATCTTGAAGTCGGATAACATCCTCGTACATTCTCATTAGCAAAGAAACAGCATCTTGGGACAATGGACCTGATCGACCACGGGTTGGGATATTGACCAACCCGCTGACCAAACATCCGCATTGAAAAGAAAATCCCCAGGGGAGCACAACCCTGCAAACAATAAGCTCAAAATTCTCTGCACCCACAACAAAAGCAAAATCATCGAACTTAAAAAGAATGAGCCAAACCATGCATCCATCATCAAATATGCATCCACATGCATCAGCATCCATCGCATCAATCATCATGTTTACCTGCTTTCAAAATAAAAGTCAGTTAGCCAAAGACCCCACAGGCATCCTTAGTGGAGGCGCATGCAAACCAGATTTCCATTTCAAAAAGACAAAAAATATTCCTATTTGCAAATAAAAACCCCACGGAGTATCACTCCTTAGAGTGGGTATCTTTTCAAAAATCCAAAAACATTTTCCCAGTAGAGCGTTCGGCCTCCAAAACACCAGGAGATCTTCCATATCTCTGGGCAGGAGCCGACGCAAAAATCAAATAAGATTCGATGTCTCGCAGTTTTTCCGAAAATCATCGGATCCAATGCACTCAAGGTACGGTCGAATTGAACTCCATTGTCAGTGCGATCGTACCACATGCCAAGATACGAAAAGATGAAAGCCAAAAGGCTCGGTCAAAGAAACCATTTGAACAAGTGGAAACGATGAATTATAACCCAAGTATCAAAATCAGCAGATCAGGTGGAAAGAGTTCACCCGCACATACCTAGGCGTGGATGCCTGAAGTACCTTGACTAAGTCCAAGTCGGCGTAGTGGACTCCTGTAAGACTACATGACGCAGGGCAGCTAACCACTTTGATAGTCAAGCGAAACAAGTACTCCTGGAGTGATCTGAAAAAACATCAAACAATCAATCTCAGGGTCAGTAACCTCGTAAGACTATGACGCAGAGGCTTTGCTATACCTTTCCGATGTTAGTACCCATCGGGAATGGAAGGGTTGCGATTGGGTACCCAGGTTGCAGCACACTGCAGGGACAATCGCAACGTTTTCTCCAAACTCCCGCGGTATGTGCGAGTTATCAATCTCTAAAAAATCAACTGACTCAGATACAAAGGACAACAAAGATTTCAGACCACAATCTAGGAAAGAATGAATTACAAACTAAGCATCAAAACCAGCAGATCGGGTGGAAAAAGTCCACCCGCACATACGTAGGCGTGGATGCCTGAAGTACCTTGACTGATTCCAAGTCGGCGTAGTGGACTCCCGTAAGACTACATGACGCAGGGCAGCTAACCACTTTGACAGTCAAGCGAAACAAGTACTCCTGGAGTGATCTGGAAAAATATCAAACAATCAATCAGAGGGTTAGTATCCTCGTAAGACTACGACGCAAAGGCTCTGATGTACCTTTCCGATGTTAGTACCAATCAAGAATGGAAGGGTTGCGATTGGGTGCCCAGGTTGCAGCGCATTGCAGGGACAATCGCAACGTTTTCTCCAAACTCCCGCGGTATGTGCGAGTGATCAATTTTCAGACGATCAACTAACGCAAATGCAAAGGCAAGCAAAGATTTCAGACCATGATCTATGAATGACCGGGTCAGAAGTGGGGTGTCCACTCGCTTTGGCATTCGGTTGCACGCAACCTCTGCCAAAGAGGGGCATCTGTAGAAACCCCACCTTCAGCTACAAGATTGGTAAAGATAGCTGAATGAATGGAGGACCATACACCCAAATCCCATGTCCAAACTCAGCCAAACTCACCCTTGTAAGCCCCAATCCATAGCCCAACTCATGCCTAAACCCAGTCAACTCACCCCTAAACATCAGCCTGAAAAACCCCCCATAAGAAAAATCAGTCAAAAAATCCCAAAAAAGAGTCAAACTCAGCGAGTCAACCCGCTGAGTCAAATCACCTAGTCAACCCGCTGAGTCAACTCACCGTGTCAACCCATCTCTTAAACCCAGTCAACTCACCGAGTTCCAGACCGCAGCCTCGAAGCAGATCCGTACTGCCCGCTGAATCCCAAGAAAGGCCGTACGGGCGGCCCCCTGAGGGTCGCCCAAACTTATTTACGGGTTCTGCGACTCCCCACTGCTATAAATACCCCCTCCCCTTCTCATTCACTCATCCCTCAAAAGGCCTTTCAGCCCGAGTGCGATCCAGTCGTACCGAGTCCTTCTCCCCTCTTTAGCCCACTTTTTCACTAAGGAGAGCCCGAGTGAGGAGAGCCTAGCCCTGGTCCAGCCCAGCCTGACCCTGGTCCAAGTCTCCTAAGCCATCCAAGTCTTGATCCAGCCACTCGAAGTAAACCTTTGCGACACCTTCGTCCATCTAGCTACCCTTTACTAGCATCATCTGATTCGCATCTAGCATAAGTGCAACATTTACTTTTCTTCCAACCCTCCTGCTTCACTACAAGCACTTTGATTATTCAAGCACATAGCATGCATCCTGCATAAAGCACCTGTCAGTTCGAGCGTATGTTCTGGGCTTCCCTGTTAATGGAAACCTACCCATCAGAAACTCTTACTGTTCAGACCTGTATTCATGCATTAGTCACTACAAGCACTTTGATTATTCAAACACATAGCATGCATCTCGCATAAAGCACCTGTCAGTTCGAGCGTATGCTCTGGGCTTGCCTGTTAATGGAAACCTGCCCATTAGAAACTCTTACTGTTCAGACCTGCATTCATGCATCTCTCATCCATGAGAATGTACGAGGATTAAATCAGACTTTCAAGTATTAGTTCGATTCTGTGAAGTAGAGACCGTACCTCGGTACGGGCAGTGTGTGGGGTGCTTAACCTCTTCACACCCTATAACCGTGACCCCTTACCTCGAATCTCTGGCCGCAGATCAAAAGGAGTCATTTTAGAGGAAGAAATCTTCGGATTCCCTTCTCTAATGTTTCTACGGGGTCTAGCCGACTGTAGATTCGAAGTAACTGGCTAGTGGCGACTCTGGTCTTATACAAACTCATCTAAACACATCCAGCTTAACACTACAACCAAACAAAGCCCTCAAGAACAAGGCAAGCCAGTGGCACAAACGGCGATTCGCTCGCACGCACCCCTCTTCTTTTCCAAAAGGAAAGGGAGAACGTCCAGGAGCATGGAACGACAAGGGTCCGCGCAAGAGAGATCACACCCGAGGTTCCATCAGAGTTACCCCATGAGGTAACATCAGTTTTGAATGAATACAGTACCGAATGAGTTACCACCTATGCGAAACATCCAGCATGCCATTGATCTTGTCCCGGGGTCGACTTTACCGAACCTTCCTCATTATAGGATGAACTCTGCAGAGCATGCAGAGTTGAATATGCAGGTTGATGAGCTTCTGCAAATGGGTTTCATCTAGGAGAGTATGAGTCTGTGTGCCATGTCCACAGTGTTGATACCAAATAAATATGGCACGTGGCGCATGTGTGTAGACAGCCGTGCCATAAACAAAATTACCATCAAGTATAGGTTTTCCATACCTAGGCTTGATGATATGCTTGACATGATGGCCAGGTCCACAATTTTCTCCAAAATTAATCTCAAGAGTGAATATCACCAAATTCACATACGCCCAGGAGATAAGTAGAAGACTGCATTCAAAACAAAAGATAGGTTGTACGAGTGGATGGTCATGCCCTTCGGCTTGACAAATGCACCCAGTACTTTCATGCGAGTGATGACATAAGTCTTGAGACCGTTCATGGGTAAATTTCTAGTGGTGTACTTTGATGATATTCTTATTTATAGTACCACTAAGGAATCATACCTTGAACATCTGAAGCAGGTCTATAGCGTCCTTAGGACTGAAAAGTTGTACACTAATCTTAAGAAGTGTGCGTTTATGTCTAATCAAGTCATGTTTTTAGAATTTATAGTGTCATCAAAAGGAATGCGAGCAAACCCTGAAAAGGTTAGGGCCATAGTTGAGTGGCCAGAACCGAAGAACATTCACAAGGTACGAAGCTTTTTTATCGTCGGTTCATTAGGGGATTTAGCACGATTATGACTCCCATTACTGAATGCATGAAAAGGAGAGAGTTCGTGTGGTCAAAAGCCACAGTCAAGGCTTTTAAGAAAATTAAGGGTAAAATGGTAAAAGCTTTTGTCATGCGTCTACCTGACTTTTCTAAAGTTTTTGAGGTGGCGTGTGATGCTTCAGGTGTTGGTATAAGTGGAGTGTTGAGCCAAGAGGACCATCCAGTAGCCTATTTCAATTAAAAATTGAATGAGGCAAAGCATAAGTACTCCACTTATGACAAGGAGTTCTATGCGATAGTGCAATCCCCTAAGACATTGGCGTCACCATCTCCTACCACAAGAATTCATCTTGTTTTCTGACCATGAGGCCTTGAGATATTTACATTCTCAGAAGAAACTCAACCTAATGCATGCTAAATGGGTAGTGTTTCTTCAGGAATACTCGTTTGTCCTGAAACATAAGGCCAGGGTCGAAAACAAACCAACAGATGCCCTTAGTAGAACAGTGATGTTGCTCAACTTCTTAAGTGTAGAGGTAGTCAGGTTTGAGCAACTTAAGGATGAGTATCTCATATGTCCTAATTTTGAAATAATTATGTGTCGCTCTCTAGTGACCAGCATAGCACGGGTGATTACGTTCTTAAAGATGGTTTTCTTTTCAAGGGAGATCGACTTTGTATTCCCCGTATGTCCCTTTGTGAATTACTTATGTGGGAGCTTCATTTAGGGGGGATAGCAGGCCACTTTGGTCGAGACAAGACCATTGCCCTCGTAGATAATCATTTTTATTGGTCAAGTCTCAAGTGAGACGTAGCCAAAATTTTAGGGCAATGTCGTACGTGTCAACTGGCAAAGCAACGAAAGCCAAATACTGGGCTATATACGCCATTACCAGTGTCACATGCCCCGTGGCAAGACATAAGTATGGATTTCATGCTAGGGACTTCCCAAGACGATCAAAAAGCATGATTCCATCTTTGTTGTTGTGGATCGCTTCTCTAAAATAGCGCATTTTCTCCCATGTTCGAAAACGTCGGATGTGTCTCATATTGCTCGTGTCTTTTTTATGGTGTGGTGTGTCTCCATGATTTGCCTAAAATCATAGTGTCTGACCGTGATGTCAAATTTACCAGTTACTTTGGAAGACATTATGGCATATGATGGGTACTCGTTTACAATTTTCTACTGCATACCACCCTCAAACAGATGGACAAACTGAGGTAGTAAATCGAAGTCTTGAAAACCTATTACATTGTCTAGTGGGTGAGCATGTTAAGACTTGGGACTTAATTCTACCTATCGCTGAATTTGCTTATAATGGACTTGTTAATAGGTCGACAGGAATGAGTCCTTTTGAAATTCTCAGTAGATACAAACCTAGAATGCCCATAGATCTCTTACCCATGTCTGTCACCCAAAGATCTTCAGAGTCGGCCGATGCATTTGCACGACACATTCATGAATAGCATACATATATTAGACTGCGGATTAATCAAAGCAATGATAGTTATAAATATTCCGCTGACTCTCATCATAGATCACAAGATTTTTCAGAAAGGAGACTATGTAATGGTGAGGATAAGGTCAGAGCGATTCTCACAAGGTACCGCTAAGAAATTACAAGCGAGTAGTGGTGGACCATTCAAAATATTACAAAGAAGCGGGTCCAACGCGTATCAGATTGACCTTCCACCTAAAATGGAAATTAATCCAACGTTTAATGTCGAGGATCTAGTCTGTTCCCATTATCCTACCATGATCCCCCGTCCCTTTCATGGCCATTCTCTGAATTTTCTTCACAACCTACTCCACCCCTTCCTCCACCTATTATTCATAAGGAAGAGATTGAGGAAATTATGAATGAAGTGATAGTTTTCATGAGAGATGGAGGTTTCCAAAGGTACCTTGCCAAGTGGAAGAATAAACCACCGTCAGAATCTACGTGGTTGACTGAAGTGAAGTTGTAGAACGTTGATCCAGATTTGTTAGAGCGCCATAAAAGCTTTAACTTGCCGGAGTCAAGTTTTTCTCACCTAAGGAGAGTTGATGAGGACACAAGACCCTTCAAAGTCTATCAGCAAAGAAAGCATACACCACAAGCATTTTCATTGTGGCTAGGCAATCATTAAGGAGCATTAAAGACCCCTACACACGTGGTTTGACAGATAGAAGACCCCACTATTGGAAAGACGTGTGTAGGATGATGGAAGATCCGACTGCACATCGTAAGATGAAGAAGACCATTGCTGGACAGTTTTCACTGTCTTCGGGCGCCCGACCATAGCCTTCGGGCGCCCCGTCGGGTGCCCGAACATTGCCTGTCTGGCGCCGAAAGTCACTGGACATTTTGGACGTCTTTGGGCGCCCGACCACCACGCGGACTATTTTTTTGCTTAGATTTTTTACTTAAATATTGAGGATATTTTAGTCTGTTACTTATTTCTTAGTGTCTATTTAAGTGGGTTAAGCCCTAAACACGAATTTAGTTGTTGATTAATGGAAAGCAAGCCTTTTTTGTTGCCTCTCTCTCTCTCTCTCTCTCTCTCTCTCTCTCTCTCTCTCATGGAACTTCGTCTTCTTTCCTAATCTTCTTCTCCTCTCTATTTCTTATGCTATGGCTCTCAATGGGTCAGATTTGGATCAGATCCAGTCGGATCCGACTCCAAGTCCATATATCTGTAGAGGGATTCGGATCAGATTCGAATCTAACTCGGATCCAAAAGGTGATATCCATATCCGATCCATTTATAAATTGTTAGATCCGTTTCCGATCCAAAATCCATATAACCATTGGATTCGGGTCGGATTTAGGTCTGAATCCATCCCCATTACAAGTCTAAAAAAATATATCATATAAAATATATAATATAATATATTTAATTTAGTAGAAAAATGATGTAAATCCCACTATTTACTATGGTATGGTCGACATGTCCTAAAATAATTTGTAAGACGAATGACCAGCATGAATATAACATATACAGTAAGGTGACAATGAGTCGGATCTTAATCGGATTCGAATCAAACTCGAATATGTTCCTATGAATCCATATTCGGTCCATATAAGTAATCGAACCTATTTTAAGACTCAATCCGATCCATTTAACTAATCGAACCTATTTTAAGATCCAAATCCGTATTATACGGATTCGGAGCGAATCGGATCTCGGATCTGACCCGCTCCATTGAGAGCCCTATCTTATGCCCTTCTAATATTCATCTAACGTAAACTCCTTCTTCATTTTCTCTCTATTTCTATTATTCCTCAATTCTTGAATCCTAAATTTGATAATTGAATCAAAACTCCAATTCATCAAATTTCCAATTCTTTAATCTGATAAATCCTTTGATCTCCTGGACTAGTGAACCACATTGTTTGATTTGGTTATGACCATGCAAGATAGGGAGGTCTCATCCCTCGCCAGATCCAAGCTAAGCAATAATTGAACGTCACACTTCGTGGTTGTAATGATGGTCCGCTCCACTACATGCTTCTTTTATGATTCTCTTGATTTATAGTGATAGATGCTAAATTTTAGATTATTATTATTATTTATTTCCACTGGATAATGTGTTCATGAGCATGCATCATAATTAGGGCATCCTACATTAGTAGTCCATATAAGGAGTGATGTATAACAAGAGCCCCTTGATGAAGGGCGTGGATCACGCACTTTTCTGTCACTGATGGACTAAAGGAAGCCCAATCGGAGTTGGAAGTGATCCAGGTGTCAGGACCGTAAAACAATCGTAGCTCACAATACAGGATGATTTTTGGTACATATAATATATATGATTTTGGGGTAGCTCAAGCTAGTTAAGCCAACCAACCCTTTTAAGCTGAGTTGCCCATGCCAGATTTGCAAGATTATACCAAATTGACGGTCCTTAGCCTTATTTTATTTTATTTTTACTATTTATACTAAGTTTTGTTTTTATTATAACTTTTGATCCGTTGAAATTTAGGAATCATGCCCAACATGAAAAGGGCTTAGAAAAATTAGTAGAATAATATGGTTGGACAATATTGGAAACTTTCTAGTTTTGGCTGAAAACCATGAGGTTAGTAGGAATAGGAGACGTCTATAGATAGTAAGTTTACTATTTATAGTGATTCGCGTTTTTTAGGAGTTTTAGTTGGAGTTGGACTTTGATACTTCATCCTAAGATTTAGTTTATTATTTAAAGCATTATAATCATGTGTTTACTTATCCAATCAATTATTACGAATTTTCTAAGAATTATTTCCTGTTTTCTCTATTTCTCTCATGGATTCGAGAAAGTCTAATTGAGGATTCCCGAAAGCATTGTGGACTCAAGGTAGCTATTCGGTGAGGGAGACAATGCTCGACCTTACCATGTCCTCTCTAAGTCAAGGAGGGTCATAGATAAAGAAAGATATCCCAATTCTATTGGTTCATCTTCTGAGGTTTTCTTTGGTGTAGAAATCCTTGTATAAGTGGGAGAGAGGTAAGCCTTGTATTTTCGTTTCTCTTGTTTCTAGTGAAGAATAAAGCTATGTTGTTTCCTTTGGAGTAGGCATATTGGTAAACCACATAAATTCTTATGTCTCTTGTCTCTTATTTTGGTTTGGCCTTTTTTTGCTTTTATTTGATCCTTTTCTCTTTTATTTTAATGCCTCCTATATTAATCATGTGCATGCATTTTTCCGCAACAATTGGTATCAAAGCCAAAGATTAAGAAACTATTTTACCACAAGATTGGTGTTGGTGTTTGTTTTACAATTGTGTTTCAGATAACTGGATCGAGTTCTACTAGACTTAAGGTACCAAAGTTCGACGACTCCAATATTGCATTGTGGAAACTCAAGATGAATGCAGTATTAGTGAAGAAATGATGTGCAATTGCAATTCATGCAAAAGAAGAGAAGCCTGAAGAGATTAAAGATAAGGTATTTGAGAAAAAAAATCAATTAGCCGTGACAGACCTTCCTCTTACATTAGATGATTCAGTTTTTTTCAACTGTGTCCAATCAAATCACTACAAAAGGTTTGTGTGACAAATTGCAAAACCTATATAAAGAGAGATCGATGTTAAATAAGATATTTCTTCGACGACAACTATATAACTTGAAGATGAAGAAAGTGTCCTCTTTGTATGAACACTTTCATGGGTTTAACACCCTCATTAGCAGATTGGCGGCAGTCAATGTGAAGATTGACGATGAAAAAAAGATGGCACTCCTGTGATCTGTTCGATGGAAGATTCATGGGATGGTTTAATTATACATCAAAGCAATGGTCCAAATCTCAATATGGAGTTAATTGTGTCCACATTGCTTACTTAAGGGTCTCGTAGAAAAATGCATAGAGAATTTGTTGATAATGTTATAATAGTTAGAGAAAGATTTATTAAGAAGGGTACAGGTAAGAGAAATCAAATGAGATCTTAGTCGAAAGGGCACAAAAATGGTAAATGTTGGAATTCCGGAAAGAATGGTTACTTGTGTAAAAATTGTAGACTCAAGAAAGTAAATAAGAAAAATAACAAACGTGATTCACATGATCAAGCATCAAATTTAAAGGGTTCCCAAGAAAATTTAGTCGAGAAAAAATAATTCATCGAAGGATAGAAAGGTTTTGTCTACAATGATTCTATGAGAGAATCTAAGCCATCAATAAATCTTAGATTCGATCGCTTCATGTCATATAACTTCACACAGATATTGTTTCTATACATATCAATCATGCGATAGTAGCACAATTTATATGAGTGATGATAACATGTGTAAAATTATGAGGATTGGAGATGTCAGAATAACTATATTTGATGGTATCACAAGTATAATTTTTTGTTTACAGCATGTACTGAGCTTGAGGAAGAGTCTTATGTCATTGGAAAAGTTTAATGAAGATAACTATAAATTTTCTTGTGAAAAGAGTAGATTTAAATGAGCAATGGTGGTGGCGAAAGGAGATTTAATAGGCGATTTATATTGTTTGATTGGAGATACCATGGTTGATGATGCTATTGTTGCCAATGCCGTAACAAACTCTTCTATAATATGACATAGGCGGTTAAGCCGTAAGATATTTCTTAATTAAAATTTAATTCCTAGTTTAAAGTCTATTAATTTAAATTTATGTGAGGATGACCTATTTGAAAGCTCTATAGAGGTCGTTTTTCCTCATCCGCTATAAAAAGTAAGGATGTTTTAAATTTAATTCATTCTAATACTTGTGAGGCTCCAATCGAATTTTTAGGAGGTTAAATTATATTTTTTTTCTTTATTAACGACTTCTCCATAAAAGTATAGGTTTACATGTTGAAATGAAAAAAGTGATATTATTACTTGTGTTATCAAGTTTAAAGCATTGATTAAAAATCAAAAGGAAAAAAAAAAATTAAGTGTCTGAGAACTGATAACAAAGAAGAATACACCTCGAAAGAATTTATGAATTTTCATAGTGAGTATGACATTAAGAGGCACTAGGCGATTCTTGGCACTCCACAGCAAAACGGAGTTGAAGAACGTATGAACCATACGCTTATGGATCGTGCTAAAAGCATGATGAGTTCGTCTAGGCTCAATCAATGTTTTTGGGTGAAAGCCGTTAATATAGCTTGTTACTTGGTAAATTGTTCTCCTATCACTGCACTAGATTATAAGATTCCTAAAGAGATATGGTCTGCAAAATATGTTAATTATTCATTCCTCCATTCTTTTGGTTGTGATCCTTATGTGTGGATTCTCAAAAAGCATACGACTAATCTAAATATGAGGTTCAAAAAGTATATTTTTCTTAGCTATGTAGATGGAAAAAAGGGTAAATTTGTGAGACCCTACTGCCCACAAGTTAGTGATTAATAAATATGTAGTTTTTAATGAAGATTCGTTGAAGAAAGACAGAGAATTTTCGAGCTCAAAGTCACGAGAGATAATTGAATTAGAATATTCAAACGATATTCAAAATTAGTCTGTTAATTCAGATGATTAACAAGTTAATGATATTGTTAAAGATAAAGTTGTTGAAGAACATGCATGGGACATATCGGCTGTAAAAACTCAGTGATCAAACTTGACTAAAGAGAGCTATAAAACCTTCTGTTTGGCTCAAGAATTATGTTGTGGCTTACGCTTGCATGACAGAAAAGCGCGATCCTTATTCATATCAAGAGGCATGTGAATCTATAGATGTTAGCCATTGGAGAGTATCCATAAAGAAGGAGATGGAAGCTCTGCATAAGAATAAGACTTATGGATTGGTTTAATTACCCAAAGGGCGGATAACTATTCGTTGCAAATGGGTTTACAATATGAAAAATGATACTAAAGGGAATGTTGAAATATATAAAGCCCGATTAGTGGTAAAAGTTATGCTTAAAAATTAGGTATTAACTTCAATGACATTTTCTCTCTAGTTGTCCGTTTAAGTATTATTTGTGTTGCGTTAAGTATCGCAGGTATTTTTGCCTTAGAGCTTAAACAATTGGATATAAAAATTGTTTTTCTGCATGTAAATCTTGATGAAGAAATTTATATTGGTCAACTCAAAGGTTTTATTGAAAAAACAAGAAGAATCTAATTTTTCGACTAAACAGATTTATTTATAGTTTAAAATAGGCATCAAGGTGTTGGTATAAGCGGTTTAATTCTTTTATTGTGAGCTTGTGATTTCATACATGTGAAGCAGACCATTATGCCTATGTTTGTGGCTATGGTCATGGTGGATTTATTATCGTAATATTACATGTGGATGACATGCTGGTTGTAGGTACTAATAGAGATATTATTGCAACATTAAAAGCTTGTTTTGTTAGAAAATTTAATATGAATGATTTGGGTGCCATTAATCAGATTCTCATGATGGCCGTACTTAGACACAGAAAGAAGATAATCTAGAAGGGTTATCTTAAAAGAGTTCTACGCTGCTTCAACATGCAAAATTTGAACCAATCAGTACTCCGTTCCTTATTAGCTGCAAGCTATCTTCAGATCAGTATTCTAGCGCAAAAGCGAAGAAAGCAGATATGTCTCAAGTACCATATTCATCGGCGGTAGGGGGTCTTATGTTTGCCATGGTGTGCACTAAATCAAACATTATGTCAGTGATGAAAGCAGTCAGTAAATACATAATGAACCTGGGTAGAGATCATTGGACTACTAAGAAGTGGATCCTTCATTACTTAAAGGGCACTTCTGAGGTGGTTAATTGTTATAATTGACAAAATTTAGAGTTTGTTGGGTCTGTGAATGCAAATTATTCAAAAGATCGTGATAAAAATAAAATTTATCACAGGTTATATTTTCTCTTTAGTCGACAGTGCAATTAGTTGGATGTCGAAACTATAGTCAATGGTAGCCTTATCTAATATAGAAACGAAGTACATGTCAGTTTCACAAACATGCAAGGAAGCCATTTGGTTGAAGTGGTTACTAGAATAATTAAAATTTAAGCAGAAAGTGGCGGTGATTCACTGTAACAGTCAAAGTGTGTTAAAAAATTCAGTATTTCATGCGCGGAACAAGCACATCGATTTTCAATATCACTTTGTTCGTGACATGATGAAAAACGATCGGATCTCATTGTAGAAGATTCACACAGACGACAATGTAGCAAATATACTGACGAAGCCTATTGTAAGGAAGAAGTTTGTTTAGTTCAGGACTTCTCTTGGGCTTATTGTTACCTAGCGAATAGTGATGTTTGGGCAGCTGTATTGGGAGTATTTTCACATTATTAGATAAACTAATCGTTAAGTGGGAGAATGTTAAGGCGGTTAAGACGCACCATCTTGAAGAGATGACGTCTCCCAGTGGGAAACTTCTCTCCATCTCTCTCTCTCTCTCTCTCTCTCCCCCCCCCCCCCCCCCCCCCCCCCCTTGTGTTCGTAGGTCCATACAGCTAGGCCATGAAGCCTATTTCTCTTGCATTTGCACGTGCTTTCTGACGCTGGTGTGGTCCATATAAGGGGGTCAAAGGTAAAGAAAGGTATCCCAATTTTATTGATTAATCTTCTGGAGTTCTTTTGTGTGAAATTCCTTATACGGGTGTGAGAGAGGTAAGTTTTGTATTTCTATTTCTCTTATTTCTAATGAAGAAGAAAGCTCTATGTTGTTGCTCATAGAGTAGACATATTGTTAAGCCATGTAAATTCTTATGCCACTTATCTCTTATTTTGGTTTGACCCTTGTAGACACTCCACCTAAACGAGAGTAACTACTCTTCTGACTTTGGCTGGCCTTCAATAAAATCATCCTTGGGTTATTCAAGGACCGTAAAATAATTCAATTAATCAAATGCGCATGACTCTTGATATGTCACGGGGAATAATCGATGGACCTAATTGGTAGATTGAGAGCCTGGCAAATCAAATCCTAATTGATCATCTAGACACTCTGAAAACCCTGATTAACAACCTAAAATCATCTCTATCTGACCCGTAAGATATCGCAAATCCAAACGGGTCACACATTAAGGATATATGGCACCTCTCAGACCCAACCAATGGATCAAATCGACAAAATAACACCATAGGCTAATGGTTGGCCGATAGTGATGTCATCATTCTTATTTTATTTTTTGGGCCAAACAGCTATTAAGAGAGCCTATAAAATGGTACCACACAGACCTTCGGCCAACCATCAACCGACGGACACCTGGCACCACAAATCTCCACCAAAATCTCCTTGGAATTTCTGACAGACCCTACATGTAAAAAATTTTACAAGTGCCCGTCAGCCTGACGGTCAACCGACGATTTCTAAGGCTATAAATTAAGTCCCCTAGCTTCCGTCCAAAGGTAGAGATGATAACAGGAAGGGGGAATAGAGAGACCGAGCGAATGAGAAACTTGAAGAGAGGTTTGGATGAGATCTTGCTCTTCAAATACTTTGGAGATATCATAATCGGCGTCGAGGCCTTGCCCAAATAAAAGCTAAATATTCAAAGTCAAGCCAAAGAAGACACTGAAATTAAAAGAGTAGGGTTAGAGTCAGGGATATCCGATCATCCTTTTTTGCAGAAAATGGTGTCGAGTATCCCATTTTCCTTCTCACATCTTAAATCAATCCGCATTCCAGTCCACACATTCCAATCACCCCAACAATACACACACTTATCTTTTATTTATTTTATTTCTGTGATCTTCTCTTATATACTTGCTTTTTATTTTTTTTGCCTGCCCAGCCCCTCGTGGGTTATACAAAGCATGGCTACATATGTAATGCTAAAACTCTGTTGAATTTTTAAAAAATCATGAAATTTCGTAAAGTAGAAACCTGCACAACGTGCGGGCAGAAAAGAGTACCTAATGTCTTAATTTTCCACAACCGAGGCCCTTACTCAGAATCTACGGTTGTAAACCAGCCACATGAGTCACTTGAGTTGAGGAATCTTATGATTCCCAGACCTTTAAAGTGATTCTACAGTTTCTAGTGATTCCCCAACCTTTAAAGCAATTCTACGATTTCTAGCTGTTCGTAGATTCTAAGTTTCATTTGGCTAGTGGCGACTCTAAAAATCAAACGTATTTCTACATCTGAGTCAATTCTACATCCCATGTATACAATTGATTAGCAAAAGTGAAAGTCACCGCTTACGTGGCAGGACAGCGTGCACAGCCCTTTTGGCTTTTGTTTAGCCCTTTTCCTTTTGTGTTTTGGTCGCGCCTATATTGATCACATGTTGGTGTTTTTTCTGCAACAAAAGGATGTTAAGTGTGCTAGTGTACAATATATCTCATGCAGGCATCATCTAGCTTAAACACCTCACATGCACCACGCATAATAATGTCCATCTTCTATCACCTTAAATGTGTCATGTACTAGTGGACACATGTCATGTGTGTCACTATTTGTCTTCAGGCTTTTCATATGCACCATGTGTACCAACAACTACCAAGTAAGTTTCTTATTGAAAATTTTATGTTCTAAATAATAGATTTGAAATGGGGATGCGGATTAGCTACTGACAGGTTGAGTAGCGAATAACGCTACTGAAGTGACGTCACCATGTTCTGTGGACCCCAACATGATGTATGAGTTGTATCCACACCATCCATCCATTTGGAGAGACCATTTTAGGGCATGAATCAAAGAATGAGGTAGATCCAAAGCTCAAGTGGACCCCACCACAGAAAACATTCAGGACAATAACATCCACCATTGAAAACTTCCTAAGCCCACCATAATTATGATTTGAGATCCAACCTATTCATATGTTCACAAAGATATGGAGGAAGGGAAAACACAAATATCAAATTGATCGAAAACTTCTGTAGCCCCTAAGAAGTTTTCAACGGTGGATGTCATTGTTCCCACTGTCTTCTGTGGTGGGGTCCACTTGAGCTTTGGATCTGCCTCATTCTTTGAGTCATGCCCTAAAATAGTCTCTCTAAATAGGATGGACGGTGTGGATACAATACATACATCATGTTGGGGTCCACAAAACATGGTGACGTCACTTCAGTAGCGTTATTCACTACTCAGCCTGTCAGTAGCTAATCCGCGTCCATGAAATGGCTTCAAATTTCTCTTTACTTTCCATTCATAAGTAAATTTACCTTTATTTTCCTTCTTTGAATTTAAATAGCTGTTGAGATTTTATCAAATGACATGCTTTTTTTTCCCTTTTTCTTAAGGGTATATTTAGATTCAAAGAAAAAATTGCCTAAATGATGTTTCCAAGAAAATACGTTTTTATGGAATCGTGGGATAGAAAAAGTTGTTTACTCCTTACAGTTTTGGACATGATTTGTCGGAAAACGTTTCCACCATATTTTTTAGTGCTATTTGGCAAAATGGAGTTTTCATTGAAAATTCAGTGTGGTACTGTTAAAGATACTTTGTGGGACATGCAACACACTAGGCACACACGTGGCACATTTTGATCAATGGTATATGTTGGGCTTGAAGATGGTGAATTGCATATTGGCATGTGTGATAAATGTGGAGCAACTTAAAATGGGTGGTAGAGCAACTTAAGATGATTAATGGCATACTGGAATTTTAAAGATAACTGACAGCAATTGTGGCACAGGTAGCATGATGGCACCTTAGCACATTTCAAGTGCCTGAAAATGACAGTGCTAGGTGTGGCATAATGACCTGTTAGGCACTTGACTATGTATAATGGCAGAAATATATGCAGACAGAACGTTGGCACATGTGTGAGAACGTTGGCACATGTGTGAGAGGGTTGGTAGAAAGATGGTGAGTTGTTTCCTCTCCTTTTCTTCAATTTATTATTAGAAATTACAGTCTCATGTATGGAAAGAAAATGAAAAGGTAGAGGTTACTTTCCAAAAAATTAAAATAAAGAATGCCCTTTCCACCAATGTTCAGGTGTTAAGGTAATCCAAAGGCACCCAAGTTGGCCTTTATTAATCAAACCTTTAAACCCTAAAACCTAACCATAGACCAGATAATGATACATGGGATGCGCTCTTGTTGATCAAAACCATTCATCCAATAGCCCTTCCGTGGATGGTCAAAAGTACAAATCAACGTCAGCCAACAATCCTGCCCATCCATTCCTAGAAAATTTGCATGAAAATGAAAAAAAAAAAAAAAAAAAAAGAAAAAAGAAAGAGAGAGAGAAAAAGAAAAAGACAAAAAAATTGCATTTTTAGTTTTAACCATTAGTTTGCAGGCCACCAAGGGACCCATGCATTGGCTCATCCAATCAGTGTCATTTTCGAGCCATTCATCATCCAGGGTGGACTACAAAGGATAAGCGTCCCCAAAATAGGTGCAGGACCTTTTACCATTTGAACATTGTGGTAGCAGAACCTTTGCTCTATTGCACGGTAAAAGTTTCACCGCAGAGTATGACAGAGGTCTCGCACTTGCATCTTTTGCTTTTGAAGAGGTTTGCTGGAGTACATCTGGACGTATCCCAATAAGGTACTCTTGGGACTTCAGCCTTTGAAGCTAGGTTATTTTCCGATGATCCTAGCCGTTTATCAGACGAGCCTTACTATGTACTGAGAAAAAACGGCAAATAAAAGCATTCATTTGGATAATTTGGGTCTCACAATCAACCCTGCCGTAGATTGGCTCTTTGCTTTTTAACATTAATGATTACAATCGAAGGGTAAAAATTCTACCACAATGGGTACTCGAACCCATAATCTCGTGTTGAAACTCTTGTGAATCTAATACCACAGCATAAGTAAGACTCAACCCACACAGGCTCACACACTCACACCAAAGTAGAATTTTACTGCCACGGATACTTAAACTTATGACCTCGTGTTGAAACTCTTACCACCAGAACTCGAGTAAGGAGTCATACTCATGACACAGCCGTGGACTCACGTAAGGCTTTCATCAGCCTTAGGGTTGCTTCGAGGAGGTGGATCACTAGTTTGTTCAAGTAATATTATCTACATGCCATCACATTTGTCAACTTGGTACACAGTTAAGACATCCAAGCCGCCCATCAGGTCTCACGGTGAAAATGTTCTCAGCCAAAAATAAATCCAGTCCATCCAGTACACAACCACGACCATGATGTAGGAACAAGTGGATGGATTAGAACACTACGGCCAACTTTTTCTCATCCGTACATTTCATGGCCAGATGGAGCTTTTCTTAAGTTTTGGTAAAACCGGTTAAGTCCATTGACCCGGTCGAGTCTAGTCTTAGGCTTTTTGGGTTGGGTGAAGCTTTACTTTTACAACGATAGAAAAGGAATTTAGTGGGTTTCTTAGAAATTGGAATATGAGTCGGTAAACCACCAAATGAAAGTCTGGTATACGCAAATCAAAATAAGGACTTCCCTTTTTCCATTTATATTCCAATTTGTAGACTAAAAATCAGAAAAATTTCATATGCTTCCACCAACTTTCCCTTGAATTAGCAAATCGCCACACTTTTGAATTCAAAACCACCAACTCCAACAAAGCAAATGGCCCATGCACAAATGCCAATACACGCATACGTACACATCACCATGTCCCCCTAAAAGGAAAGCACCGTGTACTTGTTGCACGTGAGTTTTGTTGCAATACATCGTACGGACGTGTAATTTGGCATAATACATATCAACAATAGTAGTTGCATCTGAAGTCATGTGTCAATGATCTAGACCGTTTATATTATCAGACTCACCTTGGATGGAGATACCCAAAAAAGCAAACAGCCTAAATTCGAGTTATTTAAAACATACCTGTTGTTCAATGGTCCATTGATCAAAGGTTTTAGGTTCTTCTAATCTTGAAGATTGTCAAGACAATCACCATCAGCGGTGTATCACATTAGATAGACGGTTTCGATTATGAGCAAGATCCCGGATCGAACGGCTGTAGTCTGTTGGGACCTACTGCAGCAAACCTTGGATCACAAAGTTGTTTTCTCTATTAGAAAAGGAGTCGATATCTAGGCTGGTTGAGAAGATACCCCCTGTTTGTAATATATCAACTGACAACTTTACCCAGTTGTTCATTACAAAAGTTATTTAAAAAAAAAAAAAAGTTTCATACGTCGAAGGATGGACTAAAAAGGTGGGACCCATGATAAAGGAGCAAAGAATTGTACAATGGTCGGTCAGAGATTGTACAGTACATCCAGCTCCTGCTTCATTCCGGACAGGACGCGGATTCCCTGCGAGAGCCTTGTGCCCGAAGTTCCTGCCTAGGAACCTATGTAAAGCCTACCGTTATGTTTGTGATAAAACCACCCTGTCCATCCGCTTTGGGAGATCATTTTAGGACATTATACTGAAAATGAGCCAGATCCAAGACTCAAGCGGGCTGAAAATGTGAGGATTGAATGTCCACAGTTGAAATATTCATGGGGCCACAGAAGTTTCAAATCAGGCTAATATTTTGTTTCCAGTTCATCCCAATAGGAATGACATTATTAACGGTATCGATGGCATACAAACATCACTGTAGATCCCAGGGAGGTTTCAACAGTAAGAATTTCCCTACCCACATTTTCATTTAGTGCGGCCCACTTGAGTCTTGGATCTAGTTCATTTTTGGTATAATGTCTTATAAGGATCTCACAAAGCGGATGGATGGGTGGATTTCTCAAAAACATCATGGTGGACCCTACCTAGGTGCAAAAACCTTATGTGCAATTTGTAAGCATAAAACACCTTTCCTTTTCACCAAAAGACAAATAACACTCTCTCCCATATAGTTTATTAAATAACATATTTTACTCTCTAAATAAAGTTGAAAATTGTAGAGATTTTTATCCCAAAATGCCTCGCAACTATTAATTTTACCAAAAGATTTCTTTAGCTTTCGTATCTAAGAAAGCATGCTTCCCAACGTAGCAATGAGAATAAAAGGACTAATTTATCCATATTTTCATAATGGCGTGGGAAATTGAAACACCTACGACATAAAGAAGTTAAAAGAGTTTTCCTAAGCCGCGTATGTAATAAAGCTCGTGTACACGCTACATATATGTCAGATCTAATCCATCAATCAAGTTAGTCTGACCTTGTAATGTTCCAAAAAAAATAATAATAATAAGTCTGGTTTAATGCAACATGTGGGCTTTAATATTGGATGAAGGGAAAACATGAATATCAGCTTGATCCAAAGCTTATATGGTGCCTAAGAAGTTTTTAATGGTCGGCATTCAATCCTCTTTATGTGGTCAACTTGAGCCTTGTATCGACCTAATTGTTTGGCCATGCTCTAAAACTATTTGATAAAATGGATAGACGGCATAGATAAAACACATATATAAAGGTTGGTAAGCATAAGTGGCCAGCTCAGTGAGAAATCCTTCAAGATTACACGCATGACATATCAATGAAGTATAGCTTCAAGGAAAGCATACAAATCATCATAGTTTACAGTACATCTTATTTAAATGCATGAATGCATGAAATATTCATCGACTGAAGATGCACATCCAGTTGAACTAATGAATGGGCCTTTCAAATAGTTTGCTCATTCATTGCGAGCGAATGGGCCTTTTAAACAGTCGGCTCATTTATAGAATGGATTTTTCAAATAGTCCACTCATTCAAAATGAAATAAGGGTCATTCAAACAGTACACTGGTCTTTCAAACAGTCAACAGGCACCCAATAACACCCACGTGCTATAAATGCATGATTAGCCCGCCTTTTTTAGTTTGATTCACAAACAGCTCATTTAAACAAATCCTCATAACTAGTGGCCATCCTTGAACCAATAAGTAGACCTTGCCATCACAAACATATACAATTCCAACAAAGGGTTCCTTCCAACAAAAACCAACAAGGCACAAATTCCATTTAAGGACACTAGAAAGAGGTTCCACCCATCCAAGCCAACAAGGCACCATACTTCCCAAAGATGGTAAATCTACAATCGGTTCTATTTAATCCAAAACGCAAGGTGGCCAATAGTTTGAGGCACAATCTCATATATGCGTTACAACTATATGAATCATAAAAGGGGTAGCCGGGTCACATGAGTTAATCCACAATCGCCCATTATTCATGTGGATATCACAAGTGAGTTCCAATTACCAGGATTCGTAATTCCAAATATTTTTTAGCATGCCAACACCCAAAAGTTACTCTAAAGCCTATTACAATGCATCTTCATATGGAATCCACAAGACAAGTATTACACTTAGGCATGATATGAGGTGCGCGTATGTGAAACAACTTATACAAAGAGATAACATACTAAGTGTTCATATACATATTTCTAGAGTTAAGGATTTTACCAAATGTTCTTAAAATTGACACATGTGGCATAGCTTGCAAGAGTTATCAAAGGATTTATAACCAAATAATTATAAGGTTAATACATAAAGCATCGAGTACAAAGGTTATCACATGATCTTTAGGTTAATTAGCATAATTATTCAAGTATTAAGACTATTCCAAGACAAAAAAAAATGTCGTAGGAAAGCTTGAAGGGTAAATCTTCACCTTGGCATCAAGATTTCTCGACTCGGGGAAATTTGGGAGAAACACTCCAAACCTAAATTAAGGCACAAGCCTATGGTTAATAACTTTGGATTTGCCCCTAACTGAATATCAATCAAGGGATTAGGGCTTACCTACCTCGATTTGGGCAATGCCCAACTCGATTTCGTGAATCAGGGCCCGGGATCGGCGCACAACCAACACCCTAGCGGATCCATGCCCGAAATAGCTCCCTGCGAGATGAAGGACCAATACAATCACCAATTGAGACTCTCCAATCCCTACATTCACAAACCTTAATGTTAAGGTTACGAGAAACAAAGGATTTTGAGGAGTTTCCAACTCTAGTAACGTAAACATTTTAAAAAATTAAGAAAGATCCCCCAAATAAGGTTAGAGACCTCTTACCTATCAAGAAGGAGATAAATCCAGCTCTCATTCAGAGGTTCTCCAATCGAGAAAGGTTCCACGAAGCTCCCATAGTGCAAACGTGGCGGATCGACCTCCCCACTCACACACTCTCGTAATCTCTCTTGCTCTCTCTTTCTTAATTTTTCCTCACTATTTTTCTCTCTCTAAAACACCCTAGGTTAGGAAGGTTTGGACGAATGAGAGAAATGGGGGAGATTTGGTATTTATACACTCAAAAAGTTTTCCCAAATCAATAACTTACGCAACCTGTCGGTCAGACTGATAAGGACCGACATGTTGTCAGTCGGACCAATAGCACTCATGCATTTTCTCATGTCTTTCATGCCTCACCTATCGATCGAACCAACAAGGCACTTTCTTGCCTTGTGAATGGGTCATCTTCTCACTAATTAAGGTCTTAAGGGTTAGGTGAAGTTTTCTAACAATTAATCTAATAGGGCACGGCGTAACTAGCCCTAGGTGCATATAGATCGAAGAAATTTATTCTGGATAAGGAGAATTGACCGTTTGAAGTGCAAACTGTAAATTATCCATAACTTTTAATCCTAAACAAGTCACTAGACACACAACCTATGAATTTTTATTGGAATAAGCCATTTGGGGCCAACTTACCCCAATAAGCAAGTCATGTTGCTCTGTTTCACAAGAAAACAATTCAGTTCCTCTTCAAAATTTCAGTTTTACAATAAACTTATTATTTTTAGTAAATTTCAAGTTCAACATATCTCTTTGATCTTAAAATTTTAGTATATGATGTCTTATTAGGATTTGTTTCTTATCATGTCAGGAATCATTTGACAAAGTTAGAATAACACTTACTATTTTGTGTAAATTTTACTATTTTTGGATAAGTTTTGATTTAGTTTAACTAAAATTTTCACAATTACAGTCCCACTTACAATTTCTAAGTTTCTCAGGTTTAAACATGCGTGTGCATGTGTGATTGTGAATTTTTATCAAAAAGTTTTATAGTAATGCCCGAGGACATCCAATACCCTGGTATTGGAGGGCTAGGGTGTTACAACAACACACATATGCTAGAGTAGCTTGAAAGGTTCAACATCTAATCCATCCGTCAGACTAGAACCATTATATTAATTTGCTAGTCTAAGAGTCAAGTTGGCCCACCAGTCATGAGGAATAAAATTTACAAAAACAATTTATTAGCGAAGTTTACGTCTTTCCAATATTGTGGCACAGGATTTTCTTTATAGGAAAATATGTGGTAGATCAGGCTAACCCATTGGATGGATCAGATCTCATGCTACCACATGTGTAGCATTTATAGAAGTTTATCATACACGCATGTGCATTGAGAATAACTCTCAATTCCTTTTAATTTGGGACAATTTGGATGTATCTCTCCATTCTAAAGAATAAGGATAAATAAGTCTTTTTACATTCATCGAGTGGATCAGGAGTAAATACCAAAGCTCAAGTTATTCTTCCATAAAATAGCACCTCTTAGGAATTTTCTAGTAAAAATAAAAAAATTATAAGAGTTCTGTAAGATGAGCCTAACTAATTAATGATCTAGATTTTCCTAAACGTTGGATGTTATGATTAGGCAACTGGGTGGACCCACTAGAGTTATCAGTCTGAAATTCATGTACAGGTACATGTAAAGGCCTCTTAGAAAAAATTAACCTTAGTAAATAATTTTCTTTTTAAACTGACAATATCACCCTCTTTCGTAGATCTCTAAACTACAATCCCAATCCTAATATTTTTCTCTTTCTTCTCGGATACTCAAATCGATCCTAACCCACCTCGTTCAAACAATAGGTAGAAAGTCTTTTCCATGAACAGTCAACTATAATAGTAATAATATGATTCCCTCACGTTTTGATGATGGAAGTTAACCATAGGATAGTTATTTTTTTATTCAATATTTTAAAATAAAATTTATTATCTCAAAAAAAAAAAAAAGCATAAGGGTGTTATTTGCTTTTAGCCAAAAAAGAGGGCGGTATATATCAAAAACTGTATAATGTTAATGAAATGCAACCCATGCACCAAAAATCCCCAATATTGAAATTACATGGCCTTCGAATAAGAGCCGTTTATTGTTTGAATGGTAAGCATTGCCTTTGAAAGACTACAGAATTTTCACCGTGGGAGATCCCTTTTTTTTTTTTTTTTGTTTTGTTTTTTTTTAGCAAGGACCGCTGGGGAGTACATGCATCCACCGCACAGATGCATTGCTGAACAATGGGCCCCACTTGTACAAACTGAAAAGTCAACAGTGCAAACCACGGTGTATCATACTCATGCACGTACGCTTCTACCATTCACTTTGGGCATGTGTACGGCGATCTGGATCTGGGGCCGTTCATTTATTGGCCATTCGTCAAGAAAAAGGTCCTATTGCTATTTTTAGCCGTGCGTTCCATGATGACAGATGAGACAAATAGGATAAATCTAATATATCCCACTTGGGTTGGGACCCACAATTTGGATGGTCTGGATCTGCTGTATATAATAAGACGCTGGCTTTCTGTGCATGAGTATGTTCAAGCATATGATACAGGAGTACCATATAGTTCCTCACTATTTGCTTAGTTGGCGTTGGACCATGTTCATGAAATTCGAGTTTGGACCCTGTTCATGCAACTGACGTCATGTCACACGATAATCATTCTAAATTCCCCTTACATCTTTATGCATACGAGCATTACATTTTACTCTGTTGGCGTATGGAGGATCATACACATACGACCACCTTCTGCACACGTGGCACATATTCACCTCAATCCAACTCCAAATTTTGAATCATGCATATTGACACGTGTCCTGGATAGGATGGGTGAATGAAGAAAACCAAACAGGTCAGACAATCTTATGCACACAATCAGTGTTCACCAACAACAGTAGAAAAAGGGAAATATTCAAAATTCAAATTCAACCATCAGACGTCTGTTATCAATCCAAGATAGAATTTACAATTTGGATGGTTTGGATTGAATCTACCCATACCATGTATACAAGGAATTCGTGCATGAGTATGGTTCATTCTATACTGCAGGTATTATCAAATAGTTCCTTTTTTCCTTACGAAATCGTGAGAATTTGATTGCATAAAATAACATTCCGGTTTTCTCTCACCTACGACTGGATGGACTTTTTTTTCCAACGGTGACGATGACTTCTCTATTTCTAGATAAGCCGTAGAACAGTCAGCCATGTGTAATTTTGTAATTTGGAAGGCCTAGAAGGGCAGTCTAGAGCGGGGCGAGAGGAGACCATTTATAGACCTAACTTTGAAATTTATAAACTTGTGCGTATCAGGTGAATGGAACGGTCAATGATAGATGGTGACCCGGAATTTATCCATTCGGACAGAAATACCCTTTTCTTTGACAATAATGGCCGTATGCTTCATTTCTTGCGCATCGAGGATATGTATAATCAATCCAGACCGTCCAAACCATCTTGGATGGCCACTTTTGTTGGGAGCGGATTAGGTGAGACCCCGGACTGTGGGGCCCACCGTGATGTTTTTTTACTACATCCACACCGTCCATCATTATTTAAAGGCTCATTTTAGGGCATGATCCAAAAAAATGATAAAGCTCCAAATCCCAAATGGACCATAGTACAGGAAATAATGGTGATTGACCATTAAAAACTTCTGTTGGGCCATGGATGAAGATGATATTTGTATGTATCTTCATCTAGGTGTTTGTCACCTTATCAACAGTTCGGATGGAAGACAAACATTCCAATGGAATCCATGAAGTTTTTAATGGTCGGGATTCAATCACGTTTGTTTCCTGTGCTGTGGTCCACCTAAGATTTTGGTCAGCTTCATTTGTAGGGATTATGAACTAAAATGAAATTTCAAAATGTTTCGACGGTGTGGATTTAAGGAACATACATCACTGTGAGCCCCACAGTCGGGTCTCACCGCTCCCACTTTTGCTGGGCTAGGCACATAGCATCGAGGTGAAGCATGTCAAGCTGCATGCCTGTAAATCGGAGGAAGGAAAGAATATTTTCTTGATCCTCGTAGTTTAAATGGGACACCCACAAGTGGCCCACTTATTTATCTTTTTTTTTTGGTACTGTTTTCTTTCTTTCTTTATTTAGCCCCCTTTTCTCTCTCCTTTTCCCCTCACCGAGAAGGATTTTAGGGATATGTATGCCAAAAGTCTCCCCTCGTGCATACAAGGTTGGATACCCTACATCCATTTCTACATTGAGCTTAGGGTAGGGTCTGTTTGATTTTCAAATGGGTCATCATTACTTGCAGTCTCTTGGAAAATTGTTTTGGTGCAAAGAGGAGGCGGGAATAAAATTTTGATGCAAAAAATGTGGAGCCCACAGTGATGTATATTTCATATCCATACCTTCCATCCATGTTGCCAGCTCATTTTGGGCCTTGATCCAAAATATGAGCCAGATCTAAAGCTCAAGTGAACCACACCGCATTAAACAGTGGGAATTGAATGCATATCGTTGATAATTGCTTGGGGGCCATAGAAATTTTGGATCAAGCTGATCTTTATGTTTTCCCTTTATCCATATTTGCATGTCCTTATGAATAGCTTTGGATGAGAAATAAACATCAGTTTGGGTCTTACATAGGTGACTTTCAACGGATGAGGCGCATTAGGACCACTGTTTCACGTGGTGTGGTTCATTTGAATTGTGAATTTACCTCATCTTTTGAGACATGTTTGGAAAGGAGCCTGTGAATGGATGAACGGCATAGATATAACAAATTTATCATGGTGGGCTCCATATTTTTTGTATATAGAAATGCACCGAACCCTTTTAAAATTAGCAATATTTTTTAAGAAGTAATTCCTTTAAAAACCAAACGTTGTTAAAAGGTAATAATGATCAATTTACAGGGGTATTTAGGTGCCATTTGGTAAATCGAAAAATAAAGTCTGAAAATTAATTTAAGTACTGAAAACTTAAAGAACTGTAATTTGAGTATTTATAAGTACTGAAAAATACGTTTGGTAACTTGTCTGAAAAAAAATCCTAATAACTGAAAATAAGTACTTTTTTCATAAGATCTTGTTTGGTAAACATATACTACAAATGTCTGAAATTGACAATTTGTCATATTTGCCCCTATTATTTCAATTTCTATCTTTCGTAGAGTATGAGACAAAACGAAGGTTAAGACATAATATTTATTTATTATTCCTTGGTCCATCCACAATGGGCCCCATGTTGATTGTATCATTGATCATGAGGCTAATTGGCCCACTTGTAGAAACACAATCCGAGATATGACTGAAATGAAGCTTCAGATCACTCCTATCATCAAGATATGTCCCACACTTAAGTAGAGTATCGTATTTGTTGACAATTAATTATGCTGGTAGTGCTAAATGGGTCCAAACCAAATCATAGAGGAAAAATGTTTAAAAATGAAGTGGCCTACCTTGCATAATGATGAAATCCACCTATCCCACCATCTTGCTAAGTTAATGTTGGGCATGACCTCAGAAATGAGGTTGATCCAAATCTCATGTGGGCCACACCACAAGGAAACCATGGTAATTGAACACCCACCATTAAAAATTTTTAGAAGCCACTAAAGTTTTTGTATCAAGCTGATGTTTGTGTTTTCCCTTCATTCGTGTCCTTCCGACCTACTCAACAGGTTGGATGGAAAATAATCATTACAATGGGCTCAGGAAGTTTTTAATGGTGGGCATTCAATCACCACTTTTCCAAGTGTTATGGTCCACCTGAGATTTAGATAGGCCTTTTTTTTTACTCTCATATCATAAAATAAGCCAGCAAAACGGATGGACGGCATAGATAAAATACATAGATAATAGTTAGGGCCTATAGAGTACCATCATATACATAACCTACATGTGTATGCCATCCAAGGAATATATACTTGCCAGATTGCATATAAGTCCTTCATGATATAAAAAAAAATGAGATGGCCCTCCTTTTATTTTATTTTTTGGTCAGTCATGCAATGCACCCACCTAGTCAATCAATGCAACGCACCCACTGGTGCTGTCAGCAGTGTGGATTTTCACCACTGATGGGTTTCGAAACCAAAAACCCCCTGTTGAAACTCCACAGAGTCACCAATGAGGCAAAGCTCCGAACCCTGAGGTTTTAAGTTGTCCCACCATTTTTCTATCTTATTTTAAGTCATGAGCCCAAAAATGAAGTAGATCCACATCTTAAGTGGACCACACCACAGGACACCACAGGAAAATGTGGTAACTGAACATCCACCATTAAAATCTTCTTGGGGTCATAAAAGTTTTGGATGAAGCTGACATTTATGTTTTCCCTTCATCCAGATCTGTGTGACCTAATCAACAGGTTGGATGGAAAATAAACATTACAGTGGGCCTTAGGAAGTTTTTAATGGTAAGCATTCAATCACTATTGTTTTCCTATGGTGTGGTCCACTCGAGAGTTGGATTTACATAATTTTTGGGACTATGGCCTAGAATGATATGGAAAAACTAATGAACGGCTTGGATATACAGCACATACATCAAGGTGGGCCCATGGTCAGCACAAAATCATCAATGACACATAAATGCACTAGCGTAGAACCAACACCTAGGTCAGTGTGCTAGACGTGGAAAAGTTATGGGACCCACCATGATGTATGTGCTATATCCACACTACCCATTCATTTTTTTCAAATCATTTTAGGGTATAAGCCTAAAAATTAGGCAGATCTAAGGTTCTAGTCGACCACACCACCAAAAAAACCCACCAAGAAGTTTTTAATGGTAGGTGTTTAGTCACCATTGTTTCCTATGGTATGGTCTACCTGAGATTTGGATCTACTTCATTTCTTTTAGCATGCCCTAGAATGATATGGAAAAATTGATGGATGGCTTGGATATATAACACAAACATCAAGGTGGCCCCATGGTTAGGGAAAACTCAATAAGGTGCTACAAGCTCACCTCATCTTTGCATGTTACTCGGACCACATGCTATTCAACACGGCACCTTTCAACACGGAGCCTTCGCAGTAACATATCATATTGACATGGCCAAGTTCTAGGCCCCACCATGATGTATTTGTTATACCCACACTGTCCATCCATTTTTTAAGTCATTTTAGGGCATGTGCCAAAAAATGAGGCAGATCCAAAGCTGAAGTGGACCACACAATAGAAAATAGTGGGGATTAAACACCTACCATTGAAAAATTTTGGGGGCCACGAAGGTTTTGAATCAATCTGATATTTGTGTTTTCCCTTCATCCCAGTCTGTTTGACCTTATAAACAGATTTGATAGCTAATAAACATCATGGTGGGCCCTAGAAAGATTTCAACGGTGGGTATCCTTATCCCAAATGTTTATATGGTGCAGTCCACTTGAGTCTGAGGTCTTCCTCATTGTTTAGATCATGGCCTAAAATGATACGGTAAAATGGATGGATGGCATGTATATAACACGTACTTAATAATAGGGCCAAAGAACTTTGCCACGTAAACTACCACGTTAGCTCTTGCACGAAAGTTTAATAAAGGGTAAAGTTGTCATTTCTAAAAAAAAATTAACCCAAAATGACTTACCGCATTCAGTGTTAAGTTTTAAGTCAAGAAAAGGAAACTTAAAAAAACACCTCATTTTTCAGTGAAAATCTAAATTAAGTACTTAAATTTTTAAATTTACCAAACGCACTGAATTAAGAAAAAATCACTAAAAATAGCACATTTCAGTGATAAGTGGTAAAAATAAGTTTTACCAAATAGGCCCTTACTTGTAAATATGAAAATCAAGCAGGCCCTTAATGTGCAAATCAATGTGTGGGGACCACCATGATATTTTAATGACATCCAATCCATATATCATTTGCTGCCTCCTATTTTTCTCATTTGAGCCCAAAAAACTAGAGCAATCCAAAATTCAGATGGGCCACACCACATGGAATAGTTGGGACACTGACACCTACCATTAAAAACCTTCTAAGTTTTATGTGAGGCTCACTATGTTTTGTATGTATCACAAGCCTATTTGAAAGATGCATCCAAACCGGATGAATGGACACTAAAAAAAATCAGGCATTCTGAAACATAGGCGTGTCACATTAATAGGTGGTTCTAAAGGTTTTAGGCATGATTTTGCATGGTTTGGCCACCTAAGTTTTCAATTGACTTAATTTTGAAAGCCAAGAAAATTAGGAAGGGGCATACATGATGGGTGGATTGATGTCCCTAAAACACCGTAATGGGCCTTCACATCGTCTTGTATGTTAAGCTTAATGTAGAAACATTTGTAATAGAATTTTCCTGGTGGGCATGATCACCCTCATGTGTGAAGGAGGGATGCTCCCTTTTCTTTGTTGGGCACGTATGGTGTGTGATTATGTGTGAATGCAGATTGAGGGGTGTAATATTGACTCAAGTAATTAGGCGCTTAACTTGGAGTCATCACTAGCAAGTAAAACTCAAAATCTATTATCAGCTAGATACCATAAAATTGCCTTAGTGGGGAATCAGATTCTCCAACTAAGATAAGTCCTAGATATAGTCCACAGCCGAAATTCTGAGTAAGGACCCTGGTGACAAGAAGGAATGGGTTAAGCACCATTCTTCGCCTGTACTTGTACACATTCTGATCTACTTTATGAGATTTTAAGAATTTTTAGAGATTTTTTAGGTTTCAGATGATCTTATTAACTAATTGATTGTGAGAAAGACATAAATTGATCAAAGAACCACAACTCGATTCAATTGCTACCTAGGAGATTGCAATGTTTCAACCTCAGTAGGGGTTTGAAGTGCCAGTAGTTACTTTGGAAAATAAACAAAATAACATAATGAATTGATAAATAAAAAGGATCAAATGATAATTGATTTTTTATCTAGGATCCGAGAGTTTGATAGGCTGTAGAGCATACACTCAATGGTCACTAAAAATTGAAGTGGGGGGTATATGAGTTAGGAGATGTAAAATATTAAACAAGAGAAAATAAATAGATGATCAGATCATCACATATGCACGTGGAGATTGACAGGAGAATTGAGAGTTACAATACTCCTCTTTAGAAAAGATTGATGGGGTTTTCCTCCTCAGGTGTAGAGGGGAAGCTGGTGCAACCTGGGTGTGGTCGGGCGCCCGGCCAGTTATGGTCGGGTGACCGAAATTCACCCGGATGGACAGTTTTGTCACTGGACTGTTTTTGAAACAGTTGGGTGCTCGATGGTCTACTGACTGGGCGTCCGGTGCCTAGGTCGAGTGCCCGATAGTCTACTGACCGGGCATTCGGTGCCTATGTCGGGCGCCCAAAATTCGGCAGGCTTATCTCAAAATCTCACTGGACGATTTTATGGTTGGCCAGACGCTCGATGGTACACTGACCGGGCGCCTGACCATGCGCAGACTGCTTAAACGTAGTTTCCTATTTTGGCTCTGTTTCTCCGTTTGCTTTATTTAAGAGGTTCCAAAATGAGATTAGGGGATCCTAATAGGAGGTTTTCACGTCCAAGGAAAGAGAGAGAGAGAGAGGAGGTTTTCACGTCCAAGGAAAGAGAGAGAGAGAGAGAGAGAGAGAGAGAGAGAGAGGAAGCTTGTGGAATGGAGGATTTTGCTTATAGAGGTGATCTACTGCACAGTCGACGTCTCAGCGCTTTTATGTCCTTGTGATCGGTGAGATTCCTCCGTTTTCTATATTCTCTTATTGTTTATCCACTCCTACGTGAGTGAAGAAGGTTTGATCAAAGCGGTTTGTACTTGTGATCAGTTGTAACAATTCTCTTTCATAGTGGATTGTTGGTCTGGACTAGGTCCTCGTGGTTTTTTACCTCTTCGAGGGTTTTTTATGTAAAAATCTCGTGTCGTGTGGTTTATTATTTGATTTAGTTCATTGCTTTATCATATCCCATAATTCAAGTAGTTTAGGGGACGAGATCCTAAGGTTTGTGAAACGCACTGAACAAAGATGAACGTAGATTTCAAATCTCAACCCTACTCCGATCGAATTGAACCATCCAAATGGCTTGGATGTAACCATACCTTTTACAAAAAAAAGTGTCTACTCTCCCCTGTTTTCTTCTCACATCTCTCCTTAGCCTACATTCTATTTCAGACATTCCAAGCACATCAACAACACACGCTCACTCCTTTTTATTTTGCAATACCCTCTCATGTTTATATTCTCTTCTTTTATTATTTCACCTACCCAAGTTCTTAAATCCGGAAAAGTAAGGCTAGGTGTTATCTATTATCTTTTTGCCTACCTAGAGTCTTAAACTCCGCGAAGCAGAGCTATGTGCTTTTTTACTAATTTATTTGCTTGCCTGGCCATTATGAGTTCTATGAAGCACTGACTAAATGTAGTAATACCGAATTTCTACTTGAATTCCCTAAAAATCGTAAAGTCGTATAAATTATAACAACTCAAGATTTCGGCTCTCATAGATAACACGATGGGTTGAGTTCCCTGATGATAAGTTGAGTATGTTAAAGTATAAATGCTCCACATATTTCATGCAATCGTATAAATTCATGTTATCATGGCAATGGAAGCATAAATGACAGAAAAAATTAAATCTCAATCTATGATATAAGCTACTCTAAGTTACATTCATCATCATTACATTAATATATCACATGCTCGGTCCTTCCATAGGACTTATAATAATTTTAAAATTTAAGCAATTACTTCTAAGAAAATCAAAATAAATAGAGGAAGAATAATCTTGTCAAAGTCAGTCTTGGCTTCATCATCCTCCAGTCCATCACCAATCTCACCTTGAAGTTCTGGCTCCTTCTTTAGATTGTCACCTGCATAATCAACGATTTTATTTCCATAGAGAGGTATGAGTTGCCTAGATTCAACTTAGTAAGGGCATCCCCCAAAATTATCATAATAATAGCAAATCATCACATATGTAATTTCAAAACAGAACATTCATAGAAAATCTTGATTAATGCAATGCATGATATGCATGCTTTGATGAAGATACCCTAACTATGTAAGATAGTGAAGTGGGAGTCCCCGTTACCCTTCACACACACTCACTACCCACTAGTCACCAAAGTTATGTAAAGCGGGAATCCTTATCATCCTTCACATCTCAACAAACTCATCTAAGGAAAGCAGGAGTCCCCGTTACCCTTCTATTGTAACCTCCAAGGGGTTGATCCTCCAAGTCAAATCCTAGTAAATGCATGATTAATTTTACCTTTAATTAATTTATTTTCACATCAATTTGATTTAACAATGCCCACACTCAATAGGTTGCTCCCTGCACCATTCCAAGGTCCACCATACCTTAGAGTAGTCGTTACCCTCTCACTATGGCCAATCGTGGAGGGACTGTACATACTCAAGTCACGATGCTACGCATGACTCATACTCCTCATCAATCATTCTTAGATCTACCATAGGTAATCTATCTAACAACTAGATCATTCATAATTGACATAAATAAGAGACATATATCATCATCAATTCATCAACATAATCCTTATGAGCTTCCTCTTTTCCAAATCATATTTTCACATATGGAGTAAGGGGTTTTCTTTGACCTGGCATTCACAATATATGTCCGCATCCAATCGTCACATGGGTGTGCCATGTTCATCATCATAACATAGTATCCATGAAACAAGCATAGCTTCCTCATAGTTTCCACATATTTCCTACATATATATGATTTCATCTACAAATTCATAGTCAAACAGTCCAAACTTAAAAAATTCTTATATTTAACAAAAAGTCCAATAACATATCATCACAAATATTTCATGTTAAACATCATTAAATCATCCACAAATATCACAACGATTTGGCTAAACCAAACTACAACATGTAAGGTCCATATGGGCTAACCTAGTGGGCGCACCTTGTAGACTCGACAAGTTAGCTCGTCTCAACTAGATTAATTAGCTATCATACATGATTCCATGATATCAAACATCATAGGACATATATTTAAGGTTCATGGGTTCACACGCCCAATCTATGAAAGGTTTCTCACATCAATTCTTCATGATTATGAACCCTACACCATGTAGTATGGTTAATGCCCAAATACAAATTCAATCAAACGTCATTAAATTCAATTAAATAAAAATTTAACAAATGATTCATGAATTAAAAAAAATAATCAAACAATTAGGAAAAATAATGTATAAATTTGTAAAAAAAAACTTAGCTAGAATTGTGTATAAGCTTAAAGGAATTCCTCACCTAAGCCTTAGATGGAACCTTAGGCAGAATTTGATGGAGGCGGCTACACGAACCATGGCTTCACACGATCAAGGGTGGAGATCTACACATATGGATGGAAGAAGTGAAGAGATTGGGCATCCTTGAGGTGGACGTCGTCTCTCTCTCTCTCTCTCTCTCTCTCTTCTAAAATGTTTAGGGGCTAAAACTATAGGGGACATGTGAAATTAGAGAGAAATAGGAAGAGGAGGGGGGCATACGCACATACATATGGGTGTTACATGGTTGGGCACTCATAGTTGATAAAGGAAGGAGAGGGCGGTCCACTTTTTGGTGTAGGGGTTGATGTACTGATGAAATCTACTCCGCTCACTCATAGTTTAATTAAAAGTGGAGTGTGAATATATAATTTTCTAGGTGGCCATTACTTACAATGGGTGATCTTAAAATAAGCTCGATGGACGATCATGGTACATTGATCAGGTCCACAACTTTATCAAAACTCGTAATCTCATAGAATCATTCATCCTCCAAACTTTCATCATTAATGGACAGTGAGAACATAGTTAACTTAGGGCTCACTCAATTGAAATCAAGTTTATCACATGTTAACTCTCTTTATATTGGATTAGGAAACTAGTTCCTTCTTTTATGCATTATCCAACTTGGATGATGGGATCTCTCAACCGGTCCATGATATAAAGATCTGAGACACTCACTAGGAAGAGAATAGTTGACTACGTACAGTGGTTGAATTTTCCTCAGATGACCACTAAAATCAAAGGTTAGGTGTAAGATTAGATAGATGGCCAAAACAGACTTGATTTTGATTAAGGGTCCACACATGATGATCATGATTTAAAATTGGAAAAAGTGCGTAGTCATGATAGGAAAAAAAACATGGATAAAATTTGGTGATTAATCGATGGTGGAAAATGTCTAAATCTGAAATTCCACTTTTTGAGGATAAAGGAATGGACTAATTTTAGGGTTCGATGGTGCAGAATCATAGATCGGGGTTTAAATTTTTTATAAATTCATAGTCATATAAGCCTAAGGCATAGTCCAAATTTGAGTTGTGATTAACGATGAGAAGTGGGTCAATTGGAAAGTCTAGATTTGGAAAGATTTGATAAGTTTGGTTTTTCCTAAACGGGATAACTTATCTCTTAAGAAAAGGCTTAACAAGGTGAGGCACTCACATCTCACGTTTGATCTAGAGTCACCCAATTTAGAGAGTTTTGTTATTCCCCAACTCGTAAGCGACTCTATGGTGTTTACCCGGCCAGAGATTCTAATCAGCTTCATTAGTTGTGGTGATTCTAAATCAATAGCATTATATTTTGTGCCTATATCCCATTTACATTTGCAAAGAGCTATTCACAAGTCCATAGGTGGACTCCACCTATGATTGTCCATCCTTTTAAACTTCACTTGGACTGGATGATCTTAATTGTCCATTCATTGGCTAGGGAAATGGATGATCAACTAATTATTTATAGATGGTCCAATTAGAGATCTAGATCATTTAGCATGTCAGTTGTACATTTGATCACTTATCGCTCTCAAAATCACTTTGTTCAGATGATCCTAATTGAATAACGATTATGGAATAGTTGATCTTCATTGATCATACTATAAATGGTCCAATTATTAACATCAATCATCCATCATGTCATCCACACCTTTGACAGGCCATCCCTCTTTAAAGTTGTTTTAGTTAAAAGATCTTAATTATCCAATCAATGGCTAGCGAAGTAGATGATCCATATTAATTATTTAAAAATGATATGATCATTGATCTACATAATTCATTGTGTCCCACCTTTGATTGTTGATCACTCTTAATAATTACTTTGCTGAGACTATCATAATACCAATCTATAGCTAACGAAATAAATGACTTAAATTAATTTTACTGTAAATGGCAAAATCATTCATCTAGCCATCATCCATCATGTGAGTCACACTAGTAAAGTTTTTAGCTATGCACCCTTGATGGTTAGGCCATTTGATTAGTGGCATGCTGTCATCCATCCATTGTTGGAGTAAGGAGAAGAGAGCTAAAAGGGAACTCAGGTTCCTCCCATTGAAATAACACATTTCAATAATAGTTAGAAATTCTTCTTCTTCTTTACACACACACGTGTGTGTGTGTATATACACTTTTTTTTTTTTAAGAATTTCCAATTGACTAATTAATGGCCAGGGAAGCAGACACTCTGTATTTATCATACTAGAAACCATTCAGTTATTGATCTAGATAACCTATCACATGGGCCCAGCCTTCAGTCAGATAATTAAGATCATGTTACCAATGTGATTTTTAGTTGTATTGTTGTTACCAAAAAATGGTTAACAGACAAAGATGTAGATCTATGATCTGGACGGTTGAACGAAATTGATCCCTCAATATAAGATGACGGAATCCTTTGATCCTGCAAAAGAGCACAGAGGATAAGGGGGGTGGCTGGGGTCCAGCCAAAGACCCTCTAATGCCTAAGTCAGTGATCTTGAGTAATCGAATATTTTTAGTGTAAATCGATATTAGCTTGCGTACCTCCATAATGGTGAGAATACCATTATTTATAGACTTAGGTTGCGAGATTGCTTGCCCTTTGGAGAGTCGTGATTCTAGCAGACTGCCAGTTGGGTTCCCGGGATCTTAGGATCTGTGTATAACAATAAAAGATCCTTATCCCTTAAAGCTGGGGATGTCGATCTTTTCTCCTGATATCTTGGTGTAAGCCTAAGACTGCAGTTTACAACTCAGCTCGTTTAAGGTAATCTTCACTACATCGGACCGAGCCGACCAGTTTCCGTCGGGTAAACATGACCCGATTCGTACCCGGGGCCTGAGATGGGTCGGCTCGTCCTTATCGGGTCGGCAGAAAGCGCTTTCCATCCGCTCGGCTCATTACCCATAACATGTATAATCCTCATCACTGAACCCACATTCACTTAATGTGTGGTACTGATGGCTTCCATATACAATATTGGAGGAGGGTGTAGGAGAGGGATTAACCTCTTGAAATTAAAATGATACCTTTATTAAGATGAATTAACAAAACTCAGATGGTTTTGGCATAGGTCAAAAGGTGGGGAGCATTTCTAAGCCAGCCGGTCATTCACCCCTCTCACATGCATTCGTGTCGACTTGAAAAAATATGTGAACATCAGAACTGACAATGTGGTCACGTTAGGAACACATGCATGAACTCGGACAGTCCACTCATCCTGTGGGTCCCACATGTAGCTTGAAAAATTCGGACGATTCTGTCATGGTACCTGTTGTTACCAAAAAATGGTTAACAGACAAAGATATAGATCTATGATCTGGACGGTTGAACGAAATTGATCCCTCAATATAAGATGACGGAATCCTTTGATCCTGCAAAAGAGCACAGAGGATAAGGGGGGTGGCTGGGGTCCAGCCAAAGACCCTCCGATGCCTAAGTCAGTGATCTTGAGTAATCGAAGATTTTTAGCGTAAATCGATATTAGCTTGCGTACCTCCATAATGGTGAGAATGCCATTATTTATAGACTTAGGTTGCGAGATTGCTTGCCCTTGGGAGAGTCGTGATTCTAGCAGACTGCCAGTTGGGTTCCCGGGATCTTAGGATCTGAGTATAACAATAAAAGATCCTTATCCCTTAAAGCTGGGATGTCGATCTTTTCTCCTGATATCTTGGTGTAAGCCCAAGACTGTAGTTTACAGCTCAGCTCGTTTAAGGTAATCTTCACTACATCGGACCGAGCCGACCATTTTCCGTCGGGTAAACATGACCCGATTCGTACCCGGGGCCTGAGATGGGTCGGCTCGTCCTTATCGGGTCGGCAGAAAGCGCTTTCCATCCGCTCGGCTCATTACCCATAACAGAAGCCCCCTTTTTACACTCGAGGGTGTTTTGCTCAGCTCGGGGGTAAAAACTCAAGAGGAAGTTGCCGACCTAGATGATTTTGTTGTTTCGCCGTCATTTCGATGGGCGGGAAAATAGTATTAAATGCGTCCTTCGATTTATCGAGGTCATTAAATGCGTCTCTTGATATATCGAGGCGTCATCATTCCTCCGTACGGAGCGATATCACCGATATGATTTAGTCAAACGAGGTGCTGCTGCGTGTCCTGAACGGCGCAGCTTTTCAAATTCGTCAAGTAGAAAGTTGCCATGTGTCGCTTTCGCATTGAATGCATTGAGACCTGCGCAGGGCTCAAATTCTCTCCCAAGTATATAACTCAATACTTAGCCGGATTTTTGGAAACCTTTCTTCATTCTGTTTTCTGCATCCGTACCCTGGTTCTTCTTCTTCCCCATTTTCTTCAACTTTCTTCCTTCCAGCGGCTGTGCCAGCGTTCTGGTACGCTCCTTTTCTTTTCTGCAAAGAACTTTTCCCCTCCTCTCTCTCTTTTTCTTTTATCTGAGAAATGTCAGAACCAGAGACTTCATGCTCTGAGGCCATCCTCAAAGTGAGGTATGATGACCGTGAATCTGATTTACCTCTCCTCTGTCATGAGGGAGCAAGTTCCAGTGAATCGGATTCAGGTTTAAGGGTGGAAGGGACCACCGGAGAGGGAGAATCTGAGCCCCTTGAGTCTGCCGCCGGCAGCGCTACGGCCAATAGAGAGCCCTTTGAACTAGATTCTGTGATCTCGCAGATTTCTCAGGAAGAACTGGACGCTGCGAAGGAGATATACGACATCCCTAACTATATAGATTTTAGGGTTCCTGACCGAGCCGATAGGCCGAGCCGTCCAAGAGCCGGGGAGGTGGCCATCTCTTTGATGCACCTAGAGTCTAGGCTGAGGTTACCCTTACATCCTTTCGTGAGGGAGGTCCTTAGCGTCTTAGGTCTATCTCCGAGCCAATTGCAGCCGAACGCATGGAGGTGCATGGTCGGATGCTATATACTCTGACAGAGATTAGGAAATAAGGAGTTTACCTCCAATGAACTTTTCTCTATGTATATTCTCAAGTCCTTGGGTGGCCAAGGGCTTTATTATTTTTCGTCGTTGCCGGGCCAGGGCGGCTCGATTATCGCCTGCATGCCTTCCTCCACCAAAACTTGGAAGAGGAAGTGGTTCTTCGCGTCGGGCAGTTGGGAGTGCGCGCCGGACAAGCCTCAATCCCTGAAATTCCGAGTCCGAGCCGACTTCACTCTACCAGGTCGGATGAAGTCCTGACCTAACTGTTTTTCCCAATTCTTTCGAAAAATAGATGTATATATATTTTTTACTCATGTATCGATTTTTTTTTTCCAGTGTCGGCGACCATTCGGGTGGTGTTATCTGTAGTTGAAGAGAGACAATTCACAAAGCCCGAGCCGTGTCATCTGCAGAGAGGGACTTCCGGAAAGTAATCACACTTAACTCCGTTGCTGAATCAGGTCGGTAATGCTAAGCTGATGACTTACTTTTCTGTTCGTCGCTTCACTGTCCTCACTCCCCTTTTCCTCTTTTTTTTTATATACATAGGAATGGCTCCGAAGGGAATCTCCAAGCGGAGGATTCCTGCTAAGTTTCTGGACCGAGGGCAGAGCTCGGACTCTACTGAGCCCCCTAGGAAGAGGGCGGCTACCGCCGAAACGCAAGGATCGTCTCGCCTGCCCCAATCCTTCGTCTGTGGTTCAGGACAACTTCCCAGCTCAGACTCTACGCAGCTCAGAACGGAGCCATCGGAGCCAACAGAGCCCAGAACCGAGCCACTCGTACCCAGAACGGAGCGAACGGCTACCCCGGCGACATCTTCTGATGAGCGGTGATCAATGTGCCAGATGGCTCGAGTTCTCGAGCTGAACCCATCCACATATCCGTGCCTGTCTCTTCCCAGATCTCCCCTCCTGCAGCAGCTGGACCTGACCGACCTGCTGCGGGTGCCTCCTCTTCTCAACCTCCTCGACCTCGCACTGCCCCGGCTATGCAACGTGAGGACCGGGTCGAGATGCCTCCGCTTACGGAGCAATATTCAAACTGGATGGAGGGTATCAATGCGTACATGCGTGTTAACCATGCCATCCCTCAAGACTTGAATATTATAGCTTCTTCCGACCCGGATCAGATGGTTGGGGTGGTGCTAGAGAGCTGCCTCAGGGTAACTTTTTGGAGCCTTTTTGTTCCCTTTC
Source organism: Liriodendron chinense (assembly GCA_003013855.2). Lineage (NCBI taxonomy): Eukaryota > Viridiplantae > Streptophyta > Magnoliopsida > Magnoliales > Magnoliaceae > Liriodendron > Liriodendron chinense. The sequence goes on along the minus strand of ML058329.1, from coordinate 4,263,657 downwards.
CCATATACTTGTGATGCTTTCTGTGTTGCTTGCTAACCATATTACTTTCGCAGGATTCGGCTGCACTTATCATAATCCGTAAGGTGATGGCCGAGCGAAATCACCAGGCGCAGAAGGCTTTGGCCGCTGCTGCTTCTTGGAAGAAGAAGACTGAAGCTATGAAGGCTGAGCTGGACAAATGTGTCCTTCTTCTGAAGGAAACTCAGTCTGAGCTGACGTCTTCTCGATCCGAGCTGGTGTCTACCCGATCCGAGCTGGAGTCTTCCCAGTCCGAGCTAAAGGTGGCGCAATCAGAGCTGGAAATATCCCAAGCTCAGGTCCAATCTCTAGAAGAAGCTCTGAAGGAGGCTGAGACCAAGGCCGTATCCGACGGGAATAGGGCCGAATCCCTCGAAGCTGCTTTAAAGACGGCTGAAGAAGAGAAAGTGCACCTGGCCGAACTTCTGAAAGAGGTCCAGCTAAAGCACCTGGCGGAGATTAATGGGGCGAAGGCTGAGTACGAAAACTTGCCTGCTATTTCTGAAGATTTGTACAATAACGGACTTCAGGAGTACAGACGCCTCGTTCTTAAGCACTTCCCAACCCTTGATCTTACGCCAGTGGATGAAGACGAGGAGGAAGAGGAGGAGGAGGCGCGGGTCGGAGGTGACGGTGCTGGCCCGTCTGGCAAGGATTAGACCCTTTTTTTTTTTAAATGTACACAACAACAAAATTTTGAATACAAGCCCTTGAGGCAAATTTTGATAATTCTGTTGCAAATTTTTCTTTCGTATCGTCGTCAATGTAATGAATTTGCATGGTCGAAGCGATTTTGCATGGTCGAAGCGATTTGAGGCTGGCTAGCCAGGTCGGCCGCCTATATGCCCGCCTGTCAGTAAAGCTAAAGGTGCTGAACTGATATTAAGTCGTGTTGAAAAAATCATCGTAGAACAACTCTTAGGAAAGAATTTTATTCAAATAATCGTTCCAAAGAACATATTTTGTGCCGAGCACAATTCACCGTTCATGGAAAATAGATTTTAAGATGTTCGGCATTCCACGGATGAGGAAGTGGTTTTCCCTCCATGTTTTCGAGCCAATAAGTGCCGAGACGACGTGAGCTAATGACCTTATATGGTCCTTCCCAATTAGGGCCGAAAACACCGGCCTTGTCGTTTATATGTACCTTTTTTAGGACGAGGTCACCAGCTCGGAATCGTCTTTCCCTCACTTTGGAGTTGTAGTACCGTCGGACTCTCTGCTGATATGCTGCTATACGTACTTGAGAAGCTTCTCTGGCTTCTTCAAGTAGGTCTAAGCTTATTCGCAGTTGCTCTTCATTTTGATCGGGTCTATGATGGCTCGTCCTGCTCGTGGGGAGTCCGATTTCCACAGGCACAACAGCTTCGGCTCCAAATGCCAGAAAGAAAGGGGTTTCTCCAGTAGTAGACCGAGCCGTGGTTCGGTAAGCCCACAGCACTTCGGGAAGTTCTTCCGCCCAAGCCCCCTTTCTTTCTCCGAGCTTTGTTTTAAGATGATTCTTGATAATCTTGTTGACTGCTTCGACCTGACCGTTGGCTTGAGGGTGGTGAGGAGACGAGTATACATTTTTAATGCCCAGTCCGGTGCAAAATGTACGAAACCCTTGATTATCGAACTGTCGCCCGTTGTCAGTAACTATGGTATTTGGGATTCCGAAACGACACACAATCGCTCTCCAGATGAAGTCCGTAGTCTTCTTTTCTGTGATGGTGGCCAGTGGTTCTGCTTCAGCCCACTTTGTAAAGTAATCGACGGCGACGATTACATATTTAACTTGTCCTTTTTTCGTCGGGAGTGGACCGATGATGTCGACCCCCCACTGAGGAAATGGCCAAGGTCCAGCCATGGGTGTGAGCTCTTCAGGTGGCAAATGAGGTATCGGGGCGAATCGTTGACACTTATCGCATCTTTTGACGGTTTCTCGGGCATCTTGCTGGATAGTGGGCCAATAGTATCCCTGTCGGATTGATTTCTGTGCAAGTGCTCGCGCCCCAGAATGGTTCCCGCAACATCCGTAATGGATTTCACGTAATACATAATCAGCCTCCTCAGGTCCTAAACACCGCAGGCATGGGCTGGAAATACCTTTCTTGTAGAGGACACCTTCTATCAGCGTATACCGAGCTGATCTATAGCGGACGCGCCGAGCTTCCTTCTGGTCATCAGGCAACTCCCCCGATCGTAAGAATCGAATGAAAGGGTCTCTCCAATCAGGATTTTCCGATATCGAAAAGATTCTCACGGGCTCAATTGATGATATGCTGCGCTGAGGGAGGAATTCGATGGGTATCATTCTACCAAGCTCGTCGTCTGCTGATGATGCAAGCTTTGCGAGAGCGTCTGCGTTTGTGTTCCCATCTCTTGGGATTCGGACAATTTCATAATGGTCGAATTGCAACAGTAGCTCTCGAGCTTTGTTTAGATATGCGGCCATCCTCCCTCCTTTTGCCTGATATTCAGCGGTTACCTGCCCGACCACAAGTTGCGAGTCGCTGAATACCCATACCGATCTGATTCCTATTTTCGAGGCGATGCGAAGACCGGCTAGGAGGGCTTCATATTCTGCTTCATTATTGGAAGCTCGAAATCCGAACCGAAGTGCGTACTGAATCTTGATCCCATCGGCTGAGGATAGAACGAGACCAGCTCCGCTGCCCTGTGAATTGGAAGAGCCGTGGACGTGCAATGTCCAAGAAGGTGTGATATTTGTTGCCTCTGAATGTTTGACAAGTTCACGATCGCACTCAGCCTCGTGCGGGTCGGTTAATTCGACGATGAAATCTGCTATAGCTTGTCCTTTGATTGCTGTACGAGGTCGATACCGTATATCGAATTCGCCTAACTCGACAGCCCATTTGACGAGGCGACCTGATGTTTCGGGATTTTGCAATACTTGCCGTAATGGCTGATCGGTCAATATGGCTATCGGATGCGCTTGGAAATATGGCCTTAACTTACGTGCCGAAGTGATTAAAGCCAGGGCGAGTTTTTCGATTTGAGGGTATCGTGTTTCCGAATCAACCAAGGCCTTGCTAGTGTAATAAACAGGCCTCTGTATCCCCTCATCATCCCGGACTAGAGCCGAGCTGACCGCCGCTGCTGAAACTGCCAAGTATAGGAGCAATTCTTCTTTATGCACTGGCTTGGACAACAGCGGTGGGGAGCCGAGGTAGGCTTTCAGCTCTACGAAAGCTTGCTCGCATTCGGGAGTCCATGTCATTTCTTTGCATTTGCGCAACTGTTTGAAGAAGGGAAGACATCGGTCAGTAGCCCTTGAGACGAACCTGTTGAGTGCTGCGATCCTTCCTGTGAGCCGCTGAACATCTTTTATTGTGCGAGGTGAGCTCATATCGAGGAGGGCCCGAATTTTTTTCGGGTTGGCTTCAATTCCTCGCTGATTAACCATGAAGCCAAGGAATTTTTCCGAGCCCACTCCAAAAGCGCATTTGCTAGGGTTGAGCTTCATACGATACTTCCTCAATATTTCGAATGTAGCGCGTAGATCGCCGACGTGATCTTCTATGCGCTTGCTTTTGACGAGCATGTCATCGACATATACCTCCATAGTTTTGCCTAGTTGATCTGCAAACATCTTGTTTACCAGCCTTTGGTAGGTTGCCCCGGCGTTTTTGAGCCCGAAGGGCATAACTTTGTAGCAGTAGAGCCCCCAGTCTGTGATGAATGCGGTTTTTTGTCGATCAGGAGCATGCATCTGGATTTGATTATACCCGGAAAAGGCGTCCATAAAGCTGAGAAGCCCATGTCCGGCGGTTGCGTCGACGAGCTGATCTATTCGCGGTAGTGGGAAACTGTCCTTAGGACAGGCTTTGTTCAGGTCGGTGTAGTCCACACAGACCCTCCATTTTTCGTTCGGCTTTTTGACGAGGACCACGTTCGCCAACCAATCTGGGTAACGTATTTCTTGGACAAATCCCGCCTTGCGTAGCTTTCGTACTTCTTCTTCAATTATCGCGTACCTTTCCGTGTTGAAGGTGCGCCTCTTTTGACGGATCGGTTTTACGGTCGGATCGACATTGAGCCGGTGGACCATTACTTCCGGAGAGATGCCGGGCATGTCTTCATGGGACAACGCAAAGACATCTACATGCTCTCTTAAAAATTTTACCAAACCATTGCGTACTTCGTCTGTCAAGCGTGACCCGATCTGGATGACTCTGGTCGGATCGGCTTCCGTCAAGCAAACATCAACTAACTCCTCTGCTGGTGTTCCGCGCCCCTGCTCGTCTTCTCTTGGGTCCAAGGAGGACGCGTGAGAGACAGTTGATACGGTGTTTTTATTTTCCCCCCTCAGAGAAAGTTCGTAGCAACGTCGGGTTTCTTGCTGGTCTCCCCTGACTACGCCGACTCCTTCATCAGCTTCGAACTTCATAGTCAGGTGATAGATCGAAACAGCAGCTTTCAGGGCCCGTAAGATAGGTCGACCGATAATGGCATTGTAGGCAGAAGGGGTGTTCACAACGAGGAAATCAACCATAATCATTTTTTGATTAGGTTCTTCCCCAACAGTGACTGGTAAAGTTATTTCTCCTTCTGGCATGACGCTATCTCCTGTGAATCCAGTTAATGCTGTTTTAACTGGTCTTAATCGGGAACGATCAATCTTCATTCTTTCGAAAGCTGATGCGTACAAAATGTCTGACGAACTTCCTGTATCGACCATCATACGGTGGAGTCTTTTGTTTGCTACTACCATCGAGACGACCAGAGAGTCGTCATGAGGATGCACAATTCATCGGGCATCTTCTTCAGTGAACGTTATAGCCCGAGATGTAACCTTTGCGACTTTTGAGGGTCGGCTGGCAATGTTCACAGACAACTCGGACGGTCCTGGTTCTGGCTGGGATGTTCTTGCTTGTCGCACATAATTTTTGCGCAAATTTTCAGAATCTCTAGTTGTCGGTCCGCCGAAGATCATGTGAATTTCCTCCACGGGATTGTTGTTTGGTCCTTCGTTTGGGTCGGTTGACTGATCTTCGTTCCTCCGGTCGTCCTGACGCTGAGCGATGTAGTCTTTCAGAAACCCTTGTTGGATAAGGATATCTATTTGTCGCTTTAAATCGAAGCAATCCACGATGTTGTGACCGTGATCTTTGTGGTACAGACAATACCTTGATTTTGACCTTCTATTGGGGTCGGTTTTTATTTTCGCAGGTCGTTCGAAGTTGAATCGGCCTTTTTCTGCCAGATACACTTGCTCGATGGTTTTATTGAGTGGAGTATATTTTTCAAACCGCGGAGCAGGTGGTTTCGCTCCGTGGCTAGTTCCGCCTCGAGCCGGTGACCTTCGTTCCGACTTCCGCTCCGACCTATGTTTCTTCGAGCTGCTGCTATCCTGACGATCTTTGTTCCTGGTCGTTGGTAGGTGGGCGTTAACCAGTTCTTCGGCATTGATGTGTTTAGCGGCTCGATCTAACAACTCTGCTACTGACTGGGGCGGTTCTTCCCCAATAGACCAGAGAAACCTTCGATCTCGTAATCCACCGATCATGGTGTGTAGTAACACATCTTGTGAGAGATTCTCAATTTGTACTGCCTCGGAATTGAAGCGTGCGAAATAATCTTTCAGGGACTCGTCTTCCTTTTGCTTGATTGCTGCGAGGTGTGTTGAATGCTTTCTTGGGTCGGTGCTTCCGATGAACTGAGTGGCGAAGGTTCGGCTCAGCTGAGAGAATGAGCTGATTGTACGGGGCTTTAGGTTACGAAACCAAGTTCATGCCGAGCTTGTCAAGGACAACGGAAAGGCCTTGCACATGATGTGTCCGTTGGCCCCGAGGAGATCCATGCGGACTTTGAAGTTTTCTAAGTGCTCCGCCGGATCTCCTATGCCAGAGTACTGCTTCAACTGGGGGACCTTGAACCCTTTGGGAAGGGGTTCTTCACGAATCTCGTCAGTGAAAGGTGACTCAGATGAGTCGACCAGCGCGTCCACTGCGATTGGAGCTCGACCTCGCTGTGCTCTCTGAATGTCGCCCATTTGTTCCAGCAGTTCCCTCAGCTCGGCCTCCAATGGGCCCAAGTTGTTATCAACCCGATCGTTGGCTTCTTGATCAGCTCGCTCACGCGCGAGACGAGTTGTTCTTCGTTTTTCGAGTCGGTGTCGCAGGTCGCTGGCAGGAAAATCCGTTGCTGGCTGAGACCTTGCCTCGGTAGTTTTGCTGGTGGTCTCGCTTTCTTCGACCGGAATAGGCTGCCGGGAGCGTTGTGACGGCCGAGTCTGGTGAGAGTGTTGGGATTTTTGAGGCTGAGGGTGAGTATACCGCGGCTCCTCACGGTCTCCGCCATTCACCATGGTTGGATGGACCAGACCGGTTAGCAGAGCTTTGATTTCGTCTAACCTCTGGTCCACGTAGCCCAATCGTTCGTCGACTCCCCCTAGTTTGTGGTTGACACCTCCTACCTGCTCTTCGAGGAGGGACAACCTGACTCCTTGGTTGCGAGATCTCTCTTGTCCCCCTTGCTGAGTAGAAATAGGAGGATTCCTGTCGAACTGGATGGCGGGGTTGTCAGAGAATGAATCCTCATTCTCGGAGATTGGATTATCTGCAGGTCCAGTGATCGCAGGAGCTTTCCCTTTGTATTTTCTCTTTCCAGCCATTGTGAAAGAGAAGGAAGATGTTAAGATCGTCTTAGACGAGTGGGTGAGAACACGGGCTTCCTAAAGGAAGAAGGCGTTTTCCCACAGACGGCGCCAATCTGTTGTTACCAAAAAATGGTTAACAGACAAAGATGTAGATCTATGATCTGGACGGTTGAACGAAATTGATCCCTCAATATAAGATGACGGAATCCTTTGATCCTGCAAAAGAGCACAGAGGATAAGGGGGGGTGGCTGGGGTCCAGCCAAAGACCCTCCGATGCCTAAGTCAGTGATCTTGAGTAATCGAAGATTTTTAGCGTAAATCGATATTAGCTTGCGTACCTCCATAATGGTGAGAATACCATTATTCATAGACTTAGGTTGCGAGATTGCTTGCCCTTGGGAGAGTCGTGATTCTAGCAGACTGCCAGTTGGGTTCCCGGGATCTTAGGATCTGAGTATAACAATAAAAGATCCTTATCCCTTAAAGCTGGGGATGTCGATCTTTTCTCCTGATATCTTGGTGTAAGCCCAAGACTGCAGTTTACAGCTCAGCTCGTTTAAGGTAATCTTCACTACATCGGACCGAGCCGACCAGTTTCCGTCGGGTAAACATGACCCAATTCGTACCCGGGGCCTGAGATGGGTCGGCTCGTCCTTATCGGGTCGGCAGAAAGCGTTTTCCATCCGCTCGGCTCATTACCCATAACAGTACCAAGGTAGAAGCATTTCCTAGCTGGTCAGACACCCTTCTCACCAACACTCGGGCTGGGTTGAAAGGTGGTCACATTAGAACACATTCGTGGAGTTGAATGGTCCATTAATCACATGGGTCCGACATGTAATTTGAAATATTCCTTTAGTTTTAGCATGGTCCCACATGCACTTAGGTCAGGTTGAAATGTGTGAAAGATCATCAGAACTGACAAGGTGGTCACATTATAATGCATGCATGAACATGGTCCACTGATCACGTGGGGTCCCACATGTAGTTTGAATGTGGACCATTGTTTTTTTATTTTTCAAATCGTTTTGTTCCTTTCTGGGTGCAGCGCACCTGACGACCAGCCTGCAATTTTAGCCTTTCGCATGCGTGCACCTTGACGGCGTGGCCGACCATACAGTTCTACAGTCAAACGCTTGCCAGGTTGGCACACGTGCCACACATAAAGGTGCGTGTAAGGCTAGAATAGCTGGTCGAGATAACGATGTTTTATTTCATGTAAGAAACTACCAAATAGCATGTCCTACCGAGCGAATTAGGTGTTACTCGGGGAATATCTTAGTGGGTATTACCTTAATCGTGTGGGGCCCATTTTGATGTATTTTTATATATATATCCACACCATTCATCTGTTTTTTCATCTCATTTTAGGAAGTTACACAAAACCCTAAGAAGATCCAAATCTAAGCTGGACCATACCACTAGAAACAGTGATGAATGATCATTAAAAGATTTTTGTGGGCCATGAAAGTTTTTTATTAATCTGATATTTATATTTTCCCTTAATCCAGATATTGTTGACATTATCAAAAGGTTGGATTGCAAATAAACATTACTAAAACCTTAGGATGGGCTCTTTGCAATTTTTAATAGTGAGGCACTAATCAACATTGTTTTCAGTGGTATGGTCCACCTGAGATTTTAATGGTGAGGCACTAATCAACACTGTTTTCAGTGGTATGGTCCACTTGAGATTCGGATCTACATGATTTTTCTAACACCATCCAAACATGGCCTGTAGAAACGGATGGACGGAGTGGATATACAAAATATTACCCATGTGGGCCACACGGCAGGGGTAACACCCACTAAGCTGTTCCTGGGGTAACACCTAATTCGCTCCCTATTCGGACGTAGAGGGGAGAGGGTCCACAACATTGGCCTTGCTGGTACCGGTGGGCCCCACATCCAATAAATTCACCCCAGTCAACAACTTCATGATAGTAACTCTCCCACAGTCCATGTGGCATAACGTACATCAATCTAAACCGTCCAAAAGATGGGCCACATTTTTAGATGTAGCAGAAACTAAATAATAGCGTGATTTGACAATCATAACCATCTGCTTTTGTCCATGAAGATTGATTAGTATTTTTTTATAGTTATCCATTTGATGGACACCATCGGATCTCTAATGATTGCTAATCATCCAGAGTGGGACCTAGAGTCTGAATTAATGGACATAGAAATTTCACAAGAAATTGCTCATTTCGCATACAAATAATTCAAATTAAGCCATCCAAATTATAAGTACCATTTTAGATGTATGATGAACCGAAAATCACTCATACTTACTGAAAATATTCGGTAGCTGGACATTTATTGGATGGTTAGAAATGAAAATTATTCAATGGTCTTATATTAGAACATCAAGCGTGCATGAATGAGAGGTTAGGATTGTTCTAATTTCTTATACTGTAACTAAACGGTAGTAATTACACAATCTAGTCAATTTAATTTGGGTTAATACATGCCACTTGTACCATATGTGAGTGCCTGCGTATCAAGCATCATACGTAGCCAGAGTATCAAATAACTCCCTTTGATCAGGCCTCTTAAAGGTATCTACTAAATTCATCAAGTTGTGCCAAATGATCAAAACCGTCGGTTATTAATGGAATCCCTAGCGGGCTCTATGTAAAATACTCGGTTGGCCGAGGGCAGCTGTACATGATTTAAACCGGCTCAGTTAGCTCGATCAACTCGACTCGGAACATGTTGATTCGAATGCTGGCTCTGAACCAAGCCGATCTTTTTTTCCATGCTCAAAATGAGTTTAGAGCTTAGCTCCAGCTGCACCAGCTTGATTCAGTTTGGCCCAAAACTCAGCTCATTCGTAGCTCAAGTCAGCTTGCTGCAAACTTATCTCGGTTGACTCAGTTGGAACTCAACCCAAATGTATGTTTATTAAACAGTTTATGCTGAGCTTTTACCTTTTAAGCTTGGTTTTTTGTTTTTTCCGTACTTGACTTGGCTCGAAAGCTTAGTTGAGTCAACTTGATTATGTAAGTCCAGCTTGAAGGTTGAGCTGAGCCGAACTCGAGCCTGAGTGGTCATTTAACGAGCTTAGGAAGAGGGCAAAGCTCGGCTCGTGTACATACGATGCATTAAAGTTGTGTAAAACGCACAATGGTGCTGGTCGCTAGAAAGCAAAAAAAAACAGTGGAACATTCCTGGCAATTCATACAATAACAAGGGCATTTTCGTAAACGTCTCTTCCACCTAACTTTAGTCTAAAACAGACAACAGCGTGAAGGAGGAGACGGGCGTCAAAAACTATAAGCGCCTTCCGTTGCAAAAACCCACGCGCTGAACACGAGCGCTCCACACGTGCCTAGGCATCACAAGCATGAGATATCCCAGACGTTCATCAGATGAGTGGGGTACCTAGTTTTATGATCATTGTGAGCCACTGGCTGGGCCAACTGCACTTGTTAAGAGAATGTCCTTATCTTCACCGTCCGTTCTCGACACACGTGTAGACCATCTGATGATTGGACGGCCTGACAAGAACGTTGGCCACGGTTGCCTTTTATGAAAACGGCGTCCGATCTGGTCACGTGTAAGACTCTTGCGTCTCGACGGCTCAGATGCCCGGCTGCGAAGGACATCGGATTTCGGTGCATACGGAAAAGAGGAAATGTGATCCTCGAGCCGAGGAATGCACTCTCTCTCCTCGAGCTCTGGGTTGTAAAAGTGGGGCCCATGAATAGCTGATCTGGACTGTTGATCCGATGGAATCTACCACAGAAGAGGAATTCCCGAAAGATAAGATGTCCAATCTTTGGACTTTTTGCTCCATTCGATGCTGATGAACGCTTCATTTCCTTCTCATCTTTCAACGATTTTGGATGATTCCAAAGGGAAAAAAAAAAAAAAAAATTCAATAATCCCCTCAAATGGGATGGGCCTAATCATACAAATGGTCTGGATCACATAGATATGACCCCTACAATAAAAATCCAGACTCGAGCACGTTGCTCAATCCTCGACCGAAGGAGATACTGTTCCAATCCTCGGTCGAGGATCATGCAATCCCTCACCCAAAAGACAAGAGGTTCCCAATCTCCACACGTACCTCTACACACGTAAACACATCCCAACCATCCCATTCATCAGTAAATCACATCCGTGCAAAACGTGAGGCTTACAATCTAGATCATTCCTCAATAAAACAGAGACCATCCAACCACAAAACTGATCAAACAAGCAACAAAACAATGAACGGTTGAAAACAAGACTACAGCCTTCTTTAAACCTTCCATCATTCCCTCACATCAAACCCATGATCTACCATCCATCCCAATCCAGACTTCAAGAACGACAAAACATACGGCCCAGATGTCGACCAAAAGCACGTGACTAACGTGCGGCAGCGATTAGATCTGCGTGTGGGAAAGGCCAAAGAAGAAAAATAAGAAAGTACATTGATCTACTCTCTCCCCTCCACTAACCTACACCGCAGCAGCGCACACGATGCGCACTACGCACAGCTCCTCTTCCTTCCCTTCACCTTGTTGCTGCAGCAAGCCGACGACAGTCTCCTTGCTGGCAAGATTCCCTTCTCTGTCCTCCTTCCTTTCTTATCCCTTCATCACCTATCCCAACCAAACCCCACCATCATCATAACCGTCAGCTCCATAATCCCAAGCCCTAGCTCCAGCCATGGGCTGTGCAGGTTCCAAGCACGACGATTTTCCGGCCCTCATCCTCTGCCGTGAACGCTCCCTCCTCCTCGAGTCCGCCATCCGATACCGTTACATGCTTTCCCAATCTCATCTCTCCTATACTCAATCCCTCCACTCTCTCGGCATCTCACTACACCACTTCTTTGATATGGACGGCCACAGCGATGCTCCACTATCCCCAATCCTGCCGCTCCCGACACAAAGGAAGCTAGACCCGGATCCGGATCCCGTCCCCATCATCCTCCCTCCGTCGCTCTCCTCAAACCCTCCTCCGCAGATCCCGGCCGTTCATCACTCCCGATCCAATTCCGGCTCCCACCTGCATTTCCACTCCACCGACTCCGATAGCGACTCCGACGCTCACTCGTCCCCCCTTCATGATGATCACATCCATGGATTCGTCCAGGAGGACGACACCCCGATGCAGCCGCGGTATAATGCTTACTACATGCAGAACCGGCCCACCATGTCCTCCATCGAGACCGTCCAAGTCAGCGAGCCATCGTCCTCTTACACCTACCCTTATGATTACTCGAATTACGGTTACAACACTTATGGCAGCAATTTCTTTGGATCGGCTGCGCCGCCGCCGCAGCAGCAGCAGCAGCAGCTGCCACCCTACTACTCTTCTTACCCGTCATCATCGTTGCCTCCTCCCATGGATCCTGCAGCGGAAGCTTCATCGTCTCGGCCGCCTCCCCCGCCACCGTCTCCTCCGAGGCCTTCGGCGTGGGAGTTTCTGAACCCTTTCGGTATGTTTGAGAATAGCTACCCAACGCCGTACACCCCCAGCCGCGACTCGAAAGAGGTGAGAGAGGAGGAAGGGATCCCGGATCTGGAAGACGAGGAGTATCAGCACGAGGTTGTTAAAGAGGTCCATGGCGAGCAGAAGCTTGCGGGGGATGCTGCCCACGGTGGCAAGTACTTGAATGTGGAGGATAGAGGAATTGGTGGGGATGCGGTGTACCAGGAGAGACGGAGTGGGTTCGGCCAGGGTGAGGAAATGGAATATGACGTGCACATGGTGGATAAGAATGTAGTGGCGAATGAAGAGCGGCCGCCGGAGGACCGCCGGACCAATGTGGGTGCGGTGAAGGGGCGTGGGGGGTCGCTGGGTGCTTTGGAGGTCGTGGTAGAAATCAAGGCACAGTTCAATAGAGCATCAGAATCGGGGAGCGAGGTTTCGAAGATGCTTGAGGTGGGAAAGCTTCCGTACCGTGGGAAGAACGCCATTCATAAAGGTTGGGATGTCTATTTCCCGTTCATCTCCCTTTGTTGGTGTTTCTTGTTTCTCAGATTTCAAGTATGTAGGCTGCTTAGATTGATGAAAATCATGAAGAAAAAAAAAACCCTCATTTCCTTGTCACAGATTCAATTCCAAATCACATCTTTGCATGTGACTGCTAGTGTGGAATCGTCCAAGGACCTTCTGTTAAATGATGGATTATGTATCTGTTGTGTTTATGCATGCACTGGGGTGTGCTATGGTGGGTATTTTCCATCTGTTATTGTATGTGGCAACCATTCACTGAACATGCAGCGTGCTCTATGGCAGTTCAGGCCATCTGAATTGTCGAGCATGGCGTGAAACCACTCCGATTGGATTATCTTAATGATCTGATTTTACTCGTTGAATTTTGACGATTGATCTTTCTGTTTCGAACCATCCATTTGATGATGACCACCAATGCTAGGATTATCTGATCAGTGTGGTTTCTGGGCCTTATCACATTCGAGCCATAATTTGGCTGCCCAGGATTGATGTGCGTGCTTGCAAAATTACCGTGGCAAGGTGCTCCATTGTAGCACTGAGTTAATTTGGGAAAATCTACTTGGTCCCAATGCTACAGCATGTAGATTTTATTATACCTGTTACCCTTCCTAAAAATTGGACGTCTAGCACAACAGTTCATGGGCTCAGCCATTCATCCGGTGTACTTCACCATGGGTGTGTTTCTGTAAATGGATGATCTCAACCATCCAGTCAGCGTATTGTAAATATCTTATAGAGAAGAATGTCAGCATTGAATGGTAAAATACCACCAATCAGAGAGTTAGTAATGTCCAATCCCTGCGACTTTGGCTGATTGACCCCATCCACAATGGGACCCATTGAATGAAAGGGTTGAAGATCACCACTGTTGTGACAAGTCCTTTTTTGCAACACATGTTGTAAATTTGTGCACTCTGCACGGGTCAAACCACCATTAGTTAAGTGTCTGTTCAGAACAATTGAATTTGGAAGATGTGATTTAACTGAAATCAGATTTGTCTATGAATTTCTTTAAGTAATGCTACAGCTATTTGTGATCATCAATTTGAGGGGGTGATATGTGCTCCTATTGGCACATGTCGGCCGGCTCTGCTTTTGAGAAAGAAAGGTACCAGGTAGCATCACCAATGTCACTTCTTTTTAACAAGGGGGATGATACAGTAGAGAAGGATGAACTGAAATATGGTAAGAGGCATCTCTTCATAGCACACAAGGAAGGCTTATGCATCACCTGATCCATTTTAGGACAGAGAATGGAAGTCTACTGATAAAATTAACTATCACCGTGCAACACGTGCTGTGAAGAGATAGCTGTACCATATTCTTCTTCTTCCCTCTGTAATGCATCATCTAGCCTTGACAAAAGAAGAATTATATGATACACACCTTTCGATAGTAAATACTTGTTTGCAATTCTGATAAGTGGAGACCATGGTTGTGTAATCCGAACCCTAGGTCTGTTGCTTCCTAACGTGGATGGAGAATTCCCCCAAAAATCTTTCGGATTAGAAGATCTTAGCCACAAAGTTGGGACCATTTTCATTTGAATGCAGACTCTTGCATTTGTCTTCTTAATTGTTTATATGTAGGCTACAAATTAAAATGTTAATATTCTCTTTATCAAGGAATTTTTTTTGTGGAATAGTTCATCGATAGTGAGACCCAACACAATGATTTAGATTATCATGCTGTGGGCCTCACTTGTCAGTTGAAAAGTCGTTTGTACTATGAAATGATGCATGCCTAACTTTCTTGCTTTGTAAAGTGTAGGTGAAATCGGTTTAACAATTAATTTCCCTTGGAAGCCAAGCCATCAAGGACATGTACCATAAGATTTAGACCCTTTTTTTTCAATAACATCTTTGTATTACATTTAAATTGTATATACTTCTCTGCTGCAGTGTCTTCCAAGATGTTGGATGTGATTACTCCCTTATCTGTAGTATCTTCACAGCCTTCTACTTCTAAAAGTGCTGAAGAGTTGGCGTCTGGCGATGATGTTAGTTCTCTTTCTGTGGATTTCAATAAAGACATGGGGATGAAGTCAGGAAATCTTTCTTGCACACTGGAGAAACTATACATTTGGGAGAAGAAACTTTATGAAGAAGTCAAGGTATCTTGTGTTAATGCTAAATACTGTTACAAACTTTACATGCTGCTATTCATTCTTGTTATACCTTTGATATCCATATCAGGCGAGGCCAGTGAAGGTACTTACCCAGCTGGTGAGTAGTGAAATATAATTCATGAACTTATGTGGTCTTCTTTCTTGCGAACTGTGCCTAGTAGCGATTCGGCAGCTGGTTTTAAGCCCCAAGTGAAGGAGGTTGATGTCATGTAGGCAGTCAATTGTGGAGCTCTTGCCAAGCAATCATCAGAGTTCCATCTGAGATGATTTGCAAAGCAGAATGATTAAAGCCAACCCCAAATAGTTGGGACAAAGGCTATGATGATGATAGCAGTGGTGGTTTTTTTTTTTTTTTTTCCCCTGTTATCTCTTTTCTTTTTGATAATTTTTTCTTTGATTGGAACTTGGAAGAGCCTGTTGAAATGTTTGTCAATTTCATGCGAGGATTCTCTTATTCATGTTTGTCAGTTTGTTTTCCATGCACACAGAGACACACGTATGCATTTATATATAGAGATGTGAAAACATGTCTAGGCATTGAGTTGTTTGAGGAATTATTGATGGGTTCAAGCTTTTCTGAGTTTTGAAGGTAGAATTTGTTTCCAGAAGGATTTCCAAAATTATGAAAGATTTGGCATTGAATATTTTGGAGGTCATCTCTTTGATTTGGGCTGCACTAGTGAAACAGGCTATGATATGTTCAAGCTTCCTAGGAAGCTTGGAATTAGGCATAAGCATATTTTACCTTACCACATAGGAACTATTGAACAGTTCTTGAGATATTTTCAGAGCTCTAGATGTCCAGTTCTCTCCTTTCAATTGCAATTCTATTTATGCAACAAGAGAAGGAGATGACTGCTGAATTGTGACTTCAATCAATTACATACGTAATGAGTGAGCTAATAATGAGGATCCTGAAACTCCTTTGGCTGACAGTTTGTTTCTATGTTATCTATCAATAGACAAGAAGATATCTCACAAGTCCCACGTGTTAAAAAGATATTGGTAGTGTGATCTGCTGGCCTCCAAGTGGAATGATCTTTTTGCTACCATGCCACATGACATTGAGTTCCCTTCCATGTTAATCGGAACGAAGAAAGTCGAACAAACCTTGAACTTTGAAGCTTCTTAGCCAAAACCTTTGCTCATTTGAGTTGTCTAAGCTGACAGCACTTGAAGAAGGAGGCAAAACAATGTTTCCTCTCTTCATCTGCTTTCCAGTATTTCTTTTCTTTTCTTTTCTTTTCTTTTTCTTTTTTTTCTTTTTCCTTTTTTTCTCATAAGATCATATGCTTTTAAAATGCTGAGTTCATTATGAAAGAAGACTGAGAGATAATGCCCCAATAGCTCGCTCTCTCTCTCTCTCTCTCTCTCTCTCAACTTTACATTTCATCTGTCTTATCACTACAGGATGTCACTGGAACATAGGCTCCAAAAGAGATTTTGTATAGGATGAAGTAACCTGTGGGATCGTCCTCTAGTAAAACCACAATAGGAGAGCATCAATGACTTCAAAACCCCCAAAGAAGAAGAAACTTCAATTGCACTTGCAACTCGGCAGGATTAAAAGGTGATTGATACTTCCTTTGGCCGTCCAACATAATAAACCAGTTGATAATATTGTATTGAAGATGATCAACTGGGAGAATCTTGTCGAGATAACCTAAACAAAACTAAAAACAAAGACGAAAGAAAGAGAAAAGGATAACCCTAGGACCTGTGATCATGGTTTAAGAGATGGTCTGATTGGTTTTAGTGCAAAACGAAATTAGTCACCAGCAGGACCTGAGAGAAGCCAAGGAGATTTAGGATGTCCCTCCTAACCTTAGGAGTGAACTCACATTGAACTAATAGGCGGTTGGCCATTTTAGGATCCCTGAGACACATGATACATACCCATTTGTAATAATCATGTTCCTTTTGCTCAAATGATCTATTGTGAGGATCTTTTTTGCAACTAACCATCCAAAACCAATGACTCTGGGAAGGCCATAGAAATTTCAGGCCAGGGATGTGAGAAGAGACCATGGTGTTGGAGCAAAGAGACTTTTATGGAGCGGTATTTCTCACCACAGTCTTTACATTACATTTCCAGCTTACTTAATGCCTCCAAACATAACCAGATACCAAGCATACCATACAAACATGGAGGGCTGGAATGCCTCCAGCCCCCGACAGAAATATTTGTCGAGCTGACCCACACACAGGAATCTACATCCATAAGCCACAGCACATATCTCACCTCCTAAATTCCCCCTTTAATCCCATACATCGAATCAAATGACTAGTCTCCCATCTACATCTCTCAAATCATTTCCATAAAAGAATTAGCTTGATTTTCGCTAGCTTCCAAAATCCTAAACCCACTGCTTCCTTTTGAATTGAATACTTTTTTTCAGAGTTCTAGCTTGGTTTTCTCTATTTTAGAAATCTAGCTTACCTCTTATGGGTTAAAAATGGTGAAGGCTGGTTAATGGTCCTAGCTCTACTCTACCCTATTGCTTAATGTGTCCTTTGTCCTTGATGCTTTATGAGATAGCAATTGCATTGTGGAATCTTGAAGTCGTGTTGAAGTTAAATTCTAATAATGGTATCCTTCAAAAATGAAAAAAATGAAATGCTATCATTTCTACACTGAGTCTTTTCTTTCAGTTGTATTATACTGTGATAGGATGCTGTCATACGTGATCATAATCTGTACTGTGCAATCATTTTCAGCAGCCATCCATACATTATTCCTCTCTTTTCTAGACAATTACCATTAACACAGTAAAAAATTTAAAAAAAAAAAAAAAGAAAAGAAAAAAAGAATGCTTTACTTTGTAGGTTGCATGATCATGTTAGAATTTTTTGGGGTATTTGAAAATTCATTCTACAATCCATACATTATTCCTCTGTTTTCTAGACAATTATTATTAACACGTTAAAAAAAAAAATGAAAAGAAAAGAAAAAAGACTGATTTACTTTGTAGGTTGTCAGACATCATGTTGGAATTTTTTGGAGCATTTGAAAATTCATTCTCTAATGCATGGGTAAACTGACCTTTCTGAGCCTTTTTCTTTTCTTTTCTTTTCTTTTTTTCTTTCCTTTTTCTTTTTCTTTTTTTTTTTTTTTTTTTTGAGCAAAAAGATTTGACTACTATTCATTGTGGGCACACAATTGTTCTGAATGTATCTCGTAGTTTCCACATGTTGCTACTCTCTGTTTTTATCCTGAAACTTGCATTGTAATTCTAATTAACAATTCTCCATGGTTATTGTTTGAGTAGGCTGAGGAAAAGATGCGGCTAATCCATGAGAGAAAGAGCAGGCGGCTGCAACATTTAGATGAAAGGGGTGCGGAATCTCATAAAGTTGATGAAACTCGAACTTCAGTCTTGAAGTTATCCACAAAAATTAGAATAGCCATTCAGGTTGTTGACTCCATCTCAAATAAGATAAGTAAGTTGAGGGATGAAGAGTTGTGGCCGCAGATTAATGAATTAATTCAAGGGTATGCACTTCTTTTTATGCTCCATTTGGATTTTGTACTGCTATTCCTTTTTGCTGTGTATCAATTAATCTCACTATGTGTTAGTGGAACATGTAAGCATATCTCTATTTACAACTGAGGCATTGTATGATCCTAAACCCAAGGGTGCATTGGGCTTGAGTTCCTATAGGTGGGAACCGTGGTTTGATTGATCTGGATCAATGTTCTGATGGGAGCCCCACTTAGGGACTGATGAAAATTTCTACCCATCCCAGTTTTAATTCCTGACCTTCGATTAGTAGCCTGCTAGTGGACTGTTAAGAAAATAATATCACAATGGTTCGCATTCACCTGAATGGGATGGCTAGGATCATCTAATCTGTGAGATCTTGGCATTGGCCATCCACAGTGAAGCTCATCGTGTTAACAGCCTGGATCATAAAACTGTGGACCCTGCTTTTTGGAACTTGGGTTTGAGTATACTGTACATATCCTGGGGCTGAGGGTCATATAATTCCATTCCATATAGAAGCGTCCACCCTACTTGTTGGAACGTGAGGGTTTGAATATACTGTTCATATCCTGGGGCTGAGGGTTGTATAATTCCATATAGAAGCGTACATCATGGTTAGTTATTTTCCAATGATTGCGTCATCAGGCTTCCTCCGTTTCTCAGTGTCTATTTTGTCTGTCTATTTTCTTTCTGCTTCGGCCAGTATTCTGCTGGGCCTGTTGTATCTTTAGCTTTCTCTCCTTTTTAATAATAATTTCTTGCCTTCGAAATAAAAAATAAAAAATTCCAGTGATTGCATAACAGTTGCCTTTTCAAGGTTGTTGGTTCAAGTCTCACTAACCTGTTTTCATGACTTCTTATCTACAAAGAATTGACCGAGCAAGTTACTTGGTTCAAGTCAGCACCAGTAGTGTAGAGTTGACCAAGTCCATGAGCCCACTCGACAAGTCTCATTCAGTCTTAACTGATTCAGACTAACAAGCTAGTTTCCCAAGGATTCGACTCAAAAATATTCTCGTGTCAAGTTGACTTGGTTGAACTTAATCGATTCATTGATTTTTAGAAGTATGGTTATTAGACTCAGGTTACTTACAATACTGTTCTGAATATATGCCCTGATGCATTGCAGATGTTGCATGACAGTTAAAAAAAAAATTCTGATGCTTTACTTATTTCTTGAATATGAAAAATGCTGTTATGGTGCAATCTACACTTTTCCGAGGATTTAACAGCTACTACTGGTGTCTCAATTGTGTGAATCAGGAATTTCACAAACCATGCATTTGTTAACAAGTTCATTGTCATGTTTGAGTCCCTTTGTTTACTAGGCAAGCAATAGAAGTTGACAAATATCAGTAGCGCTTCAATAGCCAACTGTCTTTCGCTCACTCGCTCACAAATGGAGTTCAAAGGTTAATGTGAGAGAGAGAGAGAGAGAGAGAGAGAGAGAGAGAGAGAGTTATGTAAATTCTGCACAGGTCCTACACACCTCAGGTGGGCAACGTTTCCATGTCAAAATCCGTAGTCGGTGATCTGAATGGTCCACTGTTTAAATAAGTGTGTCTGGGTGGGTTCAGGTAGGGGGTATACTCCCATCCAGCACATTTATTGATTGGATTCAAAAAATATCCAAAGCCATCTCCACTTCTTTCAAAAAAAAAAAAAAAAAAAACAACACCAAACCCATCGCCACTCCCGTTTAGCTACACCCATACCCGGACCATGTTGGGCCAGGCTTGGGTACCCATTGAGTGCACCCATCTCGTTGACATCCCTAAGAACAAACAGGAGCAGAAAGTGTCATTACCCTTTTTCTATAGATTCAGGTTAAAAGGCAATTTTTTTTTTCTTTTTCTTTTTCTTTTTGCGAAAAAAAAACCTCGTTAAAAGGAAGCAGAAACAGAACAATCGGTGACAGGAAAAGCAAGAAGAAAGAAAGAAATAAAAGAACAAGGGGCACAAGGGACAGGTGACCCTCTCGTCACTCCAGGGGCAGCTGAAAAGGATCAGTCCCTGTTTCACAACACAATCATCAACATCATTTGCCTCCTTACCTACACAAGTAAAAGATCTTTTAACTCAGCAATGCTGTTCTGAATTCTATTGGAAACAAAGGAAAACAAGAAGTTGACAAATATCTCCTTGCAATCGGAAGCTGCCAAAGCAATAACATTGGATGAGTTCCCTTCCACTGTCAATGGCCCAGAACATTTTTTAGCAAATATTCTCAGCCCTTCCATAAGGGCAAGCACCTCTATGTTATTAGCTTCTCCCAACCTGTCCAGACCTGAAAAGAACATTACACAAGACCTTCAATGGTGTCCTTTTCCTTCCTTGCCTCAATGGTCCATTTTCCCTTGATGGTGGAAATCAATCACTGTCCTTTTCCCATAGCTAGACTACATGTGTTTTCTGGTTACTTCTACAATATATTTGTAAGCATTACTAGTGAAGTTGGAGGAATGTTAACTTTGTCAAGCTTAATAGTTGCACTGATCCTTCTCTAAGTAGATGTTATGGAAAATCATTAGTGGCCGACTCCGACTTTGTTTAAATTGTAAGGTCCATATGCTTCTGATGTCTTTTACCTTGTTGGTTCCGCAGATGTAATGGTTGTTAATTTTCACTAAGGAGAGGTCTTATTCTAGATCTGTCAAAACATCATCACGCGTAATGTTTGAAAATGAAAGTTTAGGATCTGATATTGACGCAGGACAATTGCTTCATCAATCAGGGCCAACTAGTGGACCCCACTGCTGGCCTATTATAATTTCAGGCCAAGGATCCCATTCAACCGGCCTGTGGGGCTCTCAAATACAATCAGTAGCCCATATACATGACCTGATTAGACTGTGGAGCCCACAGATGAAACTGGAAGGTTTTAAAAGGCTTTTATGCCAATTGGTTAGGGTATTTTGAACTAAATGCATAAACCTTATGGCTTTCTGTATATCATATGGCTGTATATATGACTTCATATGATTGTCTAGAGAGATATATGATCGTTGGACTCGTGTTTTAGTCTCCTTTATTCATTCTATTTTATTGCATGTTTTGAGACAGCTTAGGAAAGTTGTCCCAGTAGCTTCAAGCCTTGACTTCTTTAAGTCTGTAGGTTTTTCTATAGTAGGCTATATATAGCAATTGAATGAGACTCCTGGGGATACCAGATAGTTTCGATGGAATAAGATTATTTCTTTTCCTTTTTCCTGTGATGGGATGCAGACCCTAGAGAGTGACTCTTCTACCCCTTGGTCTGACTCCCTAGGGTTCTTTGTGGTTGAATCTCCATATTTATCATTATTTTATCTGCTGAAGTTGAGGATTGCACAAAGCTTTGTGGAGCTAAAGGTGTCAAATGGAAGCACAATTTTCCTTCTTATTTCTTATTTAAGCCGGTAGTTCCATCATTTTTTTGTCTAGTAGCATTATAGTAAGCGCTATCAATCCGAATTCCTAAACCTTGATTGGTGCACTATGGCTATGCCGCTATGGTTCTTTACAGTCCAATTACTGGACCACCTCTTGGATGATCCAGAGCCCAAAGTTCATATTGATTTGGTCTGGATGCATGCCAGATTTAAGCCTCTCAAATAAAATATGTTTAGATGTGGTAAACATATTCTTTTCACGTCTCCTGCTTGTTAGATGAGCTGGTAGAGAGAGTGTAGTGTGTGTGAGTGATCCAGGGTTCAATCCCAGGTAATGTTACCTTTCAAAGAAAAAAAAAATCTTTTCACATTGCTCTCTGAAGTTTTTACTTTTTATATCTTGTTGAACTTCCACATCGGGTTGGATGGCATGCATCTTATACTGAGCTTGGTATCAGCTATTAACACAGTTTCAGAAATTGACTATTGCCAATGCTAAAAGTTCTATTTTTCTGGTTTTTTGTTAATTGTTTCTGCATACACGCAATTAGTGCATGCTTGAAAATTTTCTTCCTTTTGCTCTACACTGGGCCATACCTTATTTTTAATTTCTTTTTCTCCCAGGCTACTAAGAATGTGGAAAGTCATGCTCGAATGCCATCAGAGTCAGTGTCAGATCATAACAGAAGCTAAAAACCTAGATGCTATCGCCTCCAGTAGAAAGCTTAGCGATGCTCACATGAAAGCTGCTGTGAAGCTTGAGATGGATCTGCTGAACTGGATTTTAAGTTTCTATGCCTGGATTGGTGCCCAGAAGGGATATGTCAAAGCCTTGAACGGATGGCTTTTGAAGTTCATTCCCTACGTACCAGAAGAAACAGTGGATGGTATCGCTCCCTTCTCCCCTGGTAGGATCGGTGCCCCTCCTGTGTTTGTTATATGTAATCAATGGTCGCAAGCTATGGAAAGGATCTCGGAGAATGAAGTCTTTGTGGCTATGCGAAGCTTTTCCATGAGGGTGCTCCAACTCTGGGAACAGAACAATGCGGTGGAGCGCCAGAGTATGTTAGTCAATAAGGACATGGACAGTAGGATCAAGGCCCTGGAGAGGGAGCAGCAAAAGATGCATAAGGCGGTGGACACAGGTAAACAAGAAGCTAGTGCTGGTTTCTGAGGAGAGTGGACTTCCGCGGCCTGAACTTGTTTATGAAAGCTATGCTGCCAGTGTCGATAGTTTACAGGTGGGTCTGAAACAGATTTTTGAGGCCATGGAGAAGTTCAGTTCCGAATTCATGAAAGTTTATGAGGAGCTCCATACGCGGAGTGAAGAAGAGAGGCTAGCCTGGGAGAATGCAAAAGCTCAGTAGGATTCAATGCTCAGTTCATCTGGATTGTGCATTGGTTAGAGAACATCAAGTACTGCAGATCTTATGTTCGAGTCGGGTTTGAATTCAAGAAGCCATTTTAATGATGGCCGAGGGAGACGATCTTGTTTATGGCCTGATGACCGAGAGAGATGGTCTGGTTTATGGCCGTCTAAATCTTCAATTGGCTGTGGGGTTCGATAAGCGCAAGGATATGCACACATAAAGGAGCCAGTTGACGGCTAGTCGAGGGAAGAGATGTGATAACGGACTGTGGGAGTCAGATGGCTGCTGCTCCTATGACTTGTGCTTACCATTGTGGCATTTGCATATGAGATCTGCACCATCCATCAGGTGGCACCCACTGTATATGTACCATTCATGTGGGCCACAAGTGTATGGAAATGTTGTTTAAGAAACTATATCACTGGTCTGCATTTGTTGTTCATGTCTGGCCTCCCTGATGACCAGACTTGCCTGATTTTTGGGCTGAAGCACATAAAAACAGTGGGCCCCACCTGAAGAACATCCTGGATCTTGCGGACATGGGGCAGTGGGACAAGAAATCCTGCTCCAGGGAGTAGCTGTAGCAGGGATTTTTTACGGAGGTACTCTCTAGCGTGATCTGATCTTTGTGAAGGTTATGGTCCTGGATTTGCAGAACTGTTGGGTGTGATCCTCTCCACAGAATTGATGATCTGGCATCTAGGACTAAGTATTGAAGCGAGGCTGCTTTCCAAAATCTCTGCAGTCTCGTTATGTCTCAGATCATTGGCATTGGTTACAAAGAACTGCCGATATAAAGAGGAGTTGAAAAGCATGGTTAACCTACCCAAATCTCTTGCCAGTTGACGTCATCATGCACGTACATCTATCTGCGTATTGGTTTTCCAATGAGTGGGGGCGATTCAAGCCTGAGTCTGAGTTGATACACTACATCAAGTGAACAAGTTTCTTAATCACTTGCTCTGCTGCCAGAAATGGGTGAGATGCCAATACAGATGGTTTCTTCCCAGAATTCTACCTGTTTCTTCAAGTTATCTTCAACTCTCAATCAGCAAAGCTGAGGCTGAGTTGAAACAACAGATCTGAGTAAAAATCACTTGAGTTCTGACCAAAATGGATGATAAGCCAATCAGGGCAGTCCCTACAACACAAACAAGATATTGCGGGTTGATGTCTTCAACATCTTCTTGATCAGCATCCTCGAGGACAAGAGTCAAAACAACAGATGTTGAGAAAAGATCAATTTGGTTATGAATGAAATGGGTGAGAAGCTGATTTTAACAGCTCCTACTCCAAATGGAATTTCGGACCATGAGGCTGAGTTGAAACAATAGATTGAGTAAAGAAGGTTATTGGTCACTTTGGTTCCAACAGAAATCCATTTGAAGCTGATATGAAATGGTTTCCACTCTGAATGATAGCAGAATTTTGATTCTCATTTGGAGACAGTGAAGGTTATGCGCTACTGTTAGTGTGAGAAGTGGGGATGAGATCTCGAGGTACGCATCAACTCATGTTACAGAACTGGTAATTGGAGCGTGTAGATCATGCATTAGGTATATCCTCAAGTGGTGCGAGCAGTTGTTGGCATTGTCGAAGAATATCTTCTGATACATATGGGTATGCTACTGTACATTGAAGTATTTATTCAAAATGGAATTTGCACATGCACATATTAAATGAAGGGACTAGTGTATTCGATTTTTCGAAACACAGTGGAATAAAATGAGTTTCAAAAGTTTAGTTAGATAAAAGCCCAAGGATCCAAGTTTTGATAATCACATGTTTCTATGAATGGAAAAACGCATGAATTAAATCCATAGAAAAACCATCAAAATTGTCATTTTTGATCTTCCAAAGTAGCAAGTCTCTCTCTGTTCTATTCCTTGATATCAAATCAGCCCTTTGGTAGGTTCCACGTATGTTAATGAGGCATATGTAACATTGGTTTTTCAGCACACAACCCTAAAATGTGTGTACGTTGATTGGTCCACTTTGGTGGTGGTGGGACCCAAGCTTGGCAAACCATGCGACCAGTCAAAGTGGGCGTCCCGCTTTTCCTTCTGTTGGCATAATAAGATTAGCATTGCCCCATTCAAATGTTATTTGTTGGTAATGGTATTATACATATTAACCAAGGAGAAATGAAATTGATTATGTTTGAAGCATTGATTGAGGCCAAAGAGCAGATCTTCTCACCAAAACCTTCATATGAAAATTAATGGACGGCTTTGCTACTTCAAAGCTGTTGTGCTTTTTGAATGATGTAGTCAATGGTCTAAAGATTCATTTCCACCGTAAAGTGGAAATATAAAAATCCACTTCTTTTATGCAGGTTATGAGGAGAAGCTTTGGAAAAGGTTAGGATCTTCCCAGCCATTTTTTCGCAAATCCTGTCTTCATTAATGCAGGATTCCAAGGTATTTTTCTCTATTTAAACATCCCAACCAAACTGAAATTGATGGCAATGTCCGTGTCGGCCCTAGCTCAGCACTCGACCTGGCCCTCTAGGGCTGACCTTAAGGAAAGGTGTGATACAATCAAAGGTTTGAAAGGGTACTAATATAAGTAGTCTTTCACAGTATTCTTCCTTCTGTGATGAATCCCATCACACAAATGGTTTTTTTTCCTCGTGTGAAACAATCACATTTCAAATTGCTTTTAAGTTACACATGTACGTTAAATGAGATTAATCACAAGTGTCTTTAAATTGTCTTTAAATTGTCCATTTTTTTTGTATAATAGTGACTGACTTGATGATTGGACCAGTCCAATGAGCCCCCCGGATCCAGTCATGAGGCTCTTGGGCCAAGTTTAGGGGCATAACTCAAGTTGGACCCAACCCTCCAATTTTAGCTGGGATGCTAGTTTCTCCCGGTGTTCCAATCAAATAATCAAATTATCTGGGCCATTCTTGGTTTATCCCTATTCACCACTGTATGGAAGTATGGTTGGTGAATCGGCAAATGGACCGTTCAACTGCTGGGCCTTACTATGAATAGCCCACTGCCGAAAGATTGCACCAGATTTCAATCTAGGGCTGTTAACGCGTCGGGTCCTATAGCACCCGGGCCAGACTTAACTGGATTCATCTCTTGTCGGATTGAGGTCCAGGGTCTGGTTTTTTAAAGACGAAGTCCAATCGGGTTCAAGCACCCATTAAATCTTTACATCTAGGTTATGAATTGGGTTTGGGACAGGTAAGACATTACATAGTTGCGCTACCCAAATGGACGGATTAGATCATAAACATGTAACCACTACTAGAGACGAACATTGTACGTGAATAGGCTCTTTTACATGCTGTGGTTCGGTTAGTAAAATGTCCCCAAAGCTTTCAAGTGACATGTGGGATACCCAATAATTAATCTGGAGCGTCCATTCTTTCATACAATTATAATTTCAAAGTAACATATTGGTTTGACGATTATAACCAAGTAATCTAAAGTTCGTTAAAAAAAAAAAAAGTTTAGAAAAAATTGGCCTCATTCATAGATTTATGATCATCTGATCAGTATGATTCTTGGACCACAGCTTGCTCCCTATGGTAGTATTGAATGAACGGTTCAGATTGATGATTTGGCATCCCATGTATCACTTAAAAGCTTTAGGGAAACCATAACAAATCTGTGTGTGCATACGAAACACATGATACACACAACTGGTTGGACCACAAGTTATAGCCCACCCAACGGGTAACTTCCAACCTTTCATGTTCTTGCAAAATCAAATCTGTCTTATAGGTTGGCTCCATCACGAAAATTCCAATTGAGCAGGTGACCTTTTTTACTTTGCTATTTATCAATGGCAACCTTCCATTGTTTACAACCCATTAATCAAATAATCAAACTAAAGTGATACTTTGAAATCATAAGAAAACAAAGTAGGATCTATCTATAGATGTTTTGAGATAATAATTCGAACTATTTTGTTTCTCTACTCAATATGGGTTGTACATTTTCCATGCTATTGATCACACTTGGGATTATCTGATTAGTATATTTTTACAATGTGGCTTGGTCCTAGTTGTATTAAATGAATGAACCCTTCAAATAGTTGAGAAGTCACCCCATGTGTCATTGAAAAGGATGGGATATTGCTAAAGTCCCATGAAGGTAGGAACGATAGCAAAAACATACACATATACAAATCGCACGCAAGCACATAGTTTTGCTAACATCATCTTTTAAGGAGATGTTTCCGATTGGCAAACCTTTTAAATGATAGGTGGCACCCACAATCATTAACCAGAAATGGTTCATTCAATAGTACCATAGTGACCAAGCCATGGTGCAAGAATCATACTGATTGAGTGATCGTAAACCTTTAAATGAGGCAAATTTGTTGCTACTTTATTTAAGATTGGATATTAGGCCTAGCTGGGCTCAAGCTTTATTTAAGGTTGGACCTGGACCTGAAATTAGGCCCATAAAGACCCAGAAAGTAGGCCCCACCCTGCCCTATTATTTAAGATTGGATGTTAGGCTTGGCTGGGCCCAAGCTTGATTCAAATAGTCTAAATAGTCAATCCAGACCGTCTTAGATGTAGGAGATTGCCCACTACACATAAGGGCGCGTTTGGATTATAAGTTACTTAAGATAAGCTACTTATTAAATAAGTAACTTATTTTGGTTTTTACTTAATCAGCAAATAAGCGTGTTTGGTAAACAACATACTTATTAGCTTTTCCTCTCTTTGGTCTCTTCTATTCCTCTCTTCAGCAACTTATGAAGAGTAAAAAAGTTAAAAAAAAATAAACTGAGGTGATTATGCACTTTTAAGTAAAAAAAAGTTACTTATTATTAATCATAAACCAAACTTACTTAACTAAAATAAGTTACTTATTACTAATCATAAACCAAACTTACTTATCTAAAATAAGTTACTTATCTACTGCTGTAAGTAGAAAAAGTAACTTATTTGGTGGTATCCAAACGGACCCTAAACGACCTAATATGTGAAAGGACCTGGTTGCTAGCCATTTTTATTTTTATTTTTCATAGCTCTATTTTTCGATCAATAATGGGATGGTTATGATTGCCTCATGATAGTGATACTTGGGAACCATAAGCAACCCATGATGGGTCCCACAGACATATTACTGAAATTGTTTGATTGCAGTACTTCTTTGTGTATGAACGATCACGATTGTCCATTTAATAGGCTATTGATTAGAAGCTTAGAATTAGTCAATCAATATGACTATTACATGGTCACAGATGAAACTAATGCAACTAGCAACACCATACTTATAGTGCTCTATGAGTAGAGGGTCATTTCTTTCTTCCTTTTTTCTATATATATACTAGAGAAGTGGTGCACATATAGAGAAGTTAGGAGGGAGAAAAAGTAGCAAATTTTGGAAAATGAGGATTAAAATTGGAGATATTGTAGCAAAGGTGGCAGCTACACAGAAAAAGAGAGAAGGGTGCTCATGGGTTCGATAGTGGACGACCCATCTCTACGTTTGCTTGTATTGTGGGCTACTCAAGTTTTAGATCTACCTTGTTTTTAGCTAACCTTTTAACATAAGCCAGCACAATAGATATAAGGCATGGATTTGTCTCCATAGAGCCTTTTGGTGCACCATCTCTCTATTAGGCTTCATGTAGGCTACGTGCAAAGAAGAGTTTTTATGTATTAGTGAGTGTGGCATGTGCAACTCACATGGAGAGAGGTGGACTTGTTTATGAGATGTGGGAGTGGGATGAAGAAGCGAGAATTATTGGATAGTTGAGTACTTGAGTGTACATTGAAATTTGTACATGTACCAAACATGTCACCTTGATCAAGCCGTCTAAAA
Organism: Liriodendron chinense; assembly: GCA_003013855.2. Taxonomy (NCBI): domain Eukaryota; kingdom Viridiplantae; phylum Streptophyta; class Magnoliopsida; order Magnoliales; family Magnoliaceae; genus Liriodendron; species Liriodendron chinense. Next base: position 4,234,915 of record ML058329.1, on the reverse strand, counting down.
GCATTTATTTATTATGAATAATAAATCAAATATCAATTTCACTGATAGAGTTTGGATCGGTAAATCCCCTAAAAATATTCAAATTACATAAAAGTACCTTTTTATTTTTTAGCCCCTAGGATACCATCAATGGATGCACATGGTGGACGAATGGGATATCTTACACTCATTATTGTGGGACTTACTTTCAATTTGTGTTGGGGTTGTTTTAAATCTTGAGATCAAGAGGACTTCGGGCGACTAACGGGACTTGGTCAGGTGCTCGAAATTGCCCTGGATGGGCTTTTGAAGTCTGAACTTGTAATGACCTAGATAAATTTTGATCCGTCGACCCATCCATCTATGCATCTACCAAACCAAAACAAACACGTGTGAAAAATAGAAAAATTAATCACAAAGCACACACATGTGACACATGCGAAAAAGAGTAGAAATAAATGCATGTTAAAAGTAATGTGAGATTTATAACAACCCATTCTATCTTAGTTTTTAATTTATTGAGATTACGTTAGAACTCCACAAACTTCGCCAATCTAGACCATTCAGTCTCATCATACTCACTTTCATCAACTAGCCAATGTATCATCAATCTAAACCGTCCTATGCATTCAGTCTCTGACCTACTTCCTATTATACGGTCGAACCAATCAAAACCATTCAACGGCAAACGATGTCTTCTAGACCGTTGGGTTTAGATTTGCCATGTGGGCTGCCTATAAAAAAAATATAAACTATACATTATCTAAATCATCTAAACATACATCTAGCGATCACTATTCTAACTATCTATTAATTGAACAATGGGATGAGATGTGGCTACGTAAACTAAAACATTTAATGTTGACATTGAATGAGGTATTGAAATTGACATTAATATTAAGAGTTTAAAATTTATTTATTAGTTTTGTTCACAAAAAAAAAAAAGACTACATTAAAACACCCCATTTGTAAGAGTTACTTAATAATTTATTTCATTTAAATTGACGAATTTAGATCTAGATTAACATCTAAACTGGATTTTGATTTTAGAATTTAAATTTGAGTTAACTACTAAATTATAATTTGATTTATAATAATAAATTTTGAATTAAGTAACAAAAATTAACATACCATTTTTTTTGTATTTAAAAATTAAGTAACCAATTCTGATAAATTAGCTTATGATCTATTTTTTTTTTATATTTTAAAATTTTCTTGAATTTTTAAATTCAAGTAGTTTACTGCATAATAATTATTAATTAGATAAATTTCAAATTTAATTCGATGTAATACATAAAACCTTGAGCTTATTAATTTAATTTAATTGATAATTTCAAGTTTAAATCTTACTTAATTTTTTTATGGTAGAAATATAGATTATATATTAATTTAAATTTAAAGTTTAAAATTTACCTATTAAATTTAGTTCGTGACTAAAAAGAAAAAATAAATTAAATAAATAAATATTGAAATTTGTTTAGATCATATGATTAATTTTTTTAATTTGCATGTTTTGAAATTTTGAAATTTAAATTATCATTAATTAATATCATTGGAAAAATATCAGGTAATAGATCATAGCCTGTGAATATTTACTTTTATTGTAAAATGAGGTATATACGAATGCACTACCTTGGGAATGTATCTAAAACCAGCATGTAGGGCAATCGTGTCCCTTGGGTGAAAGACCCTAAAGCCAACAAGTAGAGCGATCGTGTCCCTTGGGTGGAAGATTCTCAAGCCAGCAAGTAGGGTGATCTTGTCCCTTGGGTGGAAGACCCTCAAGCCAGCAAGTAGGGCGATCGTGTCCCTTGGGTGAAAGACCCTAGAACCCATTGGATCCTTTGAAGTCTCCTTTATGAACGGCATATGAGTACAATTGTGTGCATTGACATATGTTTGGAGTACAACTGGAGCAGTAGTCTGACCAGCTAATATACAAATGGGTCCCTCACCAAGAGGTACCGGTGCGTGGGTGTTAATGCAACGTGACCATCCACTTGGATATAGTGTTGTAAGAAATGATGGATATTATTATGGTAATTCATGCAAAGTAGCACCTTCATAGAATATTTACAAATATAATATTTAAATTTATGCTATCTTATTCTTCATACTTAAATTCTGTTATCTCTCTTGCTCATAAGATTTTGATATAATCTGAACATTTCAAATTTTGGGTAAGAAATGATCCTACTATAATCATTCTACTAGGCCGTTATGCTTATCCTATTATAACCATCCACAGTTGCAGAGCTGGAATATTACGAGCAAGCGGGCCTCTACTACTAGTTTTTCATTTTCAGTAATTTAGGGTTGAATTAAATTTTAATTTGATTTTATTTAGTTTGTGTTTTAAATCCTGATGTAATAAAACTATTAAGAGAGTAAAGTGAGCGAATATTACATTCATGAAAATTATTATAGTAGTATTTTCATTTTAGATTGCTCTAAATATCTAGAAAATTTTGATTAAATTATGTAGATTGCAATTATTATCAATCTATTAAAACTCACAAGCTCGGGATTCAGGTCCTGAATAACCCTATTCGAGTACCCAAATTTTGGGGCGTGACAAGTTGGTATCAGAGCCTAAGTTTAGGATCAAACTGAGGACCTAAGAGAGATTTTTACTTAGAAACCTTAACTTCTGATGCGTTCCCAAACAATAAAAAAATTAAAAAAAAAAAAAAAAACTTCATATGTCATGTGTCGCCTAGATGTTAATATTATACTAAAGCTTATTTGTTCAATTAATCATAGGTTATGGCGGAATTCAACTTGAATGATGGAGCATCACCAGGGACACTCACTCCCAATATTACTGAAAATGGACCAGTCATCGGCAGGATCCTTAGGGCTATAGGTGAACTTACGACCCTCGTAGGGCATCAGGTTAGGCAAACCCAAACGCAAAATTCAGACTGACCCGCACCGGTTACCTATGAAAGGACAAGAGCCTTATTAGAAAAATTTAAAAGGCAGAGGCCACCAATTTTTAAGGGTGGGCCTGATTTAAATGTGGCAGAAGGGTGGAGGAAACAAATTAAAAAGATATTTATGGCAATGAAATGCGACGATTTCCAGAAAGCAGAGCTGGCCATTTACATATTAGAAGGGGAAGCAGACCATTGGTGGGATTCGCTCACTAGGGCAAATTCAGAAATTGAAGTATGGACCAGGACCTCATTTTGTGAAGAATTCGATGAAAATTATTTTCCTCTTTATGTACAAAACCAGAAGGTTGAAGAATTTATGAGTCTAGAGCAAGGCGATATGACAGTGCGTCAGTATGACTCTAAGTTCACAGAGTTATCACAGTTCGCAACGTTCCTGGTGTCTGACGAAACCCATAGAGCACATAAGTTCAAAAATGGTTTGAGAGCCTTCATTCAGAGTAGATTAGCCCCCTTTAGGGTTAAAAGCTATGTAGATGCATTAAAGCATGCCTTGGTGGTGAAAAAAGATATTAGTGAATTTTGGAAGAATCGCGATCAGAAGAGGGATACAAAGAGCAATGCCATAACCACTTTGCACGCGCCACCAGCTCAGCAAGATGCCGCCAAAAGACAGAAGATGGCACTGACGCCAATGTCTAGACCAGCTCTAATATAACCTTCACTAAGATTCTCGGGAGTCTGTTATAATTGCGGACTCGAGGGTCACACATTCCGACATTGCCTCCGACCACCGCGTCCTCAGTATCCACAGAGACAGGGAACACCACAATCGTCCTTCAGGCCACCGTCTTCTTATCCACTACCCTTACAAAAAAATTCAACATCTTAGCCGGATCCGAGACTGCCTCAACCATACCCGCAGAGACCACCTCAACTACATTCGAGACCACCTCAACAAGGGTCAACATCGGGATATCAGAGGCCGCAACAACAACCACATCAGCAGCATGGATCTCTACAGAATCAACAGCCGCAATAGGGAGGTCAAGTACCTCGTCCTCATGCTCAAGGTCTCGTTTATGCCTTAGTGCAAGCAGATGACGACACGACTAAGCTGTACGATGACTCAGCACAGTAGAATGATGACCCGACACAACAATATGATAGCTAAGTACAACTATATGATGACACCACACATGCCTTTGATCACGCAACATCCTCATGTGAGGATCTAGCACCACCAACAGACATAACCACGCTGCAAGACGACGAAGCTACCGGAGGATGTTGTCGAAGGTACCGTCATTATATTCGCATCTCTAGCTAGAGTATTATTTGATTCTAGAGTATCGCATTCATTTATTTCGTATTGCCTCGTATGCTTGTTAGGCTTATCTCCTGATCCATTAGATAAAAAGTTAGTAGTTGCAACCCCTCTTAGTAAGTCAGTAAACCTAAGCCAGATATGTAAATCCTGCCCGATTATGCTTGAGGACGTAGAGTTATCAACTGACCTTATAGTTATGCCGATAAGAGAATACGATATTATCCTAGGGATGGATTGGTTGTCCTTATACCAAGCTAAAATAGGACTGCTTCAGGAAGATGGTAACTTTAAATATTATCAGACGTTCGCCGCTACATTTCTTCGGGGCGCAAAGAAGAGAAGCATTAGTTAGCCTCTCAACTCTTTCAGAAGCGGACGTGAAGGAAGGAGTAGAGCAAATTCTAGTCGTTAACAAATTTCCAGAAGTATTTCAGGATATTCCAGGATTACCGCTACAGAGGGAAGTGGGTTTTAGTATTGATCTTGTACCGGGGACCACACCAATCTCTAGAACACCATATCGCATGGCTCCAGTCGAATTGAAAGAATTAAAAGAACAAATTCAACAACTCCTGGATCAAGGTTTTACTAGGCCAAGTACGTCGTCGTGGGGAGCACCAGTTTTATTCATGAGGAAGAATGATGGTTTTATGAGGCTGTGCATCGACTACCGACAACTTGATAAGGTGACCATCAAGAACAAGTACCCATTACCAAGGATAGACGACTTATTTGATCGGCCGAAGGGAGCGCGATATTTCTCGAAGATAGACCTACGGTCTGGATATCACCAGTTGAGGATTAAAGATGAAGACGTGCCCAAGACCACTTTTAGGACACGATATGGCCACTATGAATTTCTAGTAATGCCCTTTGGTCTGACGAATGCCCTGGCTATGTTCATGGATCTTATGAATAGGGTTTTCAAACCATACTTGGATCAATTTGTTATAGTATTTATAGATGACATCTTAATATATTCTAAGATCCGAGAAGACCACACAGGACACCTAAGGATCGCTCTGCAAACATTAAAGGAAAACCAATTGTACGCCAATTTGACGAAGTGTGATTTTTGGAAAGAGGAAGTGAAATTTATGGGTCATGTGATTTCAAAGAAAGGAGTATCTGTAGATCCATCAAAGGTTGAGGCAATTATGAAATGGGAGCAGCCCAAGAATGTGTTAGAGGTGCGTAGTTTCCTTGGTTTAGCTGGATATTATAGGAGATTTATCGAAGGATTCTCTAAAATCGCTAGACCGTTAACTCAATTAATTAGAAAAGGCACGCATTTTAAATGGAATGAAAATTGTGAACAAGCTTTCTCCGAATTGAAGAATCGTTTAACATCAGCCTCAGTTCTAACCTTACCAGCCGAAGGAAAAAGATTTGTAGTATATAGCGATGCGTCATACAAAGGGCTGGAATGTGTTCTTATGTAAGAAGGTAAAGTGGTAGCATATGCGTCAAGGCAGTTAAAAACTCATGACCAAAACTATCCTACGCATGATCTGGAACTAGCAACGATAGTATTTGCCCTAAAATTTTGGAGGCATTATCTATACTGTGAGCAATTTGAATTGTATTCTGATCACAAGAGTCTAAAATATCTTTTTAATCAGAAAGAATTAAATATGCGGCAGAGGAGATGGATGAATTCTTAAAAGATTACGATTTTAATCTCTATTATCATCTGGGTAAGGCAAATCTTGTAGCCGATGCATTAAGTAGGAAAATGCATACAATATGACATCTCTAACGATTCGAGAGTGGAAAATACTTGATCAAATAAAAGATTTTAATATTCAAATCGGAGAAAATGATTCATGGGCTTATCTTAGCAACATAGTGGTGCAACCTACTTTAGTGTGTCGAGTGGTAGAAGCACAGAAGGATGATGCATGGCTACAAGCCAAAGTAGAAAAAGAAGCAGGGAAGGATAACTCAGAATGGCGAGTAGGCCCGATGATGGAATCAAACTTCAAGGAAGATTGTGCGTTCCACACATTCCTGAATTAAAGAAGAAAATTTTAGACTGAAGCACACCGCTCGAAGTTCACAGTTCACTCAGGAGGAACGAAAATGTACTGCGACGTTCGACGAAAATATTGGTGGAACAACATGAAGAGAGAAATAGCCGACTACATGTCTAAGTGTTATGTATGTCAACAAGTTAAAGCCGAACATCAGAAGCCATCAGGATTGCTTCAGCCCTTGCCAGTCATAGAATGGAAGTGGGAGCATATTACCATGAATTTTGTGGTAGGATTTCCGAAGACCAGACGCAATCACGACGCTATTTGGGTAATTGTTGATCGATTAACCAAGTCTGCACACTTCCTCCCTATTGGTATTTCTTCATCCCTAGATGAGGTGAGCAAGTTGTACATCAAAGAGATCGTTAGATTGCATGGTATTCCCATACCTATTGTTTTCGACAGAGACTCCAGATTTACGTCACGCTTTTGGAGGAGTTTTCAGGACGTTTTGGGACATCGCTCAACTTTAGTACTTCTTTTCATCCACAAATGGACGGACATACCAAACGAGTGAATCAAATCCTGGAAGATATGCTTCGCGCTTGCATCCTCGAATTTAAAGGAAACTGGGACGAGCATCTACCGTTGATTGAGTTTGCATATAATAATAGTTTTCAGGCTAGCATTGGTATGGCACCATATGAAGCGTTGTATGGAAGACCGTGTAGATCACCAAACTGTTAGACTGAAGTTGACAAAAGAAACATGCTTGGACTAGAGATTGTGCAAGAAATGACAGAAAAGATACAGATGATTAAGGACCGCTTACGGACAGCACAAAGCCGACAAAAGAGCTCTGCAGACCATTGAAGGAAGGATTTGGAGTTCTTTGTGGGCTATCACGTACTACTCAAGGTATCGCCAATGAAAGGAGTAATGCGATTCGGAAAGAAATGGAAGTTGGCACCACGTTACATCGGGCCATTCGAGATCCTACAAAGAGTGGGCGTCGTAGCTTATAAGCTTGCTCTACCCCCACAGCTATCCGATATTCATGACGTATTTCACGTATCAATGTTACGAAAGTACGAGACTGACGCTTCACACATCATCGACTGGCAGCCGCTAGACATTCAGAAAGATGTCACGTACATAAAGCAACCAGTTCGTATCCTTAACAAAAAGGAACGGTACTTCGAACCAAAATTATGTCAATCGTCAAAGTACAGTGGGGACATCACGACGAAGAAGAAGCTTCATGGGAACGCGAGGATGAAATTCGAGAAAAATATCCACATCTTTTTACACCATAGGTACGTTAAATTTCGGGGACGAAATTTTTATTAAGGGGGGTAGAATGTAATGATCCAGATAAATTTTGATCCGTCAACCCATCCATCCATGCATCTACCAAACCAAAACAAACACGTGTGAAAAATAGAAGAATTAATCACAAAGCACACACATGTGACACATGCGAAAAAGAGTAGAAATAAATGTATGTTAAAAGTAACGTGAGATTTATAACAACCCATTCTATCTTAGTTTTTAATTTATTGAGATTACGTTAGAACTCCACAAACTTCGCCAATCTAGACCATTCAATCTCATCAAACTCACTTTCATCAACTAGCCAATGTATCATCAATCTAAACCGTCCAATGAATTCAGTCTCTGACCTACTTCCTATTATACGGTCGAACCAATCAAAACCATTCAACAGCAAACGATGTCTTCTAGACCGTTGGGTTTAGATTTGCCATGTGGGCTGCCTATAAAAAAAATCTAAACTATACATTATCTAAATCATCTAAACATACATCTAGGGATCACTATTCTAACTATCTATTAATTAAACAATGGGATGAGATGTGGCTACGTAAACTAAAACATTTAATGTTGACATTGAATGAGGTATTGAAATTAACATTAATATTAAGAGTTTAGAATTTATTTATTAGTTTTTTTCACAAAAAAAAAGACTACATTAAAACACCCCATTTGTAAGAGTTACTTGACTTCGCATGTGAAGCACGTGCATGAAAGAATTTATCGCATTAGGCAGTATAAAAGGGGGTTTAAGACATAAGCTTACGCCATGAAATGAAAAATGATAGATCTAAGCATAATTAAGTGCAGGTTCAACCTTAAAGTTATAGAGAGGGAGAGAGAATAATTAGTGTGTACGTGGTGTAAGGGTGTGTATACGTCAGGTGCATACACATTGCATAAGGTTTGGCCAACACTCTAGATCAGGTAAGTGATCTTACTTGGATTTGAAATTTTCTGATTTATTGAATATCTTATTTGTCAAATTATTGCATTAATTTCTATATATTAATTTTTATTCATGAAAATTTAGAACTAATTAATTTAAGTAAGCTTTACCAAATTTAGACCAAATTTTAAGTTAAATTCTGAATTTGATGATTAAGTTGATGAATTATTTTTTTGTTTAAATTTAGAATGAATTAATTTTTAAAAAAATGATAATTTATTTCATTTAAATTGACGAATTTAGATCTAGATTAACATCTAAACTGGATTTTGATTTTAGAATTTAAATTTGAGTTAACTACTAAATTATAATTTGATTTATAATAATAAATTTTGAATTAAGTAACAAAAACTAACATACCATTTTTTTTGTATTTAAAAATTAAGTAACCAATTCTAATAAATTAGCTTATGATCTAATTTTTTTTTATATTTTGAAATTTTCTTGAATTTTTAAATTCAAGTAGTTTACTGCATAATAATTATTAATTAGATAAATTTCAAATTTAATTCGATATAATACATAAAACCTTGAGCTTATTAGTTTAATTTAATTAATAATTTCAAGTTTAAATCTTACTTAATTTTTTTTTGTAGAAATATAGATTATATATTAATTTAAGTTTAACTTTAAAGTTTAAAATTTACCTATTAAAATTAGTTCATGACTAAAAATAATAATAATAATAAATAAATAAAATATTAAAATTTATTTAGATCATATGATTAGTTTTTTTAATTTGCATGTTTTGAAAATTTGAAATTTAAATTAGCATTAATTAATATCATTGGAAAAATATCAGGTAATAGATCATGGCATGTGAATATTTACTTTTATTGTAAAATGAGGTGTATACGAATGCACTACCTTGGGAATGTATCTAAAGCCAGCAAGTAGGGCGATCGTGTCCCTTGGGTGAAAGATCCTAGAACCCATTGGATCCTTTGGAGTCTCCTTTGTGTATGGCATATGAGTACACTTGTGTGCGCGGACGTATGCCAGGAGTACAACTGGAGCAGTAGTCTGACCAGCTAATGTACAAATGGGTCCTTCACCACGAGTTACCGGTGCGTGGGCGTTAATGTAACGTGACCATCCTACTTGGATACAGTGTTGTAAGAAATGATGGATATTGGTTATGGTAATTCATGCAAAGTAGCACCTTCATAGAATATTTAAATTTATGTTATCTTATTCTTCATACTTAAATTCTATTATCTCTCTTGCTTATAAGATTTTGATATAATCTGAACATTTCAATTTTTGGGTAAGAAATGATCATATTATAATCATTATACTGGGCCGTTATGCTCATCCTATTATGACCATCCACAAGTGCAAAGCTGGAATATTACGAGTAAGCAGGCCTCTACTACTAGTTTTCTTTTTTAGTAATTTAGGGTTGAATTAAATTTTAATTTAATTTTATTTAGTTTGTGTTTCAAATCCCGATGTAATAAAACTATTAAGAGAGTAAAGTGAGCGAATATTACATTCATGAAAATTATTGTAGTAGTATTTTCATTTTAGATTGCTCTGAGTATCTAGTAAATGTTGATGAAATTATGTAGATTGCAATTATTATCAATTTATTAAAACTCAAGAGCTCGGGATTCGGGTCCTGAATAACCCTATCCGGGTACTCGAATTTTGGGGCGTGACAGAATTGTTGGATCTGTTTTTTGGGGGTTGTAGTGGGGCTGATGACTGTGTCGGGCGCCCAACGATTTCTATAGGGAGCCTGAAATTCCCTTGATTTTTTTTTATGAACTCTCTAGACAATCCTGGCTGATGTAGGGTGCTTGACGATGCGTCAACTGTTAAGTGGGTTGCGCAAGTTTTTGCGCAATTTTGTTTCTAATCTTGGTTTATTCCTTGTGAGTGTAGACGAAGTGTGGGATTAAACACCGTCTCTCCTCATGGATAAATATTTCAAATCTACAGAACTATCGAAAATCCTCGACCGATCTTCTTCGAATCCACGAAAGAACACTCGAATCCACAAGCTAAAGAGTATAACCTCAAGGAATTTTATTAAAAAAATGAATAAGAATGTTTAATAAAGAATTAAAACCAGTATTTATAGCCTAAATTGCATAATAGAAACCCTAAGTACGTAAATTAAAAGTCCTAAACAAATTAGGAAAGAAAGACATTCAAATTAGAAAGTTCACTCAAAATCTGCACAACTGGTTCAGGCATGGTCAGGCGCCCGCTGAACTAAAAAATAGTCTAACGAGTAAACTTAAAAAAACTGACGAATTTTGGGTGCCCAATAATGGGTTGTCGGGTGCCCAGCGGCGCATAAAACTGTCTAGAGAGTTGAACCAAAATTCGGATGAATTTAGGGCGCCCGATGAAGGGATGGTCGGGTGTCCGATGATGGTCAAGAGCCCGATGACCTGTTGGTCGGGTGCCCGAAATTAAAAATATGTATAGCAACTCTTTGGACCATTTGGGCTCACGATCGGGCGCCCTAGCGAGGCTGGATTTTCTACACTTTGGCGACTGTTTTGTCACTCTGTCTGGCCTCCTTCCGATGGTCCATTTTCTTCATGTAGTCGTCAACGACCCCCTCTACATCAATCCCCTCCACTTGTAAAGAACTCGACCCCGAGTTATCATTCGCCTCTAGTTCATGATACTCGAACAAGTCCGCCACATTGAACGTTTGTGAAATTTAGTACTCGTTTGGGAGGTCCACTACATAAATTGTCACCTAGCTTCCTGAGAATCGATACCGATCCAATCTTCTTCTGCTTCAATTTGTTGCAAGTGCCGATTGGGAAGCGCTCCTTGCATAGATGGACCATCTATAATACCCCAAAAATTTAGGCGCACGAGTAAGTACACGAGTGCGTGTTCACATGTGAGAAATTAAATTCTATGCCGTGTTGTTCACACGCATACACACACATACACTTTTATACGTATTCAAACAATTTTTTTGGTCTCTGAAAAGTTTATTGTACTTAGTTAAGTCATTAGACTGACCGTTAGAATGATCCATCATTGCTAGACCGGAATATCTAGCCGTCTGCTTCGATTTCGAATTATGCGATCAACGTAAACTCGCCGTATGATCTCCACATGGTCCTGTAAACATGTCCGTTTGTAAATCTGATCCGTACATCTTGTCCGTCACCTAGCATACGTTTAGATCATTGATTTCCCGACTATGTGAACCTATTCAGGTGTGCTTATAACACCCCAAGTTCTTGGAATCGTTTAAATCGTAATTTAATAAATTAAATAACTTTAAATATTGATAAATTAATATTAAGTAATCCATAGGGAATTAGGGTATGGTCTCTTCATTAAAGTTGCTTAGAATAAATCCTAGAACAGCGTAGAAGCATTAGATTTCACAAAACTCATAAATTTACAATAATTACAAAAATGCCATTAGTTAAACTTAAGTTAAACAGCCATTTTTAAGTTTTATGATTTCTAGCAATCATTTTCATGTAAAAATTCATATACCAGCTTTTGGGCATGTTTTACCCGTAGATGTCGAATTTCAACCCTCTGATCATCTTATAAATGCCCTAATTAAAAAGAACGTCATAAGTGGCCCTACTTAACTCGGATACATCTCAAATTTCATGGCAGCGGTTAAAATTATGTGGCCGACCTATCTGACAAAGGAAATAGCCAAAATCCATCGTAGTAGACTCACTTGACAAACCCAACACGAAGCCACGGTTTCCGTACCGTGCAAGTTATGTAAAATTAAAGAAACCTTCTTCTTCGTTTCGCTTGTAATAGCGACGACCGCTGCCGATATGGATGCTCCACGTCATCCACCTACTGGGCCCCACTTCGGTAATCCAAACGGTCTATCTTGTTATTACCCCTCAGGAATTCAGTCCGTGGAAGCCGTTCGCCATAAACCCGATCCAGTGGCCCACCTCAAACCACCGTTCAAAATCAAGAAGCCCAAGATCCTCTAATCCGCTTCGCATGGCCTCTCCAAAATTCACCTAGATCTTCTTATGGACCCCTTCAATCATTCAAACGATCTCATGCTCTGTCTCAGTCTAGTCCAAGCCGTTTCCAAATCCTCTTCTAACTCGAAAATCGGTCTCCATTCGCAAACCATCTATTGCCTCTCCCACTCCAATCGGGAAACCGGATTCGCCACGCCCACCAACTGTATCTGTTACAAAATTATCCTCAAAGAGAGAGAGAGAGAGAGAGAGAGAGAGAGAGAGAGAGCTTGCTCCCTGTCGCTGCTGCTATTACATCCAGCTGTTGTTGAAAGGTTTTTCCAAACTCATTAGAAGAAGAAGAGGAAAAGAAGAGAAGGAGAAGAAGAAAGAGAAAGAAAGAAGAAAGAGAAGAAGAGAATTTTCATTGAGTTAACCAAGCGGGTTAACTTGTTATGTTGCCACAAGTCCAAAATTAGGTTATTTGATCGGTGAGTGATTCATCTCGCGTAACTTCAATTGATAATTTCTTTAGTCTTCTCTCTTGTTTACGCTTCAAATCTTGATTTTCCTCTCCAAATCCATGTAGTAAGTTTTCTCCATAGTCATCTTTAAATTTAGGCATACTTTGTTATTTGTTTCTAATTCCACTCCATTGCTATGCCTAGTATGGATCCTAAGTAAGGGATCCATCTTTCGTTACCATTCTTAAAGTTCTTCTTTCAATATTTCTTTTCTTGTTGGTTTCTTTTCTCAACTTTCTTTCTCATTGCGAAATTGAAATTTTAGAACACACTTGACTTAGGCTACATACTTATAATGTCAACGAGGTACAACCCTAGATATTTGTGGTGTTATCGAAATTCTACATGGTATTATCCCTGCACTTCCTGATAAACAATAACTTAGGGTTTAAATAAAGAAATACTTTAATAAAGTAAATACATGCATGGTGTGATTGGAATTGAATTTGATATGCATTGTATGCTTGGCTAGTGCTTCCATAACTTATGACATATACATACATTTATACACTGCGACATAATAAGAGCATGGTTGATTTGACTCCTAGCGTGTATGGTTGATTTGCCGCCTCGCCGTATCGATTAGGTGGGCATGATTGATTTGCGACAGATTCCTAATGTTCAGTGGCAGCGAGTTCTAGTCATTTCACTTATTGAGCATGGTTGATTTGCTCGGTTGGATCGGTGGTGCATGGTTGATTTGCCCACTAGCGTGCATGGTTGATTTTCCGCCTCGCTATACCAGTTAGGTAAGCATAGTTAATTTGCGACAAGTTCCTAATGTTCAGTGGCAGCGAGTTCCTAGACGTTTAAAGCTCTAACATGTATCATAACGTACATGACATCATGATAATCATGCTCCATTTATAATAAATCATAAAATGTATTAATCATCACATCATCCTCGTATATTTCATACAATTCTATTCGTTGATGATTCGCATCCTATCTCTTATTAACTGGAATATTATCCGTAGTGGAAATGACCTCACTAAGCTTTAGCTCACCAAAATCACCACAGTTCTTGTAGGTTTTCAGGAAGAAAAAGACGTAGACGGAGCAAAGTATTCAAATGGTCACGTGTTACTCAAGCACCAACCGTAGTCGATTTATTTTGTAAAATTCAATGTAATAAGACATTAGTGGAAAATAAACTTTATACTTGGAATTTATTTTAGTTATGCGATGTATGGAATGGAATCTCAAGGAATCTATGCTCAAATTTTAAATTCACACCCTGGAACTCGAGCTTTGGATCATCGTACTTGGGTTTTGATTTTCGGGGCGTGACACCATCACTTGATCTCCTACCTCAAACACCTTAGCACGCCGATGCTTGTTGACGTCCCTCGCATATTTCTTATTCGACTCGGCAAGTTTAATCCGTACTTTCGCATGTAATTATGTGATTCGTTCGGCCATATTCTCTGCAGTTATACTCTTGTCGGGAATCTTCGATAACGGAACTAAGTCGAGGGTGTGTAGGGGGATTCGTCCATAGACTATCTGAAACAGTGACTTCCCTATGGAGCGGTTCACCATGTTATTGAAGGTCAAACTCCGCTTGTGACAAGGCCAAGTCTCATTGCTTTGGCTTGTCTCCGGAGATGCTTCGGATAAGATTCCCCAACGTTCAATTCACCACTTCAGTCTATCCATCTGTTTACGGATGATATACACTACTAAACTGAAGTTGCATATCAAATCAACTCCACAAAGTCCACCAAAAATTACTCACGAACTTTGTATTATGGTCGGAAGTGATGGTTTTAGGGATTACCATGCAACCTCACAATTTCTCTAAAGAAGAGGTTGGCTACACTTGTCGCGTCATAAGTCATCTTGCACGACATAAAGTGAGTCATCTTTGAAAACCTATTTACCATCATGAATACGGAGTCCATGACGAGTTGTGTTCGTGGGAGACTTAAGACGAAATCCATTCAAATGTCCTCTCAATGGCCTTCCGGTACTGACAAGGGAGTATAGAGACTTGTGTTCTTTTATTACCTCTTGAAAGTTTGGCAAATGTGGCATCGCTAAACCATTCGTCCCACGTCACGGCCTAGATGAGGTCAGTAATAATGTTCTTCAACTAGAGCCTCTGTTTTGTCTCAACCCAAATAACCTTCAAGTCCACCCCCATGAAGTTCTAGAATAATCTTCTCCCGTAGGGAGCAATGCAGGATGCACAATCGATTTTCATAAAATAGGAAATCATCATGAATGTGGAAATTGCCCGGTCGGCCTTCCTTACTCCTTACCCAAACATCTTTGAACTCATTGTCTTCAGCATATAGTTCCTTGAGGCAATTAAACCCAACAACCCCAGTACTCATAGTGACAAGAAGGGCAGCTCGGCGACTTAATGCGTCAGCAATCTTGTTTTGTTGGCCAGACTTATGCTTCAACACGAATGTGAATTCTTGTAAAAATGAAATCAACCTAGCATGCACATGGCTAACATTAGTTTGTCTATTAATAAATTTTAAGGCTTGGTGATCAGTAAAAAGAACAAATTCCCTTTGAATGAGGTAGTGTTGCCAATGTCAAAGGGTCTGTACTATCGCATATAACTCTCTCATCTGTGGACCACTTCTTGTGTGCTTCACTAAGCTTCTCACTGTAGAAGGCTACGAGCCTGCCTTCTTGAGGTAACACCACGCCAATACCCACGTAAGACGCATCACAGTCTACTTCAAAGACTTTATCGAAGCTTGAAAAAACTGGGACTGAAGTAGACGACAGTTTGTGTTTGATCTAAGAAAAACTACGGTCACCATCTTTTATCCACTGAAACGGTCCTTTCTTCATGCAATTCTTGATCGACGCAACAATCGTGTTGAAGTTTCTGACAAAACGCCGATAGAATGTGACCAATTCAAGAAAACTGCGAACCTCATAGATGTTAGAGGGAGTAGGTCACTCACGAATAGCCCTCACTTTATCTTCATCAACTTGGATACCGGTGGATGACACCACGAACCCCAGGAATAAAAGATGATCTATCAGGAAGCTACACTTCCTCAAGTTCAGGTATAGCTTGTTTTCTTGCAAGACTTGAATAACATGTCTTAGATGTTCAACATGTTATGACTTATCCTGACTATATATGAATATGTCATCGAAGTAAACCATGACGAACTTGCCTATGAATGGTTTCAATGCTTAATTCACGAGGTGCATGAAGGTGCTTAGTGCATTCGACAATCTGAATGGCATGACTAGCCATTCGTACAACCCATCATTTGTTTTAAAAGTTGTCTTCACTCATCCTCGGGTGGATTCGGATTTGATGGTACTCACTGCCTAGGTCCAGCTTAGAAAATACTCTAGACCCATCAAGCATGTCAAGCATATCGTCTAACCAGGGTATAGAAAATCTGT
Source organism: Liriodendron chinense (assembly GCA_003013855.2). Taxonomy (NCBI): domain Eukaryota; kingdom Viridiplantae; phylum Streptophyta; class Magnoliopsida; order Magnoliales; family Magnoliaceae; genus Liriodendron; species Liriodendron chinense. The sequence goes on along the minus strand of ML058329.1, from coordinate 4,218,612 downwards.
ATTTGATGGTAATTTTGTTAATAGCCCTGCTATCAACTCACATATACCAACTACCATCCTTCTTTGGTGTTAATAAAGTTGGGACCGCACATGGGCTCATGCTCTCCCTGAGCAACCCTTTCTTCAGTAACTCTTCCACCTGCTCTTGGATAATTTCATTCTCTTTCGTGCTCAACATGTAATGCGGTCGGTTCGGCAAACTAGCACCGGGTATGAAATTGATGTGGTGTTGTATGTCCCGCATTGGGGGTAGGCCATGGAGTAAATCTTCAGGTCACACATCCCGAAATTCATTCAATAATGGTTGAAGGGCTGGGAGAATAACCGTACCCCCTGAATCTTCTCCCTTGACCACCATCACATAGATTTCACCCATCTCTTTGAATTTTTTCACAAACTCTCATATGGTGAGGAGAGAACTCCCCTCCACTTTAGAAGTCTCAAGGTGGCTCTCCGGCGTCATAGGGGCTATAACCCGTTTTCTTCTATCCTTGACAAATATAGAAGTGTTATCGCAACCTCTGGGTCACGTCTCAATCTGATTGCCACAGACGACCGAGAAGTATATGATATGCCTCCACGTCACACAGCACCTTATATTTATAACTTCTACCAATAGAGAAAGCAATTAAACATTGTTCGATTAACTTGGTGTTGCTGACTTTCTTAATCCAACGATGAGTACGGGGCTAGATGTTTCATCATCAGCAACTAGAGCTTGTCCACCATAATTCGGGACACAACATTCTCGTTGCTTTCGCTATCAATGATGGTGTCACAAACCTTCCTGTTCACTGTGTAATGGTATAGAAGATGTTATGATGCTAAGGGTGCACTTATTTTCGAGGCGTAAAGCACAATCGCCTCACGACTAAGGACTCGCCATGGTCCCCAGTAATCCAATCAGTCCCCGCCTCTTCTTCTTCAGTGAGTTGATCATGTTCTTCGTTCTTGGGTTTTCCTTTATCGTAGTCTTCCTTGCCCTCTCCTTCATTTGTGGTCAGATTACTAGTGGGACACTGAGGGCAAGCATTCGACAAGTGGCCTGGTTGGCCACATCGGAAACAGTTGTCTGGCCTAGGTGTAGCATACGGATTCGATGCCCGGCTTGGGCCTGCTGTCGTAGGGACGACCCTTTGTGGCCTGAATGGACCGCTCCTTACATCGTGGTTTGCTGTTGGTAGTGGCTGAGCACGCCTACCTATTGGTTCTTTTCCCTTAGATAGAGTTACATCTTGCACAAAACCCGTTGTAGACACATGGGTTATAGGATAGGTTCGTGCAGGAATTTTCGCAAGTTGTGTATCAGCACAGGTGGCTAATTGAGCCGCATCCGTCACGGTCCAGACCGGTAGTAGATGAATTTGGTCCTAGATCGCAGGTCGTAGACTACCGATGAATCTCGAGGTCTTCTAAGACTCAGTCTCTGACAACTCATTCCATGTTGTCAAACGATCGAACTCTTCCTGATAATCTATGACAAATCTAGATCCTTGCTTGCAATTCTGGTATTGTTGGAACAATACTTAATCATAATCACTAAGTAAAAACCTGAATTTCAGCAATCGTTTCATCCTGAGCCATGTTCAAATGGTGTTGAGCTCTGAATTATGCATATTTAGACATTGATTCATCACACATTATGCATGGTTTATAGTATTAAAGACTCATCTTATGCATGTTTTTGTAATTGTAGGAAGGAAAGAGAGATTTCAAGGATCTGATACTCAAAGACTACTTAAAAACACCTTGAAGCTCAATAGGAGAAGAGCCAAGCGATGGAGGAAAAAAGTAAGAAAGAAAGAAGAAGAGAAAAGAAGCGGTGAAAAAATAACCTCGTAGACCGGTCGCTACAGTGCCCCGACCGGTAGCTACAGTGCCTTGATCGGTGTGAAAATCAGGCAATAGATGCCACACTTGCTGGATAGTTTTTTATATATTTAGACCAGTCGCCCAACCGATCATTATAGTGTCTCAATCGGTCGGCAGACAGGTCGAATATTCTAAAAAATTCAGTGTTGAAGTGCAAACCTCGGTAGACGGTTTTTTATCTTTTTAGACCGGTCGCTATAGCACCTCGACCATTCGCTAGACCGGTCGCCACAGTAAAATTCAGGATAAAAAATTTGTTATGTCCGTTGTCCATTTAACTCTGACCGATTGAAGCCTACCTCTGACCAATCGACTGCCGCCTTGACTACGTAAGAACTTACACAATTCTCGAAGATTCCAAGGCGGTGACGCATTTTTGCTATAAAAGGACACCTTTACTCTCATTTACAATCATCCTAAAAGGGTTCTACAGTTGTTGGATGTGGAGAGGATCAAAGTGAAGAGTCTACAACTCCTCCAACTACGATTTTTCTAGTTTTTCTTATACTTTTAGTAGTTTTTTATGTTTTCTAATTCAATCATAACAATGATTGGCTAAACCTCTTAACTAGGGCTAAAAGGTAAAACTTGTAGTTAGTTTTGATTTTCAATTCGTTTATTCAAGTACCCTAGCTTTAATTTTGGATTTTCAAGTTCTAGTTTGAATAAAGTTGGTATTTTTAGATGATTTTTTGGAGTTTGTGTACTCTGGACACAACTTACTTGCAAATTTCTATGAATGATCATGTTGGTTTGATGAGATTTGAATTGTTGTAATCTTGGAGCATGTCATGATCTCTTGGTATGGCTGTTACTTCAAAGGCTAAAAGTTCATCTTCTTCGTGCTTCATTAAAACTAGAAGTTTCGATTTCCAGATTTGATTTTGGTTTATGTATTTGAATCCAATATCTTCCAATTGGATGAGAGATATGACTTTGATCCCAATTTTTTTTTAGCTTGATGAATGGATTGGCATTAATCTATTACAAGTGGATCCTCGACACTCTAGTTAGTCTTAATTCTCACATTTCTCTTATTTATTTTATTATTTCTACTTAGTTCTAAACCTCTGAATTTCCTGAACTTATCAATTCAAGTTATTGGAAATGTTAGAATTGGTTTATCCCTAATCCTTGTGGATCGATCTTGGTCTCACAATCTAGTTATTACTACTTTGCAACCTTACATTTGGGGCAAGTGAACAAATGGGTAGTTTTTTTTTTCGCGATTGCAGGAGGTTTGTAATTATTCCTACCATGCAGAAGCATCAGATTTCAGTTTGTAAGCAACAAGCTTTACTTGTTTATCCTCCGGAACACCCACATAATTGAAGTATCTTTCAACTTCTGTCAACCAATAAATGAAATCTTCAATATTTACTGAACCATTAAAACTAGGAAGATCACCTTTACCTTAAAAGCCTCTATCATTACGATCCGCACGTTCATCCCCTTGTGCGGGCTATTGAGTGATAATGTCTTCAATGTCCTCATCGTTGTAATTTGTATCATTAGGATTAGCCATGTGAGGTGTCAGTAGTTGTGCTTGACAGAATATGGGATTGTTCTATACCATGAGCATTGGGGGTTGTGCATCGCCTTGGGCTTGGGGCTGGGGTAGAGCTCTTAGAATATGCTAGAGAGAAGTGAGCATCCTCTTCATGGACATCTGATTTGCCTCTTAGAGAGCCTCAATCTTCTCTGCAATGAGTTGGAACCCTTGAGCAACGTCAGAGGGGTTGTTGTCATGGCCGTCGCAACAAGCCATCTTCCTGAGGTTGGTCCTCACCCTAATACCAAATTGGCGCAGCGTAGACAGGGTGTGGGATCAAACACCATCTCTCCTCACGGATAACTATTCTGAATCCACGAAACTATCGGTAATCCTTGATCTATCTTCTTCGAATCCACGAAGGAACACTCGAATCTACGAATAAATGAGTATAAACTCAAGGAATTTTATTAAAAGATGAATAAGAATATTTAACAAAGAATTAAAACCAGTATTTATAGCCTAAATTGCATGATAAAAACCCTAAGTGCGTAAATTAAAAATCCTAAACAAACTAGGAAAGAAAAACATTCAAATTAGAAAGTTCGCGCAAAATCTGCGCAACTGGTTCGCGCATAGTCGAGCACCCGCTGCTCTAAAAAACAGTCTGACGAGTAAACTTAAAAAATCTGGTGAATTTCGAGCACCCAATAATGTGTTGTTGGGTGCCCATCAGGGAGCAAAACTATCTAGAGAGTTGAATCAAAATTTGGACGAATTTAGGGCGCTCGGTGAAAGGATGGTCGGGTACCCGAAATTTAAAAATATGTCTAGCAACTCTCTGGACCATTTAGGCTCATGGTCGGGCGCCCAGCGGGGCTAGATTTTCTACACTTTGGCGACTGTTTTTTCGCTCCGCCAAGCCTCCTTTCGATAGTCCATTTTCTCCATGTAGTCTCACAGCGACCCCCTCTACATCAATTCCTATTTAAAGGGGTGTAATGCAGAATTAGGATAACACAAGGAGTCCTAGACATGTTCAAGGGGTTGAGAGAGTTCTAGGGTGAGAGTGTGTGGGGCTTAGATTCGAGTAAGTTTTATTCATTCTCTTGTAACTTCTAATTCATAGTGGATTATTCGCTTTGTGCCGTGATTTTTTACCCATAAGGGGTTTTTCCACGTTAAAATCGGATTGCCTTCTGTGGACCCTCGCCGATTTTTCCGCGCTCCCACACGACGTCGTTCTCCCTTTCTTTTCGGAAGAAGAAGAAGAAGTGCGTGCGTGCGAAATCGCCGTTTGTGCCACTGGCTTGCCTCGTTCTCGAGGGCTTTGTTTGGTTGTCGTGTTAAGCTGGATATGTTTAAGTGTGTTTATATAAGACCAGAGTCGCCACTAGCCAATTACTTCGAATCTACAGTCGGCTAGACCCCGTAGAAACGCTAGAGAAGGGAATCCGAAGATTCCTTCCTCTAAAATGACTCCTGTTGATCTGCGGCCAGAGATTCAAGGTAAGGGATCACGGTTACAGGGTGGGAAGAGGTTAAGCACCCCACACACTGCCCGTACCGAAGTACGGTCTCTACTTCACAGAATCTATCGAATATTTGAAAGTCTAGTTTAATCCTCGTATATTCTCATGGATGACATGATGCATGAATGCGGGTCTGAACAGTAAGAGTTTCTGATGGGCAGGTTCCAACAACGGGCAAGCCCAGAGCGTACGCTCGAACTGACAGGTGCTTAATGTAAGACGTATGCAGTGTGCTTGAATGATCAAGGTGTTTTATGGTAAAGCATGAATGCAGGTCTGAACAGTAAGAGTTTCTGATGGGCAGGTTCCAACAACGGGCAAGCCCAGAGCATACGCTCGAACTGACAGGTGTTTAATTTAAGACATATGCAGTGTGCTTGAAGAATCAAGGTGCTTGTAGTGAAGCAGGGGGGTTGGAAGAAAAGTAAATGTTGCACTTATGCTAGATGCAAATGAGATGATGCTGGAAAAGAGTAGCTGGGTGGACGGAGGTGTCGCAAGGGTTTGCTTCGAGTGGCTGGATCAAGACTTGGGTGGCTTGAGAGGCTTGGACCAGTGGTCAGGCTGGGCTGGACCAGGGCTAGACTCTCCTCACTCGGGCTCTCCTTGGTGGAAAGATGGGCTAAGGGTGGAAAAGGGTGACTCAGACGGTCGGGCTCTCTCTGGCTCGAAGGGATTCGAATCGATCATGAAATGAGAAGGGGAGGGGGGTATTTATAGCAGCGGAGAGTGGCAGCTCTCGTAATTTTGTCCGGGCAGCCTGCCATGGGCCGCCCGTACGGCCGCTCCTCGGTTTCCAGCGAGTACGGTCGCTCCCTCGGGGCTGCTGCTGGACTCGCTGGTCGACTCAGTGAGTTGACTCAGCGGGTCGACTCGGTGGTTTGACTCGACGGGTTGACTCGGTGTTTTGACTCGACGGGTTGACTCAGCGGGTTAACTCAGCGGGTTGACTCAGTGAGTTTGACTTTTTTAGGATTTTTTTACTGGCCTTTTTTTATGGGAGGTTTTTCAGGGTGGTGTTTAGGACTGGGTTGACTGGGTTCAGGCTTGAACTGGGCTATGGAATGGGGCTTACAAGGGTGAGTTTGGCTGAGTTTGGACTTGGGATTTGGGGGTATGGTCCTCCGTTCAACCAGCTATCTCTACCAACAGTGTAGCCGAAGGTGGGGTGTCTACAGATGCCCCTCTTTGGCAGAGGTTGCGTGCAACCGAATGCCAAAGCGAGTGGACACCCCACTTCTGACCCGGTCATTCATAGATCATGTTCTGAAATCTTTGCTTGCCTTTGCATCTATGTCAGATGATCGTCTAGAAATCGATCACTCGCACATACCGCGGAAGTTTGGAGAAAACGTTGCGATTGTCCCTGCAGTTTGCTGCAACCTGGGTACCCAATCGCAACCCTTCCATTCCCGATCGGTACTAACATCGGAAAGGTACAGCAGAACCTCTGCGTCGACAGTCTTACGAGGTTACTGACCTTGTGATTGATTGTATGTTTGATGTTTTCCCAGATCACTCCAGGAATACTTGTTTCGCATGACTGTCAAAGTGGTTAGACGCCCTGCGTCAGATAGTCTTACGGGATTCTACTACGCCGACTTGGACTCAGTCAAGGTACTTCAGGCATCCACGCCTAGGTATGTGCGGGTGGGCTTTTCCACCCGATCTGCTGGTTTCGATGCTTAGTTTGCAATTCATTCTTTCCTTGATTGTGGTCTGGAATCTTTGTTGTCCTTTGTATCTGAGTCAGTTGATTGTCTGGAAATTGATAACTTGCACATACCGCGAGAGTTTGGAGAAAACGTTGCGATTGTCCCTGCAGTTTGCTGCAACCTGGGTACCCAATCGCAACCCTTCCATTCCCGATCGGTACTAACATCGGAAAGATACAGCAGAGCCTCTGCGTCGACAGTCTTACGAGGATGCTGACCCTGAGACTGATTGTGTGATGTTTGATGTTTTCCCAGATCACTCCAGGAGTACTTGTTTCGCTTGACTGTCAAAGTGGTTAGACGCCCTGCGTCCGATAGTCTTACGGGATTCTACTACGCCGACTTGGACTCAGTCAAGGTACTTCAGGCATCCACGCCTAGGTATGTGCGGGTGAACTCTTTCCACCCAATCTGCTGATTTTGATACTTGGGTTACAATTCATCGTTTCCACCTGTTCAAATGGTTTCTATGACCGAGCATTTTGGCTTTCATCTTTTGTATCTTGGCATATGGCACGACCGCACTGACACTGGAGTTCAGTTCGATCGTACTTTGAGTGCATTGGATCCGATGGTCTCCGGGGAAACCGCGAGACATCGGATCTTATTTGATTTTTGCGTCGGCTCCTACCCAGAGATATGGAAGATCTCCTGGTGTTTTGGAGACAGAACGCTCTACTGAAAAATATTTTTGGATTTTTGAAAAGATACCCACTTTGGGGAGTGATACTCCGTGGGGTTTTTATTTGCAAAAAGGAATGTTTTTTTGTCTTTTTGAAATGGAAATCTGGTTTGCACGTGCCTCCACTAGGGATGCCTGTGGGGTCTTTGGCTAACCGACTTTTATTTTGAAAGCAGGTAAACGTGATGATTAATGTGATGGATGCTGATGCATGGAGATGCAGGATGAATGCATGGTTTGGCTCAATCTCTTTTCATTTAATGATTTTGCTTTTGCTGGAGATGCAGAGAATTTTGAGCTTATTGCTTGCAGGGTTGTACTCCCTTGGGGATTTTTCTTTTTGATACGGAGGTTTGGACAGCGGGTTGGTCAAGATCCCGACCCGTAGTTGATCAGGTCCATCGTCCCAAGATGTTGTTTCTTTGCTAATGAGAATGTACGAGGATATCATTTGACTTCAAGATGTTCTTCTGGGCATACATGTGATTGAGATGGTGTTTGGTTGCCCGTTTTGGTCAAGATTCCAATTTGCGGGCGATTGGATCCGTCATCCCATACTGTGAAGAGAGTAGAGTTCAAGACTCCTGAAGTGTAGTGCTGGGGCTAATTTTTGTGATTTTTGTAAATATGTGGTCCGAATCTTTACCTGAGAGGGTAGAGATTGGTTTATTGAAAACACAGTAAATATTTTTGTATCTTTGAGGATATTTTCTTCAAAAGCAAGAGAAATATTTTTGTGATTTTTGACAATATTTTGATTGAAAGCAAGGGAAATATTTTTGTGGTTTTTTAAAATATTTTGATTTGAAAGCGATGGAAATATTTTTTGTGATTTTTGACAATATTCTGATTGAAAGCAAGGGAAATATTTTTGTGATTTTTGAAGAGGTGATTTTGCAATGTTTTTGTATTTTGTGATTTTTCTTAAATGCAGGGAAAAGATGTGGAATTTCCATCCACTTCCAGCTTCTACTGCTGGTAAGGCACCTGATCCATTTTACGTCAGCGAGCAAGATGGGTCTCACACAGTTAAGTGCCGTAGTTTTACATCTTCGGATGAGGGGATTTTGAGGGTTTTCAGTCAACACACCCACAAAGTTGCCTATTCCTCATGTGCAATGCACATAGACCACGTATCGTCCGACGGACTCCTTCGGCCACAAAATGAGCCACATCCTCACATTTCCCTTAGTCAATCCAGTTTGGGGTCTTACGTTGCTCACAATTCCGTGAGGGTGAGCTCCACCTCCCAACAGCCTTAATCCCCTTCATGAGTTCTAGGAACAGGGAACATCCGTCAGCTTCAACAGCGACTCCCAAATCAAGGTTGTCTATCACGGTGCGTTCAACACGAACAGGATTGCGGAGTTCTGCCTGCCACAGCCCTTACCTGTTTAAGAGATTCCAGGCACCCGTACGGTCAAGTGTCAGCCATGCCTGGAACAGGTTAGGAAAGAAAGCCCCCGAGAAGTTAATCCCAGTGTAGTTTACGGTCTTCGGACCGCTGGGGATAAATTGGTGCGTTTGAAACTAGTGGTGAAATTTTTTTTTGTTTTATATTGTATCTATATATATTTTTTTTTGTTTTGAAAAGGTTCCGGATTTCAACTCGGGTGATCAAGATTGATACCGGTTTTTATGGAAAGCTTTAAAATATTTTTGGTATTTTTGAAATGATCCGGGTTATCGAACCATGATCCCAACGGTCGAGGCCGATGCCGGTTTTTAGTTGAAAGCGAGAAAGGTCCCCCGAGAAATTAATCCCAGTGTTGTTTAAGGTCTTCGGACCATGAAACTGTACAAAAGAAGAGCAAACATATTTTTTTTATTTTTTTTTTTTGGAAAAATGTCCGGTGTCAGCGGATGGACAATCCAGACTGATGCCGGTTTTTATTGAAAATCTCTCGGGATGTCGATCCCGACGTAGTTTAAGGTCTTCGGACCAAAACTTTAAAAGCGGGGCTGGTAATATATTTTTATGATTTTTGAAAATGTCCGGAGTCATTGATCTTGATGTGAGCAAACAAGACCGACGCCGGCTTTTATTGAAAATCTCTCGGGATGTTGATCCCGACGTAGTTTAAGGTCTTCGGACCCAAAACATGTACAAGAGGGGGCAAACACATTTTTTATTTTTCGAAATGATCCAGATCATCAGATCTTGGCCTGAAAGGCTGGGATCGATGCTGGTTTTTATTGAAAATCTCTCGGGATGTTAATCCCGACGTAGTTTAAGGTCTTCGGACCAAAACTTTGTACAAGGGGGGCAAACATATTTATTTATTTTTTTTTTTCAAAATGATCCAGATCATCAGATCTTGGCCTGAACGGCTGGGATCGATGTTGGTTTTTATTAAAAATCTCTCGGGACGTTGATCCCGACGTAGTTTAAGGTCTTCGGACCCTGAAACTGTACAAAAGAGCAACAATCCAGGTTGGAGACTGCGGGAATTCTCTTTGGAATGGTTTGGATCATCAGGTCATACCTTTTGGATGGTTGAGATCATTGTTTGACCAAGTCAATCTTTTTTCTTTCTTTTCTTGAAAATTCCATGGAACTTTTCCATATCATCATCCCAATTTTTCACCCATTTCTTATGAGATGAGATTTTGGTGAGATTTCTTTCTTTTTCTCACCATTCTCTTCCATCACTTCAATCTTACATGGAGGTACAAGATTCACTTGCAACCACCCTTCCCAAGGAGGAGTTCTTCCCAAGGAAAGGAGGTGAGAAGTCACCTCACTTAGGTGGAGGCTAGGACGGCCTCCCATGGGCCGCCCGCCCGGTCTGTGCCTCCTGGTCTCTTCAGGGGGCTGGGTAAAAGGGTGCCCTCCCCTTTTCTATATAACATGGGGCACCCTCCCCCCCTCAAACGTGCAATCTCTCTCTTCTTTCTCTCATACTCTTTCTTTCTTCAAGTTTCCTTTCTCTTCTTTGGTGGTCCTTTGCTCTTCTCAAGTGGTGGGCCTTAGAGAGGTCTTGGGACAGCAAGGTGGTCCTTCTTTGGTGAGTGGTAAAGGTATGGACCACTTCCTTTCTCTTTCTTGTCCTTTTCCATCTTCATTGTCTCTTCTCATGGTCCTTTTTCTTTTTCATGTAGCTATCCAAAGAGGTGTGAAGGTGGGCCCAAGTATTCTTGACCTTTTTCTAGATCTCAAGTCTCTTCCAAAGGTGGTGCATGGAGAAGGACATTGCAAGCTCTCCACTTCATCATTTTTTCCTTTTTCACACTCCCTCCATGTGCATGTAAAGAGTAATTTTGCCATGTCATCAAGTGTGCATGGCAAAATACTCTATCTTTTTCATGGGAGTTGGGCCTCTTTTCATGTGTATCAAATGGGCTCAAAGTGAAGTCATGGCCCTTGGTGTATTTGATGGGCCCAATGCTTCATTTTGGGCTCCCTCATGTTCTCTTGTTCTTGCCATTTCCTTTGGAGCTTTCTTTTTCTTTTTTTTTCATCTTCTTTCCCCGATTTGGGCCCATGGGCATGGTAGGGCTCATCTCAAGTTTTGGGCTCATGGGGCCCACTTTAGGTGACCCCATCTTTCTTCACATGTGTATGGACCAAGGTGGCTAGCCCATTCTTCATTTTGGATCTCAAGTGGGCTAGTTTTCCTAGTTGGGCCTACATGGACAAGTGGCTCAAGTCTTCCACTATCTCTTGATTATGATGTACATCTTTGTACAAGGTGTAGTGGGCTCCTTGGAGTTTTTCATGTGGATGGGCTTTTGGGCCTTCATTGAAACTTGGGCACTTCTTTGAACCATGTGTGCCCCACTACACTTTGTTCATGTAGGATTTTTCTTTTCATGCTTTTTCTTTGATGGATGGAGGACTTGAGCTACTTGACCATCTACAAGTCCCATGAGTGAGTTGTTCCCACAATCTCACTAAGTTCAAATGGTTTTCTTTGTGGTAGGAATGTGGCTAGAGTTTCCCTCTAATGTTATCAATCTCGAATGGATGATCCTCAAGTGAGCTATCCATACAACCATAGCTCCTTGATCCTTTCTTTGGGGCTTGGTGAGTCATTCCACCATCATTTTAAGTATGAGTGGTTTTTCTTTGAATTTGTGGGAAAGAATGATACCCATAAGTTGCCCATTTTTGTCCCATGCTTTGGGACATTTTGGATTTTGATCTTCAAATGGGCTATGTATACCATTCTTATCCATTTTCATGATGGTTGGGTGACTCATCAAGCCATGCTCTTTTGTGCTCAAATGGTCTCCATTTTTGGTGAACAAGTTGGTGCACATAAGTTGCCCAAACTTGCCTTTTCATGGGCATTTTCAACTTTGATTCTTCATGTGGGCTATGTGCATCAACTTTCTACCCTTAGCTTCTTTGATTCATATGTTTGTGGGTAGACCTCCATGTTGTATTCTCATGGTCAAAATTTTCATCAAGATGAGGCACATAAGGTTGCCCATGGTTAACCCATGAATGGGTTCTCATATTCTCCAAAGTGGGCTATGTGCTCTCTCCAATCCATTGAGATGAGGCATTTGGGTTGCTCTTGGGGGCCCGTTTCCTTTCTATCCCCCACTTGTCCATGCACATGTGTAAAAAGATGAAAACATTTTAAGTGAGAAACATGGCCTTGGCATGAAAGTGGATCAATCCTTGGCCACATATGGACTTTGAAAAGGGATTTCTCATGTGAAGTAGGATTCTTGTTCTTTGTTAATCTCATGGCACTTGAGTGCATTTGTTGTCCAAAATGTGTCCTTGGATGATAGACCTTTCTTGCCTAAGGCATGCCATGCCACCTTCTTTATGGTGGGCCTTACTTTTTCCAATGGGCCCAACACATATCCTAAGTGACACATGGAGTTGGACTTTAGACTTTGCATTTGAATGTGAGTCCAATCCCATGGGTTTCTTGGATGATAATTTGGATTTTAATGGGTAAAGGATAGGGACTTACCTTGCCAAGCTTGTAGGATTCCATGGCGGATGGTACCAGGGGCCACCAAGTAGTTGACGAGGACGATCCTGCTTTCATTGTCCGCCGAGGGGACCACATGTGTTCCCTAGCTATGGAGCATCAACCTCTTCCTGCTATCAAGGGTCGAGGTACCAGGGATCGCTGGGACAATTGGATGAAAGAGCCACAGCCCTTGCTTGAGCGAGTATTAGATGGTACTCCTTTTGCTGGCCTCCTCACCCTACGCTTCCATAATAACGACGCCAACCGCATGATGCTTGCGGCTCTTTGTGAGAGGTGGCGGGATGAGACCCACACCTTCCAGCTCCCTTGTGGAGAATGGGGAATAACCCCTTTGGACATTTACATGCAGATAGGCTTCCCGTTTCATGGGGCAATTGTCCCTTAAGTGAGCTCTCTAGCTCCCCTCTCTTCCACTGATTGGCTGCGGCTTGTCGGTGACGTCCCTCCTGAGGGTGAATTCCAAGGCCATCAAGTGAAGATGCGATGGTTTTACAACAATTTTGCTTCCGTCGTCCCTACCACCGAGCGAGAGGCCCTCCACAAGGCGCGGGCCATGATCACTTATGCTTTTGGATCCTTTCTTTTTTGCCATGCAAATGAGAGAGTTGATCCTAAATTTCTTCGTTTAGTCGAGGACCTTCATCACCCCTATAACTGGAATGGGGCCATCCTGACCCGTCTCTTTCAAGGTCTGGACAAGAACTGTCGGCATAGCCGGTCCTTCACAGGCTTCTGGCATGTCGTTGAGGTACCTCTTCTTTCATCCTCCTTGGAGCCATTTGCCTTCTTTCTCTCTCTGATCATTGAATGTGCTTTTATCCAGACCTGCTTTTATGACCATTTTCCGCATCTTCCGCCGAGGATGCGAGATGACATTGAACCCTCTCAGTATCGCCACATGTGCTGGCATCAACAGAATCGTCAGCGGAACTCCCGAGTTCCCGGGGACAATTGGCGTGCTGATATAGACGGGCTGACAGTTGAGGATGTAAGTATCTTGCTTGTCTTTGTCCTTGTGCTGTACTTGTAACTGATCGTGGTAACCTCTTCTGCTGCAGTTCGCTCGGATGTCATACGCTAGTTTCCCTCTTTACTACACACCCCAGCGCGTGGAGGCATACGATGTTTCATGTCTCCGTATTATGCTTTCTGACGCTGAGTCCTTCCAATGGTACCTGGGGGAGAGATTGCTTCGGCAAGTCACTGGGGTGGCTCGGGTCCCCTGTTCTGCTTCTCCAGCTGCTCGGATGCCAGTTGATGAGAGAGTTGAGGCTCTGGTGGGCCAGCCCGGCTTTCGTTTCACGATCCCAGATCGTGATTATGATGAGTGGTATCTGTTGTTCGGCCAGGGGCCTCTGCTTCCTTCGCTTTATGTTCCAGGTGGCCGTCGCAGGTATGCTGGAGGATCAGTGACAGCTCCTTTGATGGATCTTTATCGTCGGGAGCGGGACGCGAGGAGGGACGACGATGACTATGTCGGTGACTTGTAGCTGGCTCTGCTTTATATGGCCTTGTACTTTTGTTTTTGTCCCCTTTTGTATCAAGCTCTTTTGGATGAATATACAGGCTTTGATTTCTCCCAAATTCCTTGGTGATGTCTAGATGCTTTGACTCTTGACTCATTCCTTCATGATTTGAGACTGCTTAGCTGCATGGGTGATGACTTGAATGGTTCAGATTGCTTGATTAGGCCTTGTGGGCCCACTTGATGTTTAGATCTTGGATTCTGGCCCTTCTTTTGATGATCGAACCTTTGATCTTGCTACTCCATGACTTGTGTAAGCTTTCCAATGGTTTGGATCCTGATGATCTAGCCCTTGAATGGTTTAGATTGATAGATTCGGCCCTGTGGGCCCATTTGAGACCTTGGTTTTACTTTGGGGCATCTCTTTTGATGATTTGTGAGGCTAGGAATGCTTCTCATGGTGTGGATGATGGCTTGAACGTCTCTGATTGCTTGATTTGGCTTTGTGGGCCCACTTGATGATTAGATCTTGGATTCTGGCCCTTCTTGTGATGATCAAACCTTTGATCTTGTTGTTTGACGGCTCATGTAGGTTCTTCAATGGTTTAGATCATGATGATCTAGTCTTTGAATGGCTTGGATTGCTTGTGGCCCCCACTTGATCACTTTCCCCCTTCTTTGGCTTGATCAGCCATATTCCGGCCACATTGCTTCGTGATTGGACCAGTGGGGCACCTTTTGTATGATCTTGATCATCTTCAGTTGAAATTTGGAGTGGACCGGAGCCTTGGGCGGCCCACGGAGCGCCATCTGCTGACGTGGACTGTCAGCCTCACCTACCAAAAGCCCCGGAGCCAATCCCGCGGAGAGAGGGAATCTGTGTCCGTACGGGCGGCCCAGGGCAGGCCGCCCAAGGCTCGCCTCTTGAGCGGCCTGGGCTGGCTCTGGTTCGGACATCCTCTGCTGTCTGTTGCTGCTGTCCCCACATTCCCTGTACTGGACCGTTCGATTCCAGCCATGAATCTTCTTGTCCCCTTGTCTTTTCTCTTCATCTTGTCTTCTTCTCATTTTGTCCTTTCTTGGGCAGCTTTGGATGATGACTTGTGGGCCATAGTGGGAAAGGTCGGTGGGTCCCACACTCCAGCACTTGGTGAGGGCTTTAATGATGGAGGGATTCCTCTAATGGAGGGTGTAGATGGTGCATTGAATGGAAGCATTGATGAGGGGTTAGGGAATGGAGTTGGTGGAGCTTTGAATAGCTCCATTAATGGTGGGATGGCTGGATTTTCAGATTTGAATGGGCCCCTCATTATGGGAGGAATGGATGGTATGGATGAGATGATGGGATGGGACATAGGTGAGGCTATGCATCCCTTGAGTGTGGGTCCCATGGATGACGTGATGGACGGTGATGATGGGACTATGAGGGACATAGATGGGCTGATCTCATGTCTGGATGGTATGGATGGCTCAGATGGTACCTTTGACGGTTTGGATGCTCTGGATGAGGGCCGAGATGTGCGGCACACTTGTTTGGGTGGACTTGATGTGATCATTGATGATGTCCCCTTGATGATGGACGGTGTAGATGCCTCGATGATCCCTTTGATCGGTCAGGATGATGACTGGATTCATGATTTTCTGTTGGAGGGGGCCGCAGGTCCAGATCTGACCGTTGATTCTTTGATCGGGGTTGCCGGGACCCCTTTGGATGGTTCAAATGTATTCTTTGACGGTCAGATTGGTCAGGATGCCACGATGTGCGGTGTGATCTTCACTGATGGCTCTTTTGGTTGGGAGCATTGTCCTTCTTTTGGTCATCGGCCCTTTGCGCACTCTGTTCATGAGGTGGGCGAGTCTTCTCATGCGGCTGAGATTATGACAGTTTCAGATGGCGATGCGACTATATCAGACATAGCTGCCACTGAGGGCCGATCAGGGGTTGTCGAGTCGGCAGAGGTTCCAGCTTTTCCTTCTCCTTCGCCTGTTGACCTTCCGATCCTCGATGAGTTGTCCTCGATTTCTGGGCCTTTTGTGCTGGAGGGGATACCGGTGAGGACTTGTCAGCTGCTTCCTCGTTCTTCTTGCTCGCCACGACTGCTTGCTTGGCTTGACAGCTTGTCAGTTTATGAGATTCGAGATTTGGAGTCCTATGACTTTGGCAGTCTGATTCATATGGCTAGAGTTGACATTGACTGGAGGATGCTCGGAGCTGCCTTAATTGACTGGATCCCTTCGTTGAACTTGTTTGCGTTCAACGATATGGAGATGGGGCCTTCTTTGGAGGAGCTTGCACGGTTGACAGGCTTACCCTTGGATTATACTCAGTACTTCTCGCCGAAGACATTGCCGAAGACTGCTACACCGCAGAACTGGTTTGGGATCCCTTATCTTGTTCGGCCTGCAGCTAGTGGCCAGGATGCTGTAGTGTTCTCTTTGGACCTGCTGTATGATCTTTTTTCGGGTCCTCAGAGTACGGCCGGTTCTACCTTTGCTCGGAACGCACTGATGTTTTGCTTGATTGCTGAAGTGCTGTTCTCGAGATGGCGCAGGTCCCAGACTCCTTTGCTTTTTGAGGTGATGAGCCGAGCTGTCCGTCGGCAGGGGATCATTTCTCTCATCTTGGCCGAGCTATTCGATGGGTTGACCGACTGTGCCCTGGGCCGCACTCGTGTTCTTCGCGGCTGTTGTGCTTTCCTTCAGGTATCTTTTCTGCACCCTTTTTTCTTCTTGCTTTGCTAGGAATTGTTTTGCTCTAGCTGAACTTCTTGCTTTCTGTGATCAGGTCTGGCTATGGGAGCGTCTTTCTCTGACCGTTCCTGTACCTCTTCCTGGCATCCCTAGCTCTAACATCATGCATTATATCATGGAGTTCCTTCCGCATACGGCTAGGATGAGCGAGCCCTTGTATCGCAGGATGTTCGCTGATCTGCGTGACTGGAACGTTCGTTGGGAGTCATCTTGGCTTCCACTTCCTCCAGTGCTTTGCGATGCACACCGCCATCCTCTGATGTTGGTAGGCTTTCGATCCTACTTTTCTTATCATCCCATCCGATTCCTGCGGCAGTTTGGATATGAGCAGGATGTTCCTCTTTTTGCTTTCACGGGTATCGGGCGTCGAGCACTTCCCTCTAGGTCTTCTGACTTCAGGACCCGGATTGATTGTTCTTGGGCGAGTCACTTGACTGCTGATTTGCTGGGTTTTGAGCTGCGGACTTTTCCGACGGCGACCGCCCCGTATCAGTACTGGGTTGCTGAGCAGTCTTTGTATCGACGTATCCCTTGCTGGCACCAGACTGCTGATGAGGATGAGCAGGATATCCTTGGAGATGCTGGCTCTTCATCTGGTTCATATGAACCTTTTGAGGAGCGCCCATTCATTGATCCTTGCTTCCTTTTGGCCACTCATGGCCATTTGCTGTCTGAGATCTCCGCACTTCGGTATCATTGTGAGATGATGTCGAGGAGATTGGCTGCCGATCGGAGGTTGTCTGATGAGGAGATAGCGATCCGTACCCTTGAACGCGATGAGGTGCATTACCTGCGTATGGAGGTGAGCAGGTTGAGAGCGAGACTATCTTTTTATGAGTCAGAGGACTCACCTGATGTGGCCGAGGAGGAGGGTAGAGATTGATTGTGTTAGCCACCTGCACATTCTTTTTTGCATATATGATTGATGATGATGCATTTTTTGTATTTTTTGAAAAAGATGATATGTGTAAGAGAAATATAATGCATTTAATTGAAAAGAGAAAACTGTTTGAAAATCTATTGTGCCATTAGTTGTCTTGTGAGTGTTTCTGGACTTTGTGTCGGGATATAGGAATCAGAACTGGGGCTCGGTCAATGATTTGACCGATGTCTCGAGATTTGTCTTGCTTGATCCTTTGGTTCCCTAGAGATGTAGGCAATGGAAACTCTCGCTTCCTGAGATTGTCAGAGTTTGTAGAGTTCTTCGCTCTTGACTGTACTTCCTCTTGTTCTTGCACTTTCACTGCTTGAACCGATCTGGACTGTCTGATTTCTTGGTACCTGCACTTTTATTTTTTTATTTTTTTCATTTGAGCCATTTTTGCCTGCAGTGCTCTTTCGAGTTTTCACCACAGCCGGCTTTTTCCCGTCATTTTTGCCCGTGGCGCCCTTTCGGGTTTTCACCACGTCCCGGGTATTTGGTCTTACCTGCCCCTTGGCAGCTATGCTGTTTTTACCCTTGGCGCCCTTTCAGGTTTTCACCAAGTCCGTTGTATGCCCACTGTTTTTACTCGGAGCGCCCTTTCGGGTTTTCACTCCGCCCTCTTTGTTTAGGCACACACTTTCTTTTTCTTTTTTTTTTCTTTTTTTTCTTTTCCTGCATCCTTGGATAACTGCGGCGGCTAGAGGTCGGGAATCCGTCGTTGCCGGCCGATGGCAGTCTTTCAGCCCTTATCCTGAGCTACGATAATAGAGCTGTCGGTCTTTGCTAAAGACCCCTCTGAAATGAATGGATGGATGACTGTGTTTCTTGGATTGATTTTTTTTTTTCTTGAGTGCCTTGCTTTGGCTTCCCTTTTTCTTTCTCTTTTCTTTTTTTTTCTTTTTCTTCTATATTCTCTCTTTTTTTTTATGTTTCTCTTTTTGAATCCCCTTATTTGAAACACTTGTTGGTGGACGGAAATGATTTCTCAGAGATCTTAGCTTTGACCTCTTGACTTCAGCTCTATTAAAGTAACTCTAGATAAGGTCAGAATGGCTTACCCGTGAAAGATCTTCACGTTGTCGGCGTTGGTTGGCTCAAGAAGATCCACCCCTCTCATGCTGGTGAGTCTGAGGGCGCCTCCGGGAAGTACTTCTCTGATGATCAGCGGCCCGTCCCACGAGGGTTTGAACTTTCCTCTAGGATCAGGAAGGTGCGACGGTAGAATCTTCTTCATAACCATGTCGCCTACCTTGAAACTTCTTTTTCGGACTCTCTTGTTGTAAGCCCGAGCGATCCTTTTCTGATAGCATTGTGAATGACTTAGTGCACGCATGCGCTTTTCATCTGCTAGCTGCAACTGATCGAATCTGGCCCGTTGCCATTCTCCTTCTTCAATTCCGCTTTCTAGTAATACCCGTAATGATGGTATTTCCACCTCGACTGGTAGGACTGCTTCCATTCCGTAAGTAAGCTCGAAAGGAGTAACGCCCGTAGCAGACCGTACAGACGTTCGATAGGCCCAAAGTGCATATGGGAGCATATCTGACCAATCTCGATAGGTCACAACCATCTTCTCAAGTATCCTGACGATTGTCTTGTTTGCGGCTTCTACCCCACCATTCATCTGGGGACGGTAGGGGCTTGATCGATGACATTGGATCTTGAATTTGCTGAGGAAGTCATCCATCTTCTTGTTGACGAACGGGGTCCCATTATCTGTGATGATAGCATTAGGGATTCCATACCGGCATATGATGTTGTTCTTCATGAATTTGATCACTTGAGATGCTGCAATCGTGGTGTAGGAGGCTGCCTCTACCCACTTGGTGAAGTAGTCGACTGCCACAAGTATGTACTCATGACCATTTGATGCTTTGGGACTGATTTTGCCGATGATGTCGAGTCCCCACATGGAGAAGGGCCAGGGGGTGGTCAGGTTGTATAACTCTGATGATGGGGCATGGATTTGATTTGCATGCTCCTGACACTTGAAACATTTTCTGACGTGCTGGCAGCAGTCTGTCTCCATGGTGAGCCAATAGTAGCCGAGTCGTAGAATCTTCTTTGCCATCATGTGCCCATTCATGTGTGGGCCACAGATTCCTTCGTGTATTTCTTCCATGATCTTTGCAGCTTCTGTTTCATCGACGCATCGAAGAAGGATGTGATTATAGGATCGCTTGTAAAGAACTTCGTCACTGATGGTGAACTGGCCGGCCAAACGTTGAATGGTTCGGCGATCCGTTGTTGTTGCTGGCTCTGGATACTCCTGGGTTTCGAGGTATTGCTTGATGTCGACATACCAGGGTTTGTCAGGGACAGCTTCGGCTTCTTCTATTTGCAGGCAAAAAGCAGGCTCTTCTTGAATTTCGACTGTGAGCTCCCATTCTGAAGCTCCTTTTGGGATCTCGAGCATTGATGCGAGTGTGGCGAGAGCATTTGCAAACTGGTTCTTGGCTCTGGGCATGTATGAGAAGGTGATTTCCTTGAATTCTTCGATCAGATTGTCAAGATACACATGATATGGTATCAGCTTCTCGTCCTTGGTTTTCCATTCGCCATTGGTCTGAATGATGGTAAGCTGTGAGTCTCCAAACACTCGTAGCTTCTTGACGCCCAAGATTATGGCTTCCCTTAAGCCAGCGATGCATGCTTCATACTCTGCCATGTTGTTGGTGCACTCGAATGCGATGCGCCTCGAGATAGGAATAGGGACATCATCTGGAGAGTAGAGGATTGCTCCAATACCACTCCCTTTAGAATTTGCTGCGCCATCGAAGAATAACGTCCATTCATCTTTTTTCTTCTTTTCTTCCTCTTCAATGAGCAAGAGATCTTCATCAGGGAAGAATGTCTTGAGCGGCTGATAGTCCAGGAGAGAGTGAGCCGCAAGATGATCGGCGAGGGCCTGTCCCTTGATTGCCTTTTGAGTGACATAGGTGATGTCAAACTCAGACAAGAGTAGCTGCCATTTAGCCATCCTTCCAGTGAGTGCCGGCTTCTCGAACAGGTACTTGAGCGGATCCATGTGAGCGAGGAGGAGAATAGGGAATGCAATCATGTATTGACGGAGTCGCTGAGTTGCCCAGACTAGGGCGAGGCAAGTCTTCTCGATCGGGGAATACCTGGTCTCGTAGTCGGTGAACTTTCGACTCAAATAGTATATTGCTTGTTCCTTCTTCCCGGTTTCGTCGTGTTGGCCGAGGACACAGCCGATGGCTTCTGCTGCTACCGAGATGTATAACAATAGTGGTCGTCCGAGAGCGGGCGGCACTAGGACTGGAGGATTCATGAGATATCTCTTGATGCGATCGAAGGCGACTTGGCAATCATCATTCCATTCTTTTGGAACGTTTTTTCGGAGGAGCTTGAATATGGGTTCACAGATAGGTGTGAGCTGTGCGATGAAGCGACTGATGTATTGAATTCTACCGAGGAAGCCACGAATTTCTTTCTTTGTTCTAGGAGGGGGCATCTCGATGATTGCTCTGGTTTTGGTCTCGTCAACCCTGATACCATCCTCGCTCACCATAAAGCCGAGGAGCTTACCTCCCATTGCACCGAAGACACATTTCTGAGGGTTGAGGCGGAGCTTGTACTTTTCTAATCTGTTGAATAACTTCTTCAGATCTTCAAAGTGTCCTTCAATTGTGCGAGATTTGACGATCATGTCGTCCACATATACTTCAAGTTCTTTGTTCATCATGTCGTGGAATAATGCTGTCATTGCTCGCTGATATGTTGCTCCTGCGTTCTTCAGACCGAACGGCATTACCCTGTAACAGAAGGTTCCCCAGGGAGTGATGAACGATGTCTTCTCACGATCTTCGACGGCCATCTTGATCTGATTGTAACCTGAGAACCCGTCCATGAATGAGAAGATCTTGTATCCAGCAGTGTTGTCGACCAGAGTGTCGATATGTGGCAAAGGGAAGTCATCTTTTGGACTGGCTTTGTTGAGATCTCGGAGGTCGATGCACATTCGAACCTTGCCGTCCTTCTTTGGTACTGGCACGATGTTGGCGAGCCATTCAGGGTAGTTGGACACTACCAAGAATCCCGCGTTGTACTGCTTGATGACTTCTCCTCGGACTTTCAGAGCCCATTCTGGCTTCATTCTTCGAAGTTTTTGCTTCACTGGCTTCATATCTGCCTTGGTTGGCAGATGGTGTACAACGAGCTCTTCATCGAGCCCCGGCATGTCTTCATATGAGAACGCGAAGTTGGACAATCTTGGAGCTAGGAACTCTATCATTTTCTGCTTCATCTTAGGTGGCAACGATTTTCCAATGCGTACTTCCCTAGGGATCTCAGGTGTCCCCAAGTTTACTATCTCGAAATCATCGGCTACAACATTGGCTTTAGATTCGAACTTTTTGAGGAGATCCTCAAGTTTGGGAGCAGGATCATCATCTTCCTCATCCCGAGCTTCGTCCAGACCCATGAGCTTGAAGTCTAATTCGATGTCGAAATCATATGATTCGACTTCAAACTCATGCGATTCTTTAGACGAACTTGGCACACTATTGAATGCAGGGAAAGAAATATTTTTTGGTTTTTGAGATTTTTCTGAAATTGAAATGATAGATGTTTTTGGTTTTTGAAAGTTTTTTATTTTTTTGGATTTTCGAAATTCACGGGACTTTGAACAAGCGGGCATTGCAGACCATGATTGATCCCAACTTGTTCCAAAGTTCCGGTTACTGCTTAAACAGGCGTTTTTTTTTTGGAAGCCAGAGCCCTCAGATGGCTCTTTGGCTGATTCAAAAGTGAGGGGAACAGATGACCATTCAGGACCCCATACTTCCTCCCCTGAAGAGGTGGGGGTTGATGATTTGGGCGAAGAATCATGGTCTGGCCCAATGACCATGACTTCTTGCTGGTCGGGTTCGAGATCTGAGTCGTACTCAGTCCCTCCCGGATCACTTACCTCGCATTGCAGTTCGTCTGGTTCCGCAGTGAGACACAAGTCTGGAATCTGGACATCAGACCAATCTAGGGCTGGCCACTTCCCTTTCTTGGTCCAATGGATGGGCTGCTTCTGCCCCTGGCTGATGATTGAAGAAGTTGACTTTGCAAAGATGGGCAAGTCATGCCCCTTGCTAATTGGTGCTGAGATGGGCAAGTCGTGCCCCTTGCTGATTGAAGTGGGCAGGTTGTGCCCCTGGTTGAGAGAAGTGGGCAAGTTGTGCCCCTGGTTGAGAGAAGTGGGCAAGTTGTGCCCCTGGTTGGGAGCAGGTGTCAGAGTAACCTGGTCCTGAAGCTGCTGTATTTGACTTCCTTCTTCGTCTTCATCCTTTTCTTCTTCTTTTGGAGGCTTAGATGGTTCGAGAATCTGATCCCATCGAATGGGGGGCCACGTGGCCCAAACTAGGCTCATTGGGAGGCCTTTGTGTAGTGCAGTCGGTTGATTCCCCCCTGGATCTTTGCAAGGTTCTCCTGGCTTGACGAATTGGATGGGTGAGCACCGAAATTTCTTCCTCCTTTTGTCCATGAAGACTGTCTTGTATCCGAGTCCCCATTTGCGCTGGTTATATATCAGTGGCACCTTTCTGGATTTGAAGTGATTCTTCATTCGGTATTTGAGGCTCAGACGCTCTGCCGGTGAAAAGACACGATCCACCCTTATCGGTTCTGGATTAGCGATAGAGTTCACGGTCTCGAATTCGAAACTGTGAAACGGGATGTCCTCTTCAGAGTGCTGGATATCGATGACCGGGATATCTGGTTCAGTAGCAGTAGCATTGGAAGGAATGATGAGCTCCTTCTCTGCATGAATAGAGATCACTTGATTTCCACGGATATACTTCACTCGTTGATGCAGGGTTGATGGCACAGCTCCAACCTTGTGCAGCCAAGGTCGTCCAAGTAACATGTTGAAAGAGGCTGATATATCCAGGATTTGGAATGTGATGGTGGAGACTTCCGGACCTATCTGTACCTCTATGTCGACTTCCCCTTCCACTGATCGGCGGGTGTTGTCGAATGCTCTGACGCATATGGTGCTGGGTCGGAATGAAGAAGGACTGATTCCCAGACGTTCTGCAGTCTTGAGTGGGCAGACATTTAAGCTTGAGCCATTATCGATAAGGACCAGCGGAACACAGAGGTCTTTGTATCGTAAGGCTATGTTGAGGGATCGCCCATGATCACGTCCCTCTGGTGGCAACTCATTATCTGTGAAGGTGATGGCGCGCGGAGCCAGGAGTTGTCCAATCATCAAAGCTATCATTTCTGGTGCCGTATCGGAGGAGACATGAGCATCGTTCAAGGTTTTGGCAAACATTTCTCGGTGTATGCGAGATGTGCAGAGTAGCTCCCATACTGAGATTTGTGCAGGGATTGACTTGAGCTGAGTCGCCACCTCGTATGCGGCTTCATTTTTGTTGCCGAGGCCTGAGAGAGCGCCTTTGATATCTCCTCTGTTCTGATTATCTCTTCGGATGCAACGCCCATTGGGATTCATGTTCCCCACTTTCGCACATTCTGGATAGTGCCATGGAACCTCTTTGTAGTTTTCCTCCCTTTTGCCTTCTAGGACCATCGGTTCTTGCAACGGTGCTGTTGTGAGTACCAGATCTTCCTCGTATGGAGCTTTTGCCTTGAGGACTACATTGTTACCTATGCTGAAGGGGTAATATCGAGGCTTATCTTCATAGACCACATAAGGTCGTGGTCCTGGCTTGATTGTTCCTGGGGCGGGAGGCTCCCATGGAATGAATACCGGTCCTCTTGATATGGTAGGAGGTTTCTCTGTTCGTTCGAGCTGTCGTAGTGTGATTGATACGCCTCCGGGACTTGCCCCTTGCAATATGACCGGCTCAACTGGAGGAGCTCCTTCCAATACAACGGGTTCTTGTTGTTGATGAGTATAATCCTTCCATTGTGGATTGGATTGTTCTTGAGTTGCCCCTTGCAAGATGACAGGTTCGTATACGGGCTCGATGTATGATTGTGCTCCTTCTAGGACGACCGGTTCACAGCTTGAATGGTTGTAAGGTGCCCCTTGAACAACTGGTATATCATATGGAGGTGCTCCTTCAAGCACTACTGGCTCGGAGATTGAAGGAAGAAAGAGACTTGCCCCTTGCAAGACTGGAGGAGGATTTGTTGGCTCATAAGTGTAGGCGTGAATGGATTGGATGGGGGAGAAGAAGCGATCAAGATGATCCCCTTCTTCTATACTATTGACTGCAGGGCCACGAGACGAACTGGGGTCTGTCGGATGTTGAGGCAGAGGATTCTGAAGGATGTTGGTGGAAGCTGCTGGAGAAGTTCCAGGGATCGAGGTGACTATCTTGAGGTCATCAATCAGGTCTTGTATGGCGTTCTTCAAAGTATAGCATCGATCAGTGGCGTGGCCACGTCCTTGATGGTAGGCACAGTACTCATTTTCTCGGTAGTTTGGAGGCAGAGGATGAGGCGGAGGCCTAGGTGTCATCAGAGTGAGTAACTGCTTTTGTACCAGCGTAGTCATGATTTGACTAAGTGGTTGACTGAGTGGAGTGAACTTCCTGAACTCCCTGTAATTCTACCTGTTCTGGTATGAGTATTGGCCATTTCCCCTGAACTGCTGCTGTTGTCGAAGTGGCTGTGGCTGAGGATTCGATTGTGGCTGATATCGCTGAGGCTGATGCTGAACTTGGTTCTGCTGATACTGTTGACGTCCCTGTGGGGGAGCATATTGATTTCCTTGAGCAGTGGTGTTGATGTTGTTTACCTCTGTTGGGCGGGGAGGAGAACCACTGCGGTTTCCATTCCCGTGCCTGATAGGTCTTCCTTCCACTCTGTTCCTCTTGACTGGAGTGGCTTGATGAGGCCATGGGGAGATCGTCCTGGCACGGATTCCTGCTTTGACTTGCTCTCCAGCACGGATTAGCTACGAGAAGTTCGCATATGGATGCGAGATGAGATACCCGGATATGCCTGGATATGTTGAATGAACAATCATGGAGATTTGTTCTTCATCGTCGATGGGTGTCCGCATTCTGGCTGCCATAGCTCGCCAACGTCCCACATAAGCTGATAGTGTTTCATCACTCCTTTGCCTGAGTGCTGCGAGGTCGGCTCATCTGGGTGCCATGTTGAGATTGTATGCGAATCTGTCGACGAAAGCCTGGGAAAGCTGCTCCCATGTTCTGATGCGGTGGCAGTCCAATGAAGTGTACCAATCTAGGGCATCGCCCTTCAGAGATTTTTGGAACAAACGAATAAGGGCCCCTTCATTTCCTGCGATTGCACTCAGCTCCCCGCAGAAAGCCTTGAGATGTGCTGTGGGACAACCGCTGCCATCGTATCTCTTGAATTTTGGTACCTCAAAGTTTTGAGGTACTTGAGCATCTGGGAAAGGACACAAGTCTCTGAACTTGGTCGAAGGTAAGTCGATCCCTTGCTGTTGCTGAAGCTGATTTTGCAAGATCTGGAACTGCTCCCGCAACTCGTCCAGTCCTGAGTGATCTGTTCGAGCGACTGGTGCCTCCCGGAGTAAGGCACGTTCTTCTTCGGCATAGTGGTCGATGTCTTCGACCCTATGGGCTTGCTGAAAAGCAACCGCGGGTTGCTGAAATTGATTTGATGACTGAACTGGATTCTGATGAACTTGTGCTTGAAATGATGGTAACTGAACTGGAGACTGTACTGAAGGTTGAACTGGAACTTGCTGGAAATTGACTGGATTTTGCTGAATTGAAGATTGCTGAAAATTAACTGGATTTTGCTGAATTGAAGATTGCTGGAAATTAACTAGAATCCCATCGGCGGGGATGTGCTGGAATTGAAAAGTGCTCCTGTTTGCAGGAGGCTGAGATGTTGGGAAGTGACCCCCTTGTTGGGTATTCGCCACTGTCCGCTGATTGATGTGGGCTTGACACTGACCCCCATTGTGGGCATTCGCCAGTGCTGTCCCTGTTGCTGGAAATTGAATTGAAATCCCATCGGCGGGGATGTGCTGGAATTGAAAAGGTGTCCCATCGGCGGGGACATGCTGAGATCTACTGAGATTGGTGTTTGCAAGATTGACTGGAAGCTGACTGAAAGTCCCTGCGACTGAGATGCTCTGAGATGGTCCCGTTGTTGCAGGAAGGTATTGAGAAGGATGCCCCCATAGCAAAGGGCTGAGGAGGCTGCTGTCGGTAGTCTTGGGCAGACTCCGATGGTTGTGCTTGATTTGAACTGGAGGCCGGAGGGATCCGGCATGGTTGTTGAGATTGCTGAACTGGGCCAACCTGATTGTTGGCTGCTGCGGTGGTTTGTGCTTGCATGAATTGCAAGAGCATTTCTTGCATTGCTCTCATTCCTTGTGCCAATTCTTGTATGATTGGCGTATTGTCAACGGGCTGTTGCACTGGAGGTTGCGCTTCGGTCATTTCGAGAGCAAGGAAGTGATGAGTTTCTTCTTCGTGGTCGGACATGTCTTGCTGAGCCCGAGTGCGGATTATGCTGCGGAAGGGAAGTTGTCTCCGCGTACGTTGAGCCCGAGGAGGCGCAATGGTGAGGACTGTGCTCTACTCTTTTTGGGTTTTGGGATTTTCTATTGTTTTTGTTTTTGGTTTTGGGTAGAATGCTATGCAGATGAGATTGTATGAGGATTAGTAACTTTCAAGTACGGGAAGGATTCTGTTTTTCAAGTCGGATCACGACTAGTGGGACTAGCTTGTCCCCAGCAGAGTCGCCATTCTGTGGACCCTCGCCGATTTTTCCGCGCTCCCACACGACGTCGTTCTCCCTTTCTTTTCGGAAGAAGAAGAAGAAGTGCGTGCGTGCGAAATCGCCGTTTGTGCCACTGGCTTGCCTCGTTCTCGAGGGCTTTGTTTGGTTGTCGTGTTAAGCTGGATATGTTTAAGTGTGTTTATATAAGACCAGAGTCGCCACTAGCCAATTACTTCGAATCTACAGTCGGCTAGACCCCGTAGAAACGCTAGAGAAGGGAATCCGAAGATTCCTTCCTCTAAAATGACTCCTGTTGATCTGCGGCCAGAGATTCAAGGTAAGGGATCACGGTTACAGGATGGGAAGAGGTTAAGCACCCCACACACTGCCCGTACCGAAGTACGGTCTCTACTTCACAGAATCTATCGAATATTTGAAAGTCTAGTTTAATCCTCGTATATTCTCATGGATGACATGATGCATGAATGCGGGTCTGAACAGTAAGAGTTTCTGATGGGCAGGTTCCAACAACGGGCAAGCCCAGAGCGTACGCTCGAACTGACAGGTGCTTAATGTAAGACGTATGCAGTGTGCTTGAATGATCAAGGTGTTTTATGGTAAAGCATGAATGCAGGTCTGAACAGTAAGAGATTCTGATGGGCAGGTTCCAACAACGGGCAAGCCCAGAGCATACGCTCGAACTGACAGGTGCTTAATTTAAGACATATGCAGTGTGCTTGAAGAATCAAGGTGCTTGTAGTGAGGCAGGGGGGTTGGAAGAAAAGTAAATGTTGCACTTATGCTAGATGCAAATGAGATGATGCTGGAAAAGAGTAGCTGGGTGGACGGAGGTGTCGCAAGGGTTTGCTTCGAGTGGCTGGATCAAGACTTGGGTGGCTTGAGAGGCTTGGACCAGTGGTCAGGCTGGGCTGGACCAAGGCTAGACTCTCCTCACTCGGGCTCTCCTTGGTGGAAAGATGGGCTAAGGGTGGAAAAGGGTGACTCAGACGGTCGGGCTCTCTCTGGCTCGAAGGGATTCGAATCGATCATGAAATGAGAAGGGGAGGGGGGTATTTATAGCAGCGGAGAGTGGCAGCTCTCGTAATTTTGTCCGGGCGGCCTGCCATGGGCCGCCCGTACGGCCGCTCCTCGGTTTCCAGCGAGTACGGTCGCTCCCTCGGGGCTGCTGCTGGACTCGCTGGTCGACTCAGTGAGTTGACTTAGCGGGTCGACTCAGTGGTTTGACTCGACGGGTTGACTCGGTGTTTTGACTCGACGGGTTGACTCGACGGGTTGATTCAGCAGGTTAACTCAGCGGGTTGACTCAGCGGGTTGACTCAGTGAGTTTGACTTTTTTAGAATTTTTTGACTGGCCTTTTTTTATGGGGGGTTTTTCAGGGTGGTGTTTAGGACTGAGTTGACTGGGTTCAGGCTTGAACTGGGCTATGGAATGGGGCTTACAAGGGTGAGTTTGGCTGAGTTTGGACTTGGGATTTGGGGGTATGGTCCTCCGTTCAACCAGCTATCTCTACCAACAGTGTAGCCGAAGGTGGGGTGTCTACACCTTCTCTTCCGTGTTGATTTGCTTGATCATTGTAGTTTATCTCGTTTGATTGTTCTCGCTTCTGCTGTGGGCGGATCTCTCTCCTTCCTAACAAGTGGTATCAAAGCTAAAGTTGAGAGCTAGATTGGAAATTGAGGCGAGGTTTTAATAACGTCTAACATGACATTCAACATAGAGAAGTTTTCAGAGAAAAATAACTTTAAACTGTGGAAGGTTAAGATGGAGGGCATCTTAGTTCAGCAAGGATTGAAAGAAACAATCCTTGAGGAGCAACCAAAGACTATGAAAGAAGAAGAGTAGAAGAAGCTAGATAAGAAAGCCAATGTCTCAATCCGATTGTGCCTAACGGATGAGGCCATGTATAACGTCATGAGGGAGAAGACTGCGGCTGATACGTGTGCAAAATTAGAGAATATTTACATGAAGAAGTTTCTTAAGAATCGTCTGTATCTGATGATGAAGTTGTTCAATCCGAAGATGACGAAGAGGACTAATGTTAAGAGCCACATTAGCACGTTCAATAGTCTCGTTTGCAAGTTGTTGGATCTAGATGAACCAATAAAAGATGAATATCAGGCAAGCATCTTGTTGAATTCTCTTCCTAAATCATATAATTCGTTTAAGACTCTTTGTGCGCAAGCAAGGAGACCATTAGCGTTGAAGCTGTTATCTCAGCCCTCTAGGCGAAGGTGATAAGAAGGAAGAGCGGTAATGTGGGGTCGTCCTCTAATGAGGCATTAGGGGAATGAATTTTAAGTGGAGTGGGGATAAGGTGCTGAAATTATGGGGAAGAATGGAACATAAAGAGGGATTGTCAGAATCTCAAACCTGTAAGTCTGGAGATTCTTTTAGGAAGGGGGTTAATATCGTGGAAGCCACTGAGGATGGTTGTGATGATAACGACGTGTTGTCTATATCTGGTAAGGGGTCACTCGATGGAGAGTGGCTCTTGGATTCAGATACATCGTATCACATGTGTCCTGACCGAAGTTCATTTATGACATACAATGTGTATGATGGTGGATCGGCGTTTTTGGACGATGGTTACGCTTGCAAGGTTGTCGGTATTGGCACGATGCTAATTAGGATGTTCGACGGGATCGAACGAGTCCTAAGAGATGTGAGGCACGTCCCTAAGCTGAAAAGTAATTTGATCTCTATTGGTGCACTCGAGGCGATGGAGTGCAAGTTCATCAGCTGCGATCGGTATTATAAAGTAGAAAAGGGGGCACTAATGATGATGAAAGCACGGAGGTTCAGCAATCATTACAGGTTGATCGAGAACACTTCTCACGGCGAAGCTACGATGACTATAGTGAAATTCATGGTTGCTCGTATGTGGCAAGTGCACAAGGGCCACATGAGAAGAGCAAGGGATGTGAAGGTGTAAGAATAGAGTCGGTGGAGGCACGAGAAGTGGTGGAGCTATGAATAAGACAAAGTAAAGATGAAAAATGAAGCGTTGGAGCAGTGGAGTTTGAAGATTGAAGCCACAGTAGAGATTGTTAGGGTTGTCTTCAATCTTAATAGCGAGAGGGCTTCGAGCGACCGACAGGACTTAGTCAAGCGCCCGAAATTCCTTTGGATGGGCTTCTAGAATCTGGACTACTGGATCTGTTTTTTGGGGGTTGTGGGATGACTATTGCAAGGGGCTTGATGACTGTGTTGGGCGCCCGACAGTTTATATAGGGGGCCCGAAATTCCCTGGATTGCTTTTTCTGTGAACTCTTTGGACAATCCTGGTTGATGTGGGGCGCCCGACGATGCGCGAATTGTTGGTCAGTTGCATAGGTTTTTGCACAGTTTTGTTTCTAATCTTGATTTATTCCTATTTAAAGGGGTGTAATGCGGGATTAGGGTAACACAACGAGTCCTAGACGTGTTCAAGGGGTTGAGAGAGCTCTAGGGTGAGAGAAAAAGCTTGTGGAGCTGGGTTTCTCTTGTGGAGCTTAGATCCAGGTAAGTTTTCTTCATTCTCTTGTAACTTCTAATTCATAGTAGATTATTCGCTTTGTTCCGTGGTTTTTTACCTATGAGGGGTTTTTCCATGTTAAAATCAGATTACCTTGTCTTGCATGTTGATTTGTTTGATCATTGTGATTTATCTCGTTTGATTATTCTCGCTTCCGCTACAGGCCGATCTGTCTCCTTCCCAACAATTTGGATGGTTTTTAATGACGGGTGCCCCATCCCACTAGCTTTGTACCGTGTGGCCCACTTGACGATTCAACTGGCATATATTTTGGTCCTAAGAGAGGTGTGTTTAAAAGTATTTACGACTTGTAAACACATCACATCCTAATTTTTGCATATAGACACCACTTGTAACACTTTACCTATAAACCCATCACAGCCAAGGCCCTATTTTGGGATTAAAAAAATGAGAATAGGAATTTGGTAACTCCGTGAACTTGTCTAATTCCTTGATTTGCATTAGATTTGGATTTGGCAAATTCCAAAGCCAGTTGTTTAGAAATCCAACTATGGATACATGGATTTGGGGAACATTTATTGTATAGTAAATCATTTATTACAAATGAATTACATTTTTTCCTTTAAAATAATTCTGAAAGCGGATTGTGTCGTGCCCTGGCCGGACGGAATCAGTCCAAGCTGGGTCTCTATGGGCCCACCATGGTATGTGGGTTTTATCCATGCCATTCATCAATTCTTTTAGATCATTTTAGAATATGAATCCAAAAATTAAGCAGACTCAAGGCATTAGTGGACCACACAGTGGGAATTGAATGCCCACCGTTAAAACTTCTTGGGTGCCCGCTGAAGTTTTGGATCAAGTTGACATTTGTTTTTTCCCTTCATCCACATCTATGTGATCTTATAAACAGGTTTGATGGAAAATAAACATTACGGTGGGCCCTAGGAAGGTTTCAGCAATACACGTCATTATCACTGCTACTTCCAATGGTGTGGTCCACTCGAGCCTTGGATCTGTCTAATTTTTGGGCTCATACTAAGAAAAACAAATTTAATATTGAAAATTGGATGCATGGCGTGGATAAAACCAATACATCATGGTGGGCCCCACAGAGCCCACGCCTGGACTGATTTCCATTAGGCAAGTGCAGGACAGAATCTGCTTCCACTAGTTCTCCAACTATGAAGATTTGATCATTTTTCTTCTTTTTTTTCTTCTTATTTTCCTCTTCCTATAAATTTATGGAAATGTGGATTTGAAAAATCCATGGATTTAGCAAATCCCCATCAACAACCAGGTAGAAGTTCACAAATCCCTACTCCAAATTTCTCACCCAAAACAGCCCCTAGAGGATTTTAGGGGCATCAAAAGTACCCATTAGTTATTCCTAAATTTGTCGGTTGCTACTCAGAGATGCATGCGCGTGTGGTCCAAGCAGTTGAATTTAGACATTCTCACACGCATGCACACATGATAAATGGGGTCTGTGGTTTTGTAATCTAGCCCATTTATCTATTGTGTCCCACTATGAATTGAAAATTCTGAGAGCGTTGGTTGCTATGGTATCTTCGAACATTCTCCATCCAAAGTGGGACCCACCATACCAAGGGTCTGGACCACGAAACCATGGGCCCTACTTGTCATAATTGAAAACCCACGTAAGTTGATGCAAATATGGAGACTACCTCATCATGACCATAATCATCATCATCACTACTTTAATTATGATCATGATATTAATGATAGAGAGAGAGAGAGAGAGAGAGAGAGAGAGAGCCATGAAAGAAAGAAAATTAAAAAATACGTAGGTAGGACACTCATATTGATACTAGACGTAATGAAAGATCTTTCATGACTACCCCCTTTACCAAAAGCCAATATGGTGGACTATTTTCCAAAACCGTTCACACCCCCATTTCCCGCTAATATTCCTTTTGTCCCACCGTATTTTCATATTATATGCTGGTTCCTCTCCGATCCTGTAGAATCAGCTTATTCTATTTTGTGTCGGGTACTCCGCACGTCCTCTGCACATCCTTCAACCAGTACATTAGGATCAACCTACTGTAAGATTTGAAACCACAAAATTAGCTCAATCCTAATATCACATGGGCCACCATATGAAGAAATTTTTCTTCTCAAGCTCTTTCTCTCACTTTGAACTTTTCTAGATCCTTTTCTTCAATTAGGATCCTCTAATTTCCGTATTACACCCCTTATATAATAAAGAAACCAAAATTAGAAACAATTTGCGTAAAATTGTGCGAGAAACCAACATTAAATAGGAAACCTGCCGCCGACCGGTCCACAATGCCCAATTTCTGTCCAGAGAGTTGCTGTCTTGAAAATCCAATTGCACAACTGGTCAGCTGCCATACACAACCAGTCAATGACCTCTGTAGATGAAGATTTGAGGCGTCTGATTCCAACATTATAGACCATCCAACCTGTTGGCTGTTAAAAAACCACTTATCTTATTTAACGGATTAAATTCGGATAGCTGACCATAATCTTTTAGATTTCTTTTCATAGAAACCAATTGGATTGATGTGATTGTCCAACAATTGCAGATTTCCATACACTGGGCCTTTCTCATTTTGGATGCACCGGATTTTCATACATGTATGCCATGTATATGATTGATGGGTAGCCACCATTTTAGAAAACGGTGGTGAACTATTAAACTAGTCTAGGCCATGGACTACATTTGACCTTTTTTTTATTTTTTGGGACAGTAAAAAAATCAAAAAAGCATGTAGCGTTTGTCCCATCATCCATAGTTTTATTGCCTGTGCGCATTATCTATGCAAATCACAAGACCCACTAGCACTCGATTGCATTAGACCGGTGGTTCTCTTCGTGGACCACATGACACATATCTACAAGATGGGGGCTGTTCATCAGGTGGTCAGGGTCAACATGCCCTGGCCAAGAAATCAGGACGGTCCAATCATTCACATTTCACACAAGAATAGCGTGGACCAAGCCTAATTTTGGGACATATCATTTTAACTGTGGGCCACACCGATGAATAGCTGAGAGATCGCATGGTGTTCAAAGAGATCGCATGGTGTTCAACATTGGCAGTTGTACCATGAAGAAAATCCTCAATATGACCCGTGTGACTGGGACTTGTATTCCTCTGATTACATTGAAAATAAAACACCATGGGGCTGTTTGGATATACTAATAATCCATTAAGTTCAAAAGAAAATGTTTAACTCTTTTTTTAACCATATTTGATTTAAGTATTGGAAAGTCGAAAAGTTTTATCACTGGTTATTTTTCCAATTTCTTAATCGGCTTTTTAACCACTTTCACATCTCTTCAACTGAGTTTTGGTCGAACCCAGCCCTGCCTAACACGTTAGGCTCTTCACTCGAGCATGCCCCATGCGTAGTATCGGCCTAGCACAACAGGGTCAAGCCCGAGTCCAACAAAAAGTGGTCGGACATGGGCCCGAAAATTGTTAAAATCCCTTTTTCCTACCTGAATATTCCAAATCCATCTGTTGATCGAGTTAGCACATCTGTACACAGAAAACACTTAAAATGAACAAAATTAATTATTAGATTAAAGATGCATGGGTTGCTTAATCAAGGATTAAAATGACATTCATTGGATATAACAGTACGTATGAAGTTGGATCATGCAGGGCCAAGATAGCCACGTTGGGCTAAAATGTCTTGAGCCCAAGACCGGCTCACAAATTTGATCAAGCCATGCATGTTAATACCAGGCTCAGTATGCGGGCCAAGATAATTGGTACAGGTCTAGTCCAAAGATTAGCTGGACTCGGCAGGCCGTCCGACCCATAATCACCCTTACCCACAATCACCAATGAGAAATATGTACATCAAAATTAAATCATCCAAATAATTGGCACCATTTAGATAGATCATGCACTAAACACATAAATAATATGTAACTCAAAATAATCCATTCAAATGGTAGACCCAATTTACATGGACCATAAATCAATATAAAATGGTGAAATCATTTTTAATTGTCAAATTCAAGGATTACTAATCGACAATACTTTATTTAATTGCAAGTTTAGAATAGTATATTACTTTTCAAACAGAGTTCAAAATTATTCCGTATTCATGTGTTTGTCAAACAGGGCTAGTTTAGCTCTCTCTCTCTCTCTCTCTCTCTCTCTCTTCTCTCTCTCTCAGTATAACTTTAAAAAGTTTTGTATTGAAACAACCCTTGTGAGAGAGAACAACCCTTGTGAGAGAGCTAAAAAGGACTTGCAACAAAAATGTATTTGCTGTCTTACACCCCTTACACTAGGGGTTTATAGAACATTGCAATGCACGTAGACAGAGACGTGAGAAAAGGGCACATCCACACTAGAGGTGGCAATGGGCCGGGCTAAGGTGGGAGTTGGCCCTTCTCCAGCTCTTGTCGCCTAAGCCTTGGTGGTAGCTCAACCCTAGCTTAGCCCTACAACACCGGCCCTGTGGAAAATAGTGACATGATCAAAGGTTTGAAACAGCTTAATTCAAAGTTCTTTTTTTTTTTTCAACATCCCTTCCATCCGTTATAAGTCCTGTCATATAAATGATCCAGATCCAAAAGATACCTTTAAACTACAGATGAAAGTTGAACGCACCTTTACAAGTGTCGTCAGATCCTCCATCCTTCATGTAATAGTAGTGACTCACTTGATCGTTAGACCCGGCCAATGAGCTGAGAGGGCAAGGCATCATTGGCCCTAGTTCAGCCCAACCTGGACATCGGGCTTAGATTTTAAGCCCAAGCCTTGCCCTTGAGCCCAGTTTAGGAGACCAAGACCTAGCTTTATAGAGCTGGCTGTCATGCAAAAATTGTCGGAATTCAAGGCGACCGTGGTCGCCAAACTCTTTGATTATTTGTTCTTTGTGTAGGAGATTGCTCTTTCTCAGATTGAGCCAGTCTTCGACAACACGAAAAATCATTCTATCGACCAGCCCCAATCTAAGAAGAAAACATGAAATTTTATTGTCATATACTAGGAAGAGGTCAATGATGCATATTTTGAACCAATCCTATTGAAGAACTCAAGTGCGTGTCGCAAATCAAGTTTGTTGAAGAAATTGAACAAGTGTCGATATCCAAGTCAGAAGAAAAACTCGAAGACAGGTTTATTTGAAGTGGAGTGGTCTGATGTAGAACAAGAACCCCTGATGAAGGGCATGGATCGAGCACATTCTTATCATACATGGACCGAAAAAGGATTAAGGAAAAGTGGCAGAAATTTAACAAATTTCGATTGCCCGACAAATTCCCGATGGATCTGGTCCGTCGCCTAAAGATTTTTCTAAATCGTAGGGCTAAACTCTCTGGATTGTTTTAGCCATTTTCGACGACCGACCAACCTCCAATTTTGACTGACCGATAGATCGAGTCGACATGTTGATCTACTCTGACAGATTTACACGAACTTAATTACACGATTTTCATATTTTTTTCCTATTTTGCTTAGGACTATTTGATTGCATTTCTAGTGTTTAGTTTCTCTATTTATAGTGTCTTAAACTCGTTTATTGTAGTTAAGTCTCTTTATTATTCAATACAATTTTGATTTAATTTAATTTTATTCTCGTGGATTCGAGATTTTTCCTCGTGGATTCGAGGAAGACCCGTTGAAGATTCCGGAGAGCTCCATGGATTCGAAGTAATTATCCCTTGAGGAAGACGATGATCAACCTCATCATGTCCCTTCTTGCGTCAGTCAGGCTTGCCAAGATGGCTCATTTGCGACCCTAAGCTACACCTAGGCCCAACCCATTTGCAATCCCTAAGCTACATTCATGGAATGGTTTCAGTGATCGATGGCTCATCTCCACTTTTTCCAATGTTGTGGTTGGCTCGAGTTTTGGATTTGCTAAGTTTTTATATGGACCTACTAACATGGGCTAATAGACTAGATACCTGAATTTAGGTCACATAACACATGGTGGGCCCTACAGAACCTTTTTTCTACAAGTGCTCTTTAGTATGTGTCATTCTGGTAGCATGAAAAGAGAAGATATGGAGTAGGCCATGTGCATGAATGAATGGAAAGGACAAAAATGCCCCCCAAGTTTGGTTGAAGGCAATATTCCTTTTCTTATTAAAATTTCTTGTATATAACTACTTGTGCGGGTAAAAATTGTTTAAACGATGCTCACATTATACTTAGCAAAGATATAGATATTGATTTCCTTGGTACGTGTAGACACCCCACTTAATAACGATGAACTTTACCTTGGATCATATGAGATGACTTCTGAGCTTGGAAACCTTTTAGGAAACACACCTCAACCAACCCAAACCACAATAAGGCTTGTGGGTCCAATTGGGTTGGAAAATTTTGTAAGCAAATTTAGTGTTCCAACCCTTAACCAGGATGATTTACATCGCTCTTAAGGCATCCATAATTGAGAATGGCCCATCATGGATTTACTGCAAGTGCTAATAACAACAAGGCCACCGGCCAAGCCCATTCTAGCAAACCCATGCAAAGAACAGGGCCCCAGAGCCATTGTAACTAAAAATGCAAAAATTGTGAACTCCCGTAGTTTTTAATCTTTACAAATCTAGACAAATGTTAGGATCTCTCCCAAGATTTCTCCAGATGGTGATAAAGAAAAATCAGTAGCTGGGCAACAATCAATTTGTCATGGTAAAACGGCTATTTCACCCTCCCAAATAGTGAAATTATATGTTTTACCACTTATCAAAGTGAATCCATGTGCCACATGTCCTCCAACCCTTTAAATCATGCCATGTGGTGATGTTTGCCTCCAACTTGCTAGAATTTACCAAATTACCAAGCCAACTCTATAAATGGAGGCCCGCCCCCTCATTTCAATAAAAGAGGGAGGTGAAGAAAAGACTTGATTCCACACACTTGGTTATAGAGAGAGAAACCCACAGAGAGAAAGCTAGAGAAGTGATTAGAGATTAATCAATGGGTGAAGAGTGAGAGAGTAAGACTGTAGCCTAGAGTGTCCCCCATCCATCCCAGCCGTCCATCCTAGTTCGCATTTGCATCCAAGTCATCTCAATCATCCAAGGTTAGTGGAGTAGGGTTGGGATCCGAGATCTACTGTTAGCTCCATTATGAGGAGTGCCTTAGTTCTCATTTCCTCCTCCCACATCTCCAAATACATCTACGTTGATCCAACCACCCCCTTTTACTTTTTTATTCATGTTTTGCATACCCCCCTCTCATACACCCCCTACTCAGAGTTAAGTAATTTTTTATTGTACACTCTTCGCCTTGCCAACTTTTCGGACCATGGTGCATCAGAAACCAAGTCTTGCTTGAATTGTCCTTCTTTCTTTTCTTTGATCATTAACATATTATAATTGTTCAGCCTTACTAAGTAGTTTTTGCCTCCTTAAGCTCACCTTGGGTAGAGACATTGCAATCTCCCTTGCATGTAGCTTAAGTGAGCAATCATATATTTAGTTATTAAAATATATTGTTCGATCCTTCATACATAGGATCTAACTTTCTTTTCCTCTATTTAGCTATTATCTATTCCAAATATACCCTAGGTTGAGACATGATCTCCTTAGTGGTGACTTAAGGAAGTAGTAGCTCACTAGCCAGTTTCTAACACCTTAGTGGTGACTTAGGGAAGTAGTAGCTCACTAGCCAGTTTCTAGCACCATTGATAACTGAATTAGTTTATTGATATAAGGTTTCTCAAAACCTCAAGAATCCTTAAAAAAAATCCTAGATCATATAAAGTAGAGACTACGCACAACAGTGGATGGTTGAGGGGCCTGGCCCCTTCCCTCACCATTACCGAGGTTCTTACCTAGAATCCCTAGTCCTAAACCTTATCTAGGAGTCTTCTTAAGTTGGGGAGTCTTCGATTCCCCTATTCAAGGCGATTCTATGAGTCCAACTATAGATTATAGGCCTCCTTCGGCTAGGGGCGACTCAAGTCTTTCAAACGCACTATGTTGAATTCACCTCATAAGCATCAATCAAATCGCAGCATTTTCACGATGAGCATTTGCCAAGTGTGCTCTTCCACATTCCGATGTAAGGTCGATGTCCACAGACCAGCAACGCATGTCCACAATACGATATTTTATTCTCTTTAGTTTCTTTTTAGCTAATACAGACACATGCATGCTCACACACACACACACACACACACACACACACTTGGATGAGTATTGCATACTGACACTACAAGTAGCCCCATGGATTGTGTTTTGTGGGCCCCACCATGATGTTTGATCCATGTCGTTCATCTATTTTAGATCACTATTTTCAGCCACGAGCCCCAAAATGAGGCAGATCCAAATCTTAGGTGGACCACATCACATGAAACAGTGGTGATTGAACGCCCACAATTAAAAACTTCTTAAGACCTATTGTAATGTTTATTTCTATCCAACCTATTGATTAGGTCACACAGACCTAGATAAAGGGAAAACACAAATATTTGCTTGATCCAAAACTTTTGTGGCCTCCATAAAGTTTCCAATGGTGGGTGTTCAATTACCATGGTTTGTTTTCTTTGGTGTGGTCCACCTGAGATTTTGATCTGCCTCATTTTTGGGCCCATGCACTAAAACCAACTAGAAAAGGGTGGACAACATGGAGGAAAACACATTGATCATGATGGTGATGGGGTGTTCCTCCTCAGGAGTGAGGAGAGATGTGCTTATCAGGGGTCATCGGTCGATCAACCACCCTGGTCGAGCGACCGAAGAAATTCAAAAATTGGCAGGTAAACTCTTTAGACATTTAGGCTTGTTTTGGGCGACCAAACCTAGGGTTGTTTGGCGACCAACGATGGGTCGGGCAATATTGATCGATCGATCGACCAATACCGATCGTCAATCTGCACAGTTTAGCATGTTTTTACGCAGTTTGTTTCTAATTATGGCTTAAGTTCTATATAAGCATTGTTATTCGACATATAGGTGAGATGAGACATAACCTAACACATTCTTATAGAGAGAGTTTGGAAAAGGGGAGAAGTCCAAATCGAAGAAAGAGAAGAAGATCCGGATCATGAATTTCATCCACATTGCCAATTCAAAGTTCATAGTCTCTTCAAGGACAGTTTCTAAGATTCTTCAATCCTAGTTAGTGAGATCTATCCATAGCTTATTCTCTTTTATTGTAATCCGCCCATGGGGTGAAGTTTATTGAATTCAAGTGTATGAAACTCGTGATCATTGTGTAAACGTTATTAGATAGTGGATTTGTTGGTTGGACGGGGTCCCATGGTTTTTACCTCTAATCCTAGAGGGTTTTCCACGTAAAAAGTTTTTTTATGCCGTGTGTGGTGATTGTTTGTTTATAATTCCGCATTCATATTTCATAATTCAGTTGGTTGGGGATTGCGAGATCCCAAGTTTCGTGCATCCTTCCCCAACAAATGGGGTCATAAAGTATTGTCCAGTAGTGACTCACTACTGGCAATGTTTGATGGGGTTTTCCTCCTCAGTACAAAGGAGAGATGGTGCAACCTGTGTGTGATCGGGCGATCGAAATTCACCCAGATGGGTGTTTAATCGCTAGATTGTTTTCATAACAGTCGGGCACCCGGTGCCCAGGGCAGGCGCTCAATCATGTTGGTTCGGGTGCCCAAAATTCGGCAGTTCTCTTCAAAATTTATTGGACAGATTTGTATCTGACCGGGCGCCCGATGGTCCACTGACCGAGCGCCTCGACCGTGCACGGACTGCTTAAGTGTAGTTTCCTTATCTGGCTCTGATTCCTCCAGTTCTCTACTTAAGGAGTTCCAAAATGAAATTAGGGCATTCCATTAAGGTATTTCCACGTCCAAGGTGAGAGAGATAGAGAGAGAGAGAGAGAGAGAAAAGAGAAGGGAGGATTCTGCTTGTAGAGGTGATCTACTGCGCAGTCGACGTCTCATCGCTTCTATATCCTCTTAATCGATGATATCTCTACGTTTCCTATATTCTCTTATTATTTATCTACTCCTATGTGAGTGAAGAAGGTTTGATCCAAGCGGTGTGTGCTTGTGATTGGTTGTAATGGTTCCACTTCATAGTGAATTGTTGCTCTGAACTGGGTCTCGTGGTTTTTACCTCTTTGAGGGTTTTCCACGTAAAAACTACTTGTGTCGTGTATTTATGCTTTGATTTATTTCATTGCTTTCTTATATCCCATAATTCAAGTAGTTTGGGGGGCGAGATTCTAAGGTTTTTTGTGCAACGCGCCCAACAATGTGAACATGCAATCCATGTTTTTTTCACCTGAGGGACATTCATGATGGCCCCCACCCAATGGACCATTTGTAATGAATTGGCCAGTGTAAAACTCAATCTCCATGGCCAAAGAAGAAGATAGACATCAGGCATTCCTTTGAAGAGTCCTCTTAATAGATACGTTGAGCACTATGCTAACAGATACATTAGTGGCATCAGACTAATAAATATATTTTCAACTTTGGCGGTATCCAATGCAACTAGCTATATATCCACACATGGATCATAATGTAATAATTAGATTTAGAATTTTTCACTACCATCACATGCATCAGAACCATACAAACTTCTGTCCATTAAAAACATACCTAATTGATCAATTGTTATTCTCATGTTCTTGATTGTGATCAACGTTCCTTGCAACTTGGTTCTCAATCTTCTTCAGTTTTGAATGCGTAGATTCAGCATTCCTCTCTAATTCACGCAATACACAGCTATAATGAGATTCTTTTAAGAAAATGGCTAATTGACTGGGAACTGTGACTCTCTGATGTTTTTAGAGCCGTACCCACGATAAGACCCCAAGAATGTAGGTCTCCACATGCGTCTTCAAAAAAAAAAAAAAAAATTCACACCATTTCAAACTATCCCAATTGCAGGAGAGTGGTATTCACATCTGATTCAACAACTGTACATGTGGTCCCACTGCATGCTCTTGACTGACCACTGCACTCGTGTGACAATTGTGACTACCTTATGAGCGAGCGAGCCCAAACATTTTTCCATTTAGGCTGCATGTGATAACTATTCCTCAGGAAGATAACTGAGTAAGCTTTTTAACAAGCTAGGATTCAATTTCTTTAAAGGTTATTTGCCTTATCAAACATATATAGATGGAAAGTAAAAAATAACATTTAAGAATACATCATTATCTTAAAAATAGCCATTTCTAGTCTTGAACCGTGGCCATCAGCACAACGCTTATTAAAGTGGGACTAATCATGATCACAAATGTTAAGACCGAACATAAGTCTTATGTTATAGAATAACCTTATTCTAGCTACATCAGTTGTATTCAATAAATAGTAATTGCTGACTACAGTGGAATAAGATACAACAGTCTAAATTGTAATCTTTATAGTTTTAAGCAAGACTAGAAAATATTTGGGTATTGTGATTAGGGGCTTGTTCATTTTTTATGAACAAAAGTAGCATTAAACCTCTTTTGGTCATTTTCTTTATGATGAATGGATGAAGTGCAATACAATTAAATCAAGCATCCAAACATGCCCATAATGATTAGGTAGAGGTTGCACCAGTTTCATTTGTAAATTAAATGGGGAATAAATGGGCAATTCAGATGCCAAGGAATGGCATCTTATGATGCTCAACTTCAGCATAAATTCCGGACGTGGATTAGCTGCTGAACACGACAGTAGCGAGAGTTGAAATGTCGTCACCTAGTTATGTGGGCGTCATCATGATGTGTGTGTTGTATCCACACCGTCCATCCATTTGTAGAGATCATTTTAGACCATGATCCAAAGAATGAGTCAGATTCAAAGCTCAAGTAGACCCGCTACAGAAAACAGTGGGGATTGGACGCTTACCATTAAAAGCTTTTTGGGGCTACAGAAGTTTTCGATCAAGATGATATTTGTTTTTTCCTTAACTTATGAATTGGTTGGATCTCAAATAAACATCATGGTGGGCCCTAGTAATATTTCAACGGTGGGTGCCATTGTACTCACTGTTTTCTGTGGTGGGTCCACTTGAGCTTTGGATTCTTTGTATCAAGCTCTAAAATGATCTCTCCAAATTGATGAACGGTTTGGATACAACACATACATCATCGTGGGGCCACGGAACTAGGTGATGTCACTTCAGTACCTAACCCGCAGTCAATAAATTCCAGCCTGCAAATATTGCATGCCACGCACAACCTATGAGCTTTCGGAAGTCCACATGCACTACATGCAGCTGCAAACATGGTGCATCCAAGCCGCGCACTGGGTCAGCCCCGTAGTGAGATGACTTGCTCCAATAACTTAGGCTCGTCAGATCATCAGGTGGGCCATGTACGTGTGCATACAATGGACAGTTCACTAGAAGGTTATTAATGGTGCATACTCATCTTATTCTGTAGCCTGCCTGATGAGTGAACCGGCCTAATTTTTTAGCCAACCCATCTACGCGGTGAGTCTATCTAAATGCACGCCTCAGATGTAAGAACAGACATGCCAAGTTTCCATGCGTGGCTGCATGTAGAGGCGTGTGTGCACTTATGAAATCTCTTTACATTGTACACATG
This sequence comes from Liriodendron chinense, assembly GCA_003013855.2. Classification (NCBI taxonomy): domain Eukaryota; kingdom Viridiplantae; phylum Streptophyta; class Magnoliopsida; order Magnoliales; family Magnoliaceae; genus Liriodendron; species Liriodendron chinense. The sequence goes on along the minus strand of ML058329.1, from coordinate 4,175,582 downwards.
CTTTAAGGAAGCCCTTGCATTATATTATACACAGACAGTGCATAAAGAAAGAGCTATTACGAACTGCCAAACCTAAGAATATGTATGGATTGCTGGTGTTTCAACCAGTAAGGCACATGGATCTATGATCTAAACCGTTGGCATGCAGGATGGCCATGCCGCAGATGGATCATATTTAAAAGATCTCCCTAAATTGAAAAGTCCTAACGTTTCAATGGGTGACCTAGAAATAAAGGGTCAAGAAATTAAATACAAAAATCATCCACGTTCAATTAAAGAAAGCCCAAAGATCCAACTGCTAGGATCTTCAAATCTAGTAATGATTTTTTGTGCATTGGTGCATCGCACCACACCGTGACAAGCGTGGTTCACTGAATCATGGGCCCACTTGTACAATATGAAATTAAACCTGAGCAAAAAATGTACATGATCACGGGTCGGGAGATGTACAAAATACCTCATATGGGAAGGAAGAATTATTGGCCCTGGACCGAGGACTTCCGAGTTTCAGTTTGTACAAGTGGGACCCATTGTTCATTGTCCATACGTTTGTTCTCTTGAGGCTAGCTGTAAATGGACTATGCACCTCTGTTAGGCCTTTCTCGTTTGAAGAGAGACGCCAGGGTGGTCCGGTCGATGGTGGGTCCAAAACAACAATCAACTGGACTACAAAAAAAAAGGGCCAGTACTAAACCATGTACCCACTTGTACACATTTGTATAGACCGAAAGAAGCCAGATATCATTGTTCATATCCTCTGGTGAAGGATGGAGTGAGATGAGACAGCGGACCCCACCTAGAGGAACATGGTAGGATCATCTTCTATGAAACATGCACACATTTAAGATAGTGGTAGACTGAATAAAGATAATTTTATTTTAATACTGAGTTCTTAGTATTGATTCCCAATAAGGGGGCGGGCTAACATTGAAGTGTGGGTGTGTAAGCTCATTTGAAAAAACAAACCAAGCTCAAACTATGGCAATACCCGCTCGGCTCGAAGCTCGATTTGATTTAGCTCGGTTTGATTCGGCTCGTAGATTATAAGCACACTGTTTCCTGTGGTGTGATCCACTTGAGCTTTGGATATGATTTTATTTTGGGATCATGTCTTAAAATGATATGTAAAACAGATGGACAACATGGATAATACATATACATGATACATATACATGATGACACAGATAATACATAATACACATACATGAATGCACACTGTTTCCTTGCACTTGTAAAATTATGCTTGTGTGCTTTTTGTCTGAAAAATTCTCTCACATGTCTATTTTAAAGTTGCACTCCTTTGGAGGATGTTAAACATCATATAGTAAGATATGTTTGTACTTTTTTTTCTAACCTTTTAAATTCTTTTCTAATTAAATAAACAAGGAAGAAAAGAGCTGCTGCCGGTTTGAACTCGGCTCGGCCCGGTTCGAAATTTTCAACCAAACTACCCAAGAAGAAATAATTAAAAAAACAAAAAAACAAAAGAAAAACGGAGGTCGCACCAACTGTTTGGCACTGTAATGGGATGGTTCCAACAATCTAATCGGTAGCGTTGAAACCTATGGACGAAAACAATATGCTTTAAATGCTTGCTTTCATAGTGTGGAAGCGAAGAAAGAGATTGCTAATCCTCCCCATTGTGTAGCCAAACACTCCTTTCACTAATTGACATATGGCATATGGAAGTCACATCGCTTGTCTCTTTTTTTAGGCCGTGTGAAGAGAGATAAGGAAGAGAAAAGTTATGATACCCTAGTAGGCTGAAATGCATTATCTGTAGGCACTTAGACTGCATATGTGGCATATAAATAAGTCAAAGTAAACTGTTCAAATTATGGATCTCAGTTTAGATTTATAAAGAAAAATCTACACTATTTTTTTTTTTTTGAATTAGGTTAGGTGAACTTACTTAAACCTAAGACCTAAATGTTGAAACACAATGTCTACATTATTGGCGGACATTCATTGGATGGTTTAACAAAAACAAAAAAAAAAACAAAAACTAATTTGTGGGACCTGGTTAGATATGCAAGTAATGAACAATACTCAATCCTCTATTCAGTTTTTGAGCTCATACTTCTAATATTAGCCATAGCAATTGATGGGTGGAGCGGATGTCACACACACACTTGAAAGGGGCCACCAGCAAGATACCTACTCATGTCTCAATGATAGACAGAGTGCCTTTTAACGTTGAAGTCATGGGTTCAAGTGCCCATGCGTGTGGGTGTGGGTGTGTGTGCATGTAAAGAAACTAATAAGAGAAAAGAAAAGGAAAGAAAATGGCCATTAGCCCTTTTTTTCAAGTAGAGTCTACCTACTAAAGATACACATAAATTTACAAATTAGTTGGAAATTGCAATAGCAAGTTATTAAAACCATCTTGGTCAAATTGTGGGTTTTGGATGTAAAATGGGCCGCAGACATTTTCATAGGCCAAGATGGACTAGAGGAAGCCTGTTCGAAGATGGAAGTGATTCGGGCTGTCAGCACTATAAAGCAGTTGTATCTCGCAATCTAGGATGAGTTTTGGGACATATAATATATGATATTGGGGGTAGCTCAAGCTAGTTAAGTCAACCAACCCGGCCATGTCGGGTTGCCCATGCCGGATTTGTGAGATTCGATCAGATCGACGACCATTAGCCTAATTTTATTTTGTTTTTAATAAATAATCGATGGTCATTAGCTTAGTTTTATTTTATTTTTACTATAAGTAGTAAGTTTTAGTTTGATTATAACTTTTGACCCATTAAATTGTAGGAGTTGTGCCCAATATGAAAATGGCTTAGAAAACATCGGAGAATCTAGTGGTTGAGTCGGATTGGAAACTTACTATTTTTTGCCAAAAACCACGAAGCCTGATAAGAATAGGAAGTGTCTATAAATAGTAAGTTTACTATTTATAGTAAGTCGCATATTTATAGTAAGTCGCATTTTTTAAGTGTTTTAGTTGGAGTATGAGTCTATTACTTTATTTTAGGGTTTAGTTTCTTATTTAAAGCATTGTAAGTACATTTTTATTCATTCAATCAATTATTACAATTTTTTTAGGAATAAAGTTTTGAATTAGATGTTTCATAATAAAAAAAAATTACACTTATTTGATTATCTGATTACTAGATTGGTGCAATTTTTGGATAGTTGAAAATAAAGAATATTCAACAGTACTATTTCAATAAGTCCACATCCATCAATCAAAAGATCAAATAACTCAAGAAAAATTTTACGGCTTTGAAGTAGAGACAATGTGTTCTAGAATCCTATTGGTCAGTTTAATTTAATGAGTTTTACTAATGTCTCCATCTTTTTTAAGTTGTTAGCAATGTCCCCGAGCCTATTGAATAATCATTAGGACACTCAATTATCAACCGGCACCATTCATTCAATAGTACCATCGGGGAGTAGGCCATGGTGCAACAACATTGCCAATCAAATGATTATAACTCTTTGGATGGGGTCACTATAACAAATATGTAATATAACGGCGAAAAAATATTACGCCGCTATAAGCAATAAATCTACGGCGGTTAATATTAACCGTCGCTGTAACACAATATATATGGGTGGATATTGATATCTGCCGCTATAAACCAGTTTCCCGCCATCCTTCTTGCCATCTTTTAGGACGAACAATAGCGGCGAAGATTTATATTTGTCGTTATAAACAAGATAAGTCCGCCACTATATTGTAACTACCATATAGTGGTAGATTATTTTTTCCGCTGCTATAACTTTGAATATCCCGCCCCCAATTTCGAACCCTGCGCATATAAATTATTCTATTATGGCGGAAGTTTCCACCGTTATATATTATTTTAGTGAGGGATTTTCAAATCCGCCACTATATATTATTTGAATGGGGGATTTTAAAATCAGTTGCAAAAAGTTAAATCCATATTAATCTTAAAGTGTAGATGAAGCTGATATTAAAATTTAATAGTTGGATTAAGCAGATATTGAAATTTAATGATTGGATTATGCATGTATTGTTATTTAATGGTTACATCAAACTGATATTGAAATCTAACGGCTGGAATAAAGTAATATGCAAATTTAATGGTTGGTTAACTTGATATTAAGGGCATATATTAAAATTCAACGGTTATATTAAACTTATTTTAAAATATAACGGTCGGATTAAGCCAATATTGAAATTCAATAAAATTTTATTAAAGCAAGCCCATATTGAAACCAGCGGCTATATTAAGTTGATATTGAAATCTAATGGTAGGATTAACCATCGTATTGAGATTAGCTATCGGATTAAGCTGATAATGAAATCTAACAAATTAACCTTAGATTGGACTAAGGTGTTAAATCATACTCTTTTTTTTCAATGCATTCATTTTAAACCTCTAATTGTTGTAGATCCAACCATTGACCTGATATTAGAATCCAACAGTTGGATGAAGCTGACATTGTAATCTAATGGTTAAAAATGTTAGACTAACGGAGATCCAACAGATGAATTAACTGATATATATAGAAATCCAACCATCGAATAATCCTAATAGTGAAATCCAACGATTTGATTAATTAATTAATTAGGCCTAATACTAAGGCATTTATTGAAATCTAACGTTAGGTTAGATTAAACTCATTTTGAAATTTAACAGTTAGATTAAGCCAATATTGAAATTCAATGAATTTGATTAAGCATGCATATAGGGGTGGTTAACAAACCAAACTATTCGTGAATGGTTCGAATCCGACTCGATTAAAGCTCGCTTGATTAGTAAACAAATCAATCTCAAATCCTATTTTTGAGTTTGATTAGTAATCAAACTGAACTCAAACAGGCAGGAGTTCGGTTCGGTTAGGCTCGATAGGATTCATTTATAACTAAAAAACCATTGTTTCCTATGACATGGTCCACCTGAGATTTGGATCCGCTTCATTTTTTAGCTCCTGCCATGAAATGATTTGGTGAAATGCATAAACAGAGTGGATATGGAATACATGCATAATGTGACTTTTAATCAAACGTATAATCAAACCCAAAGTTAAGTTTGAGTCTAGTTTGTATAACTAATTAAACTTAAATGAACGAAACCCAAACTCGCCAAACTTTAAACAATTCAAACTCAAACACTAAGGTTCAGGTTTGAATGAAACTAAATCCAAACTCAAACTTGAGTTTTTGTTATCAAATTCAAACCGAACATTAATTGTGGTATTCGGTTCGGTTCGGGTCATTTACATCCCTACATGTATATTGATGTTAGCTGATATTGAAATCTAGCAATTGAAATTTAAATTTTTTAAGTGAAACAGACTTGACGAGGTAATTAATCGAATCCACTATTGCATGGTCTAAGACTTCAATCGAATCTTGTTGAGAGAAGTGGTCCTAAGGCTCACTCATGAGGCCATTATGATATATATGCATTAAGACTGTTAAAAAATCAACCAAACTAATAAAACTGACCAAACCGGACCTAACCGATCAGTTTCAATCGATTTTCCATTCTATTTCGTATCGATTCAATTTTTTTATATTAAAAATCGAGAATGTCGTTTCGATTGTCTATTTGTGAAAATTATAAACCGTTTTCAACCGAACTGAACCGACTATATATTTGAATTTATTTATTTTATATATGTTTACCCTACTTTATGGCCCATCTTGATAATATGTTATATATCTACACCGTCTATTCGTTTTCTCAGCCCATTTTAAGATGTGTTCCAAAAAATTAATCAAATTCAAATCTCAAGTGCATGACACCACAGGAAACAATGTTGATTAAGTGCTCTCCATTAAAAATGTCCTTGGGCCCACTTAAACAACATCTGCAATGTGTATTTGCCATCCAACCCGTTGATAAGGTCAAGCAAACCAAGATGAAGGGAAAAGTCAAATTTCACTTTCAACTTGATCCAAAACTTTTGTAGCTTATAGCTATAAAAAGTTTTGATAGTCATTCACCGATTTTTACATTGGTGTGGTCTACCAGAGATTTAGATCTTCTTAATTTTTTAAACATTGTCATCTATACCGTCCATTCGAACGTGCACAACTCTAATATACATTTTACATCTATATCGTCTATCCGTCCTGAAAGATCATCTAAGGCCATTTGGCCGAACTTAGAGAAGATTTAGATCTTAGGTGGACCATTCAACAAGGAATAGTGAAGTAGTGTATTCACAATTAATATATATATAGTATATATTAAATATTTAATATATTATATAATAGTATATATAATGTATAATGTATAATATAATAAATAATATATAACAAATAATATATTAAATATATAATATATATAGCGGGGGATTTTAAAATCCGCCGCTATAGGTCTATATTATATGTTATATAATAGACCTATAGCGGGGGATTTTACAATCCGCCGCTATAGGTCCTTAAAATCCTCAAATCGAAACCCTACCCCCGCAAAACACACACCTCTCTCTCTCTCTCTCTCTCTCTCTCTCTCTCTCCCTCTCGCTGCCCCAACCCCCCCTCCCCCCTCTCTCTATCTCTCCATCCGCCAGTCTCTCTCTCTCTCTCTCTCTCTCTCTCTCTCTCTCTCTCCATCGCCACCACCCGTGCCCATGCCCACGCCGCCCGCCGCTCTCTCTCTCTGGTTGGCACCGTAGCCGGCCGATGCTGCCCGCCACTTTACTTGACTCCAGCCGCACCTCAAGTACGTTTCTCTCTCTCTCTCTCTCTCTCTCTCTCTCTCTTCATCTGCTTCCAGTTGTAGGTCCACGCCACCCATTTGTTATTCCAATGGGGGCCACCACGATGTATGTGTTGTAGATTCATAATATCCATTTGTTGATCCAGTGGGCCCCACCTTGATGTATGTGTGGTGCATCCACGCCACTCATCTATTATTCCAGTGGGGCCCACCGTGATGTATGTGTTGTATATCCACACAATCTATCTGTTGATTCAATGGGGCCCCACCTTGATGTATGTGTGGTGCATCCACGCCCTTCATTTGTTTTCTAATGGAGCCCACTGTGATGTATGCTACTGTAATGTATGTGTTTTAAATCCATACCCTCCATTTATTTTCTAGTATGGCCCACTGTGATGTATGTGTTTTAAATTGATGCCCTCCATTTATTTTTCAGTGGGTCCCACTATAATGTATGTGTTTTAAATCCATGTCCTACATCTATTTTCAGTGTGGCCCACTGTGATGCATGTGTTTTAAATCCATGCCCTCCATCTATTTTCTAGTGTGGCCCACTGTAATGTATGTGTTTTAAATCAATGCCCTCTATCCATTTTCTAGTAGGTCCCACTGTGATGTATGGGTTTTAAATCCATTCCCTCCATCTATTTTCAGCGGGGCCCACTGTGATGTATGTGTTTTAAGAAATCAGATTGTGTATTGAGTTACTCAGAACAATCTTATCATACTAAGTAAACTTAGTTGGGCCCACTATGAATGTATATGTATGTGCTTTATCCACATTGTCCATCCGTTTTACTAGCATATTTTAGGGATTGATCTCAAAATTGAAGCATATCCAAAGCTTAAGTGGACCATACCACAGGAAACAATGGGAATAAACCATACCACGGTAAACAATGGGAATAATGATTTCCACCGTTGAAACCTTCCTAAGGCCTAAAGTGATATTTATTTGTCATCTAAATTGTTCATAAGATCACAAAGACATGGATGAAAGGAAAACACAAATATCAGCTTAATCCAAAACTTTTGTTGGATAGTTTGGTTCGTTAACCACCCCTGCCTTTGATCGACCCGACATTGGGTAGGGCTTAGGCAAGAAGTATCGAACTGAATATCGAGCCTAGGCTATCCAAACACCAACCTGATATTTAATCACCGTTGTTTCCTATGTTGTGTTCCACTTGGGATCTACATCTTCTTCATTTTTTGGGTCCCAATATTAGGGATACACTTAAGATTTGCATATGCTTCAACCCTAAAATAATTTTTTAAATGGTTCAGTAGCTAAGTAGGTTGATTAGCCAAGTAACTTAACTAGCTAAGTAGCTTGATTGGCCAAGTAAATTGATTAGCCAAGTAGCTTAAATAGTTGAGTTGCTTAATACATAGGTGGAAACCGTTGTTACTAGCTTGTTGGATTTATTTCATTGTATGCATGTTTGGGTTGGATGCATATCTCATTGTATCCAGTTTTTTGGCCCATTGTGTTGCATATGTTATATCCACTCCGTCAGGGGTGGGGCCCACTTAGACTTTGGGTTGGGTCGAAGTTTTTGTGGCCATCCTCTACTATGATATGACAAAATAGATAGATGGTGTGGAAATAACAAAAAACATCATAGTGGATTTAAGCAGTGGATATTGAGCGGTGCTCTCTAGAAGGTAGGGAACCGCTAGTTGAGATGATGATGAGGCTGTACTATTTGCTATAGACAATAATAAAAGCCCGAATTGAGTACAGGTACCCGAATGTGCGTCAGAGCTATCTGTGGTTGGATTGTTTTTTAGTATGTGGATGTATGTGTTGGATGATGATACTTGTGGATGAGAATATAAAATAAATAAATATTTATATATACATATATTACTAATGTAATGAAGTATGATTTTGAGCAGTGGTCCCTGAATAGTGGGAATTATGGTTTTGGTTGAATATATCTCATTATATTCATTTTTTTCCATTGTGCTGCATATGTTATATCCATGCCGTTAAGGGTGAGGTCCACTTATATAGGGTGGGGCCCACTTAGACTTTGGGCATCCCCTGCTATGATATGGCAAAATAGATAAATGGTGTAGAAATAACAAATACATCAGTGGTGGATTTGAGGAGTGGATATTGAGCGGGGGTCTCAGGAAGGTGGGAACCGCTGTTGAGACGATGATAATGTTATACATTTGCTATATACAGTAATAAAAGCCCAGAATTTAGTACGGGTACCCGGATCCACTCCAACCATAAGGCATGTAAGCCCATATTATCCATGAATTTCATTGCAGGATGACTCCTAAATGAGCACGATCTAGCGGCTCCATTCCTACTACGAATCCACAGTCATCACATCGTAACGAGGCTGTAGACTTTAGGTTATAGGATGCAGGCCCGAGTATCCCTTCAGATCAGGGATCTGTACCCACTGTTGGTAAGAAATGACATTTATTTATGTGTGTATGATATTGAAACAATGAAATTTAATTAATCACTTATAAATATCTTTTACAAGGTCAGCAAACACAGTACCGAGACATGCACATGGCAGCACACGTCTCGAGGACCTTTAGAACAGGCCCCAAGGGGCCCCTCCGATGATAGTCCCAGTGAATAACACTGGGCAACCAATTGACGAAGGGGCCAAGAAACTTGGCCAATTCTTGGAGACTGTTGTACGGTAGCCGCGGTTCTTCCCCCTCGCCTATCCTGATTGGAGGGGGCTACCTAGCAAGCACAAAGAGACAGTTTGGTAGACAGTTAAGGTATATTAGTTAATTTTGTCAATTCGATCAAATTTTTTCTATTTTTTCAAAGAATACATGTTTTAATAATTGTTTTTTAAATGGGGTGCAGGAAAGGTTTAATGTCCCTCCTGAAGCCAAGCGATGGTTATGGACTCATTGAATAAGAGATAGAGAGAATACAAGTTAGACATAGAGGCATCCCACTTCACACCTTATGAGCGTGATCCGGTTGAGGCGAAGAGGAACTGCCCACCGAATGTCGATCAGGTGGAGTAGAATTGGCTGGTTAAATTTTGGACCAGTGAAGTGGGGAAGGTAAAAGTAATAACTGTATAATTTCATTTCAATGTATATATGAACAACATATTATATTATATTATTTACTAAAGTTTATTATTTAATGTAGATGAAATTAGAAATAAATAAAGTAAACCGTAGGAAGTAAGGTCTTCTCCACACCTGTGGCACGAAGAGCTTCCCAAGGAAACGCGCTGAGGTAAATTCTGATGACTTACAAATGTATAATTTTTTCTTCATTTATTAACAATTTAATATTTTATGCTTGTTAACAGGTTGAGAAGGAGACCTGGAGCGGAGCATGTCCCCGTGTAGATGTTTACGATATACACGTACACGTAGAGATGAGACAGTTGTAGATCGGGCTTTGGCAAATCTGATTGTAAGTATACTTGTCAATATAAAATCAGTTTTATTATTATTTATTTATTTTTTTCGAATCATGTTAGTATCGAATGGATTTAATTTATTGTAAGCTGAGATGACATTGAGGGAGTCCCAGCTGCTAGAGGGCTCCCAGAGCAGCACGGCTAGGAATAATGTATTCTTCCTAAGTCATGGGAGAAATGCTCATGGCCTTGTGAGGACGATGGGGGTAGGAGTTATTCCCTCCACCTTGTGGGGTCCCCCACCCTCTCGTGCATAGTAAAGGGATCAGGTCGATGAGGCACTGCCGAGAAGCCACTGAGGCGAACAAGAGAGTCGACCTAGTGAACCAAAGGGCCGAGAAGGCGAACCAGAGGGTCGTCGACTTACAAACCTTCATGGATGCGCAGTTTCAGGTGATGATGTAGTACATGACTCAGCGTTTGGAAAGTCTAGTCAACATAGATGAGCTACATCAAGGGAGTAGCACCGACACTCCTCCACTTGATCATACAGACGCTCCTTCGCACGATACTCAGACTAATTAGTCGCCCTGTCATCTTTTTTATTTTTTTATGGATATTGTATTAACATTTTTGTTTTTTATTTTAACTGTTAAATTAAATGATGTAATATTTTTTATTATGTGTAATGATGATTTTTTAATTTTTCTCAATTAAATTTTTCTTAATATATATTAACTACGATTATCAGATTTTTAAACAAGTTTAGAGCCAACCAACAAAAAAATACATAATAAAAATTATTAACTATAGGTGGCAGATTTATCCGCTACTATAAAGAACGAAGATTTGAACAACGACAGATATATCCGCCCCTATAAAAATTTAAATAAGTAACCTTGACTTTTCAGCGACGGAGTATAAAATGAAAGATTTTATACCATCTGTCCCTGTAAGAATTTAAATAAGTAACCCTTAACTTTTTAGCGACGGATATATCTGCCGCTGTAAATACGGTGACGATAGTTCTATCAACTTCATACATCATTATAGCGGCGGATACGTCCGCCAACATAAATACTTTAACGATGAATTTTATCCGCTGCTCAAAGTAAATGTACCGGCTGACATAACCGTTGCTGAATTACTATTTAGCGGCGGAAGTTTCCGTCTCTAAATAAACATATAGCGGCGGATTGAATAATCCATCGTAATATTCCCACTCGTTAAATCCGCCGCTATATTTTATGATAGCGGCGTAAAATTTATCCGCCTCTAGTTACAGGGACAGACCATTTATCCGCCGCTGGATCTACACCAACGACACACTTAATGGCAGATGTAGAATCCGCCACTGCACCATCGGTATATCTTATAGCGGCGAATATAGGACTTATAGCGGCGGTTAAGTTCGCCGCTATAAGTACACACTGTTGTAGTGGGTTAACGGTCCATGTTTTACAAGTCAAAAATTACATAATCATACTGCTACCTTGTAATCGTAAGCAATACACAATGGTGGTATCAAATAAATCATTTAAGATGATGATTGGACATATTTTATTGCTAAGCTAAATCTTGATTGTACATTTTTATTTCAATTTATCAATTCGATGCTTATGATCATCTGAGTAGCATGATTTTTGTAGCATGTTTTGCTCATAGTTATATAAATGAATGAGTTATTTAAATTGATAATAAAAAATTACATGTGTCACTTCAGAGCCTTGGAGAGCTATCATCCTATGAAGGTGAGAACTATAATTAATCTATACCACATGTAAAATATCTAAGTGCTTGTGCATCTTGGGCAACCAAAGTCTCAAATAGTAATAATAATAAAGTTTGTTTTAGCTCTTTTCCAACTGAGTAAGCATCATTAGAGTTGTGTATGAGCTAAGATAACTCGGTTAGCTCGCTCAACTCAACTTTAACCAGCTCGATTCGGCTCAATTCGAAGGTTGGGTTCGAACCAAGCCGAGCTATTTTTCCAAGCTCGAAATGATTTTCAAGCCAAGCTTGTGCTAACCTAAGCTCAATTCAGCTTGGCTTGGCTGACTTAGGTGGAAAAGTATGTTTTTCAATCTTACATCGGAACTGAGCAAGGAAATGAAAGGTGAAACTCTCTATAAAAGTGAGGGATGTAAATGGGCTTTAGGCTTGCCTTTGGGCTTGATTTTTAATAGTTTTAGGCTTGGATTTGGGTTGGGCTTATTTAAAATTTTGTTCTTTTCTAGCTCGAACTCAACTCAACTTGGGCTCGAACTCAGCTCGAAAGCTCGATCGAGCTAGCTCGAACATGTCAGTCCAGCTCAATGGCCGAGCCAAGCTGAACATGAGCCAGGCTATTCAATGACCGAGGCTAGCTCAAACATGTCTAAGCTCAGCTCATGATCATCTCTAAGCATCATCACTAATCGGGGCTCATTTTCTTAGATAGTCGGATGATTATATGTGAAATCTATTTCGTCCATTAGTTTTAATGGATAAATTTAAGATGGAAGACCAAAAATGAGTTAGATCCAAAATTAGAGTCATTCACATCATAGGAAAAGGTGAGGATGACAATTCCCACCATTGAAACCTTGCTGTGATGCACTGTGGCGTTTATATGCCATTGGACCTGTTCGTAAGGTGATTCCCAATCCCAGTAGGCCGATGGGCTAATATCAACATTATCCATGACTTTCTTAGACTTTAAGAAAGTTTCAATGGTAGGCCTCCCCGTGGCCTGGCCCACTTGCCTTTTGGCTGGACCGATTTCAGCTCACGTTATAACATGATCTGGCATGACGTATGGATGAAGTGGATGTCTGACAAAGACTACAGCGGGCACATGGAGCTTTTTTTTCGGTGGTCGAGAAATCATCTTCCCCTTACACGTTATCTATTCCTACGGCTAAGATGATTTCAATTTCGTCTCTCAACTTTCTCTCACACATATGCCACGTTTCACTTTGTGACAGGTCCTTAAGTACTTTTTACTGTGCACATCGTGCATATGATGGAAGCGGATTGCGCACTGAGTAAACTCTATGGGGTCCACCGTGATTTATTTATTTTATCCACTCCGTCCATCCATTTTACCAGATAATTTTAGATCTTGAGACAAAAAATGGAGCATATCTAAAGATAAAGTGGACTACACCACAGGAAACAGTGCGAATTGAACATCCACCGTGGAAAAAACCTTGGGAGGTCACAGAAGCTTTTTATCAAGCTTATATTTTTGTTTTCCCTTCATCCATGTCTGTATGATTTTATGAACAGGTTGGATGACAAATAAACTTCACTGTGGGCTTGGAAAGGTTTCAACGGTGGAAATCTTTATTCCCAATGTTTCCTGTGGTGTGGTCCACTTGAGCTTTGGATATGATTAAATTTTGGGTTCAACCCATAAAATGATATGGAAAAAAGGATGGACGACGTGGATAAACCATATACATTCAAGGGGGGCTCAACAGAGTTTACTCAGTTCGCAATCCGATTGGGAAGTAGGATTAACAATCCTCAGCCAAGGAAATTAACGTCTAGGAACGTCTGATAGAATTTGGAAACATGTCGCATCCACAGCAAGCCCAGCAGGTGAACAATCCCAGTTGATTACTCACTCAGCCACGTGTTAAGGGGAAAGATGGCTGGTTCCAGCGGCCCCTCATTATCATGCAACCCGGAATGATCAGATACAGCTGTAATGTATAATAAGTTATTATACAAGTCATTTTCTTCCCGCCAACATCTTTTTTTTTTATGGGTTAGTTCACACACCCCATTGTTAGTACAGCCACCCACCCTGTTAGTCACATCACAATGTTAGCCACACCCACTATGGGAGTCAATACCATGATCTCAGTGTTGAGACGAGGTTATCTTCCCTCAGTCTGCCACTTAAGCTATGGCCTGGGTGTTTCTTCCCACCAACATGTCAGTACTGTAGAATATCCAATCCATGCAAAAGGTGGGCCACACAATAATTATCACATGAAATGAAAACCAGGTTGATCCATTCATTGGATGGGCTGCATCAGTACATTGACTAATACAATTTACTGTCCATTTATTTAACGTCATATCCCAAACGATGAGTGGATCAACTGATTTTCACCTAAGGCGATCATCATGGTGTGTCCCACCTTTTTCACATCTGCCATGCTGGCTTGGAAAAAGCAATGGCTTATGATACAACGGCTGTATATGATCCTTTCTCACAACTAAAGGTATCCTCAGAAACAGATACCTGCATTTGTGACTTAATGTAGTCGTTTGGGTGCGTGTGTAAACAAATCAAGGAATTGATATAGACGACATCAAATTACGTTGAAATGAAAATACACCCTCCAAACGTATGAGAGTTATTTGATACTCATGCCGGGTGTGACACTTGATACGCATGCAATCAGAAATTGCAAACGTCGAATATATTAAATCAAATAAGCCCGACTAGTTTGTGCATATCACCCTGGCCAAGTCACAATCTCAAGATCAGATTGGTTAAACAATCCTAACATCTGATTTCATAGATACTTTTTTTTTTGTGGAAATCGGACCGTTGGGTATTTTATTCTTAGCCGTCAATAAATGTCCAGCAAATATCTAATAGTTAGGTAACAAAATGAGCCTAAATTTTAGTTCATGATACATCTTACACTGGGTGCCATAATTGGGATGGTTTATTTGACTAATCGTATGCTCCTTGTGTAATTTCTAATTAATTTTTTAAGTGCATGTGTATGATCTATCACACTCTGTCAGAGTATCAAACTCTTTCCATAACAACACATCGGAAGTTAGTGGTCTCTCAAAACATGACGCAAAAGATGGTTAGCCATAATTAGGAAAGAAAGAAAAGAACTAAAAATCAACTGATTTTTTTTGCTGATATTAATTAAAACCTATCTAATGTAAAGAGTCTTTGCTCACCCATCATCCCCTCGTTCCACGCACACCTTGCAACACACGTGCCAACTTGAAAAGTGGGCTCGCCTCGCCGAAGATGAAGATGTGTAAATATCAAGAAATCGACCTTCACATGGTCCACATGAGTTGAATGTGGACCATTGACCAGGTTTTTTCTTTGAGCTGGTTATCTAGATGAGTAAACCAGCCCTTTTTGCTTGGTGGGGCCATCTTATATTCACGGCTCAGATGGAAGTGGATTAGTTGTTACCCAAGGGCATTCCTTGATGAATGTATTGTATATCCATGCCGCCCATCCGTTTTCTCAGCTCATTTCATGTTGTTATTCCAAAATTTAAGCAGATCCAAAATTCTGGTTGACCACACCACTGTAAAAAGTGGTGAATGAACATTAAAAGTCTTTTATGGGCATTAGAACTTTTAGATCAAGCTGATACTTGTATTTTCCATTCATTCATGTTTGTTTGATTTTGTGAACAGGTTGGATGGCTAATAAACATTACATATTTTTTTGCAGTGGGCCCTAGGAAGATATTAATGGCGAGCATTCAATCACCACTGCTTCCTGTGGTGTAGTCCAACTAGGATTTGGATCTGCTTAAATTTTGCGACCACTTCCTAAAATGGGCTGGAAAAACGGATGGACGGTGTTGATATATAACACATTATCAAGCTGGGCCCCACTGTAAGGGTAACACCTAATCCACTCCCTGCTCAGATGTCTCACACACTTCCCAGTTGACATGTTTGCTCATGTGAAAGCGCACGTGGAGTCGTGTGCATTAGCTGGCGTGACGTGTACCTAACAAGAATCTTTAGTGACAATATATATATATATATATATATATATATATATATATATATATATATATATATATATATATATATATATATATCCCAGGTTATAACCTGATCGACTCAGGACACACTTGATTTTGTTTTGTACCATGCTACCGGTTGTTGGTGATTCATCTCCTGATTTCTCAGGCATGTGTCTGTGGCCTATTTTTCTACAAATTGGTTCAAGGCCTAAGGGCCCATTCATGAGATTTTCTAAGTCAATGACTCAGACTCACTCATCTGGTCTTGGATCGAGTCAAGGCGGACTCGTCCCAGTTGGGTTGAGTCAGGCATATTAGGATGGGTGACTCATGGTACAGAATTGGATTGAACTCAACTGCTCTGAGTTGATTCGGATGAGTTGTATTAGGTTCAAACAAGTCGGCATTCTATGGGGCACATTTGGCGTACCCCCAAATGGAATTATTTTATTTTACTTTATTTTTGTACATGAACTAATCCACTATGCATTTAGTTAACAAAAATGGAAATTGGGTCTGGCGAGGTTCTATTTGCACAGCTTTTATACTCTAAATTTGAACCCAGCTACTCATCTCGCTATAGATCTTGAAAGAGAACATCCCTTTCGAATGCCAAAAGTGGGGTATGCAAATAAATATGCCTTCTTCTCTTAGTGGTGTTTGATTTTTCATTTACATATGTAATTACTGGGTATGCAAATAAATATGCCTTCTTCTCTCAGTGGTGTTTGAGTTTTCATTTACATATGTAATTACTGGTAAATGGATAATGATTATTTTCCCATGTAATTACCTGCATCCATGCCATTTATCTATTATGTGAGCTCATTTTAGTGCATGAGCCCAAAAATGAGGCAAATCTAAAGCTCAAGTGGACCACACCATAAGAAATGGTGAGAATTGAATGCCTAATATTAAAAATTTCTTAGTGACCACAGAAGTTTTGGATCAAGTTGATATTCATTTATTCCCTTCATACATGTTAGTATAATCTTATGAATGGGTCGGATGATAGATGCACATTCCTGTGGGCCTTACAAAAGTTTTAATTTTGAATGGTGGACGTTATTAACCCCTTTGTTTCCTGTGATATACTGGTCCACTTGAGCTTACAATCTAACTCATTTTTGGGCTCATGCTCTATAATGAGATGGGAAAATTGATGAA
The DNA here is from genome assembly GCA_003013855.2 of Liriodendron chinense. Taxonomy (NCBI): domain Eukaryota; kingdom Viridiplantae; phylum Streptophyta; class Magnoliopsida; order Magnoliales; family Magnoliaceae; genus Liriodendron; species Liriodendron chinense. The sequence continues at coordinate 4,158,650 of ML058329.1, read as the reverse complement.
TGATGTAGATTACATACATACAAAATTGTGAGACCCACGAATTTTGATGGTACCAAAGCATTATTTAATTTCATATTTTCTATCCTATTTTCAAAGGGTAATTATTGCAATATTTCCTTCATTAAACAAACACCCTACAAAAGCAATTGTTAACCATTTACCAGTCGGAAAAACAAACACCCACTAAGCATTAAATATGAAAGGTACATGTGGTTAGAAGATGACTAAGTGAGAATGGTAGGAGGATGACTGTGAGATGGTGAATGGCCATAGTCGTAGAAATCAACATGCCGCTTGGAAATTTTAGAGATTTAAGAGCTCTCAAAGATTGTACATTAATGTCACTCAAGTTTGGATGTGTGTACTGAGTAAGACTGCTTAGAACTTAATGAAAATAGTGATGTTGAATTTGATGTCTCAAAACTTAGATAGGACCTTGATGTGTGTTGTTGAACCTGCCGCCGCTTCTTTTATTGATCAAATCTGTTCCAGCCCATTTTTGGCTTAGGAGTCCATTTCCTTTAAAATTAATAAAATATTAAAAAATTAATTAGTGATAATTGTACATGCCTCTAATTTATTTTATGAAAATTGTAAATGCCTCCATTTAATTTGTTTTGGATCATTGCTTACACCTTTGTGCTATTAAATATTTTAGAGGAATTTGTATCAAATGAAAAAAAAAAACTTGGTTGGTGTGCTATATATGTCAATTTTATAGCCAGTTCAACAGTGTTACTTCATCATAAGCAGTGGATGGCATGAAATATGAAAGATACATATGGTTAGAAGATGACTAAGCTAGAATGGTAGGAGGATGACTGTGAGAAGGTGAATGGCCATGGTCGTAGAAATCAACGTGCCACGCTGAAAATTTTAGAGATTTAAGAGCTCTCGAAGATTGTACATTGATGTCACTCAAATTTGGATGTGTGTACTGAGTAAGAATAGTTAGAAGTTAATGAAAATGGTTATGTTGAATTTGACGTCTTTGAACCTAGATAGGACCTTGATGTGCGTTGTTGAACCGCCACTGCTTCTTTCATTGATCAAATCTGTTCTAGCCCATTTCTGGCTTAGGAGTCCTTTTCCTTTAAAATTCATAAAATATCAAAAAATTAATAAGTGATAATTGTACATGCCTCTAATTTATTTTATGAAAATTGTAAATGCCTCCATTTAATTTGTCTTGGATCATTGCTTATACCTTTGCGCTATTAGAGATTTTAGAGGAATTTGTATCAAATGAAAAAAGAAAAAGTTGGTTGGTGTGCTATATATGTCAGTTCTATTGCCGGTCAATAATGTCACTTCATCATAAGCATTTGATGCTCTAAAAAGGATGCGGATTAGGAACTACCCCTCTGCCTGCCCTTAGCTATGAACTGATAGTGGCATTGAGGAGCCACCATGATATAGGGATTTTATCCACACCATTTATCTATTTGGCCATATCATTTTGGGGTACAAGCCAAAAAATGAGGCAGATCCAAAGCTCAAGTGGACCACACCATAGAAAGTAATGGTCATAATGTTACCCACCGTTGAAACCTTCTTAGGGCCCGCTGTGATTGTTAATTGCCATCCAACCTGTCTATAAGATCACATAGACCTAGATGAAGGGAAAATACAAATATTAGCATGGTCTAAAACTTTTGCTGCCCCCAAAAAAGTTTTCAACAGTAGGGTATTTAATCCCCATTGTGTGGTCCACTTGAGCCTTGAATTTGCCTCATTTTGAAGTTTGTAATATGAAAATATGTGGCAAAATGGTTGGACAGTGTGGATAAAACACAAATATCAGGTGGCTCCTCAGAGCCCTTGTCCATCCCTAGCTAATGATGGGCCAAGGGTAGTACCGAATCAAAAGGTAGGCTATCCAATCATCAAGCTGGCTAAGCCACGTAAAAAGAATAGATAAGTACCTAGAACCTCTAAATTCACATGGTGGGCTACTTGACGGTTTGATCAACTTAATTTTTACATGTCCTATTGTTACGAAGTAGCTATATATGATGAATGGTTGGACGACATGCATCTACTTCGTTGGACTAACTTCTAGGAGAGTGGATTAGGTGTTACTTGGGCAACACCAACCCACATTGATGATTTTTCACATATCCACCCGGTCTATCCATTTAAGCAAATCCAAATCTCAAGTGGACCACACCACAAGAAACAATGGTGATTGAACACTTACTATTAAAAACTTCATAAGGCTCATTGTAATGTTTATTTTCCATCCAGCTTGTTGATAAGGTAAACCATACTTGGATGGAGGAAAATTGCAAAGATTAGCTTGATCCAAACTTTCGTAGCCCACACAAAGTTTTTAATAGTCATTCACCACTGTTTCTAGTAGCGTGGTTCACTTGAGATTTGGATCTATATGAGTTTGGGGATCATGCTTTAGAATGAGTTGTAAAAATGGATGGACGGAGTGGATATACAATATATTCATCAAGGTGGGCCCCACATATTAAAGGAAACACTCACCGAGGCATTACCCAGGTAGCACCTAGATGAGATAAGGATAAAGTGGTCAAATTGCTAGATCACAATGTCAATTAATAGACTGTGAGGGAATCTGCAAAACAAACGTGGGGCATACGTTGAAACTGAAAATCTAGGGGCCATGTTTACAACTGTCAAAAAGTAGGCTAAGCTGAGATAGTGTAATGGATGTTGTTGTTGTTATTATTATTATTGGATTTGACAGGAGAATATGTGATTTTTGGGCTATGCTGCCCAGAGTAATGGGCCCATGATTTTGGATGGTCCGAACGGTCATGCATGCTTACAACATGTAGCTGTGAGAGTAGCCACAACTAAGTTGTGGCAGACGCACATTGTACTTTGTACACTCCGTGGAGCCCACCATGACTTATGTACTTTACCCACTCTGTACATCCATTTTAAAAGATGATTTTAGGTCTTGTGCTTAAAAAATGAAGTGCATCCAAAGATTAGGTGGACCACACTACAGTAACAGTAATTCATAAGGCCACAAAAGTTTCAAATTAAGTTGATATTTATCTTTTCCCTTTATCAATGTTTACCTGATCTTCTAAACAAATTGGATGACAAATAAACATTATTGTGGGCTCTAAGAAGGTTTCAAGGGCAAAAGTAATTATTCCCACTGTTTTCATGGTGTAGCCCACTCGAAACTATGGATATGCTTCACTTTGGGATGAACCCCTAAAATGAGCATGGAAAACAGTTGGACGGCGTGGATAAAAATAAAATAAAAAATATACATCTACGGTGGTCCAAGTAGAGTTTACTCAGTACGCAATTGGCTTTCGTGTATCAGGTGCATTGAGGTAAATGCTACGCATAGGGACAATCCATAATCTCATGTCTAGAGGCACCAACCATTCACTGATGGGGCCCATTATAGCTGGCCCATAGGAAAATCTTGTTCTTGTTTGTACAAAGTTCAATCAATATACTTTTGCTTATTAAATGCAAGCCTTGACCCTTTCTCAGTTTCAACTGTCCATTTGCAGGTCATGATGGCACACGCTGGATCATCCCAGAAACCATTAGAAAGCGGGTCCCATGGAATGAATGGTTCTGATTGAAAAATAATGGAAATGAATTATATGATTCTCTGCTGAAGGGTGTATTATAATGTTCTCCAGCCTTTATCCGGTACAAGTGGGGCCAGTCATCTAGACCATTAATCATATGGGCTCCATTGCCGATGGACCATTCACCAAATATCTCTCAACTAGTGCAATCCTTATCTTTGGCAGTAGCCCAAAAATAGTATGGGTAAGAAATATACGTTCAAGGGAAGAAAGCCCAAAGAATGGATGGCTAAGATCTTCTAATCTAGGAAAACATGGACATATGGCCTTTCCACAATGGTGCCCATCAAATGAAGGGCTTCGATTAACAAACCGTAGGCCTGATTTGTGGGAATGAAGGCTGAAGAACACCATAGGCATACTACTCCAACGATCACAAGATACCTCTATAATGTAAGTGGGGGCGTTGAGCATTTCTATGTCCACACGACCACTCGCACCTTGGACGGAATGCGGCTGAAGGTGCCAGCCTGGGATGTAGGCGGTCATCCAAGCCACGCATCAGGTGGACCCCAAATGGGTCGAGTCCAACAATTAGCCAAGTCAACCCAATGATATTGGACAGTTAAAAAATAAACATCTCCAGCTGTCCACAATCAACACCCTCATTTGGCCTCCCTGTGCAAAATCTACACAGTGGGGCCATCTGATCATGCTCGAGTGTCCGTAGACGTACCATTCTCATACGCGTTGTCGGCCGTGTGGGCGTAGCAGAATTGGAAAGTGATACTACTGTGGTTTTGATGCAATTCATCTTCAATCCAATGATCCAAGCCATTCATATGGTGGGCCTCACCGTGGATGGGGCTTGCTGTCGATTTTTTACCTCAACCGACCATTTTTTTAATTGCAAGTGTGGGCTCGCTCGATGAGCTGATCAGACCCATTTTGGGTAATCCAAACGGTGGGCCCAACCTTATGTACAGATTGGAATCTGGACGTCCTTCACGTGTGTAAGTTTGGCACGTGTAGGCTTGCAGATGTGTCAGCAGGCCTACCAGAGCTTATACAAAAATGGTACAACGAAAATGACATCCGTATCCTGATGGGAGGGTATTTTAGGAATAAAACAGAACTTTTAAAAGCATCAATGCAAGGGTATTTTTGGAAGAAAATGCTAAGCTCAACCACGACTGAATGGCCATCCTCCGCGTTACCCACCATCGCTTTACGTCGGTATCAAGCACTGCACCTTTCGCATCCCTGGGGCTTTTCGGTACAACAAGAAGGACCGGAATATGGTACATCCATCTCTCTACATTACATGTGGAAGGAGTAACTATCAATCTAAACCGTCCATATACTTTTAATTGTATAGAGAATAGATGATTTTGTTTAAAATTACATCAGATGATCTTATCCCTTCATTTCAAAAAGCCAGTTGACAGCCGGACATACACCGGGAAATCGAAGAAATATAATCTCTAGGAGAATTTTTGAAATATGGACAATCTATTGTAGGAATCACTATATGGACGGTCTGGATTGATACATAATCATGACACGTGTAATGTGGACTATGGCTTACCATATTGTACATCTTCCTATTGTAGCGTATCATCTCCTAAACACCCACTCGTGACCTCGTCCCGATCTCGCCAGCGAGCAACTACGAGTCTCGCTCGTCGCAAGTAATCATTTACTCATGCACTTTATTATCCACACGTGGAACATTTTTTCTGTAATCTACACCATTGATCTGAATGGACCTCTGCGGATGGGAGGGATCTACCTTCGATCGTTGAAATATTTTTAGCTGAATATCAACCGTTAGCGTATTTTTCTTCTTAACATTCTATCTGAAAGAACCCTAAATCAAGGGTGGAGATCTTCCAGTAGAGAATAATATCCAGCTACCTGCCACCGACAGAGGGCGGATCAGATTAATATCTTGGATCACCGGATCGTTGGTCTCACGTGCGGAATCCATTCCTTTCTACAACCTCTTGCTAAACAAGGGTAATATCAAACCGTCCATATGGCGTGGCCCCATTGTTTATCGTCCAAAACCCCCACCATTGGAACAATCTGTCTGGGATAAGCCTGCAAAGCGACCGTTAAAACGTAGAATCCAACGGCCGACATTCATCAAAGAACAAAACGAGAGGAGACAATCCATTGCATGCAAGCTTCCAAATGAAAAATATAGATGATGATCTTAGATGTTTCTTGTGGGCCCTGACAATGGTTCACTACGGACGTCCCTCCTCAGTACATGCTGATTTGCAAATGGCACACCGTGATTTATCTATTTATCCACTATGTATATCCATTTTGGCTAAGAACGAGGCAGATCCAACGCTATGAGGACCACACTAGAAATAACTCTTGCATTTAATGCAACTTACATTTTAATGCTTTATGCATTTAATGCGACCAAGCTCACAAAATAGTGTGGTGTGAGCTTTGTATTTGCCTCATTCTTACCTCATATCTTAAAATGATCTTAGAAAATGGATGAATATAGTGAATAAATAGATACATCACACTGGGCTTTGCATAAGTGAACATGGATGGTGAGGAAGGATGCAATCGACATTCATTTACTATGCCTAGGCTTGGCAATGGGTTGTGTTGAATTATGCTCGTGTGTTGAATTCGTGTCATGTTAAAAGTGGCTTCACCCAAACTTTTAACGAGTCAAAACTAGAAACTCAAACTTATTCATTGATTTAATAGGTTACCCATAACCTAATTGCTTAATCCATTAAATAAATAGGTAATACTTTCATGCGCAAAAAGATAAAAAAGTAGCTCGATTCAATAAAAATTTTGAAACGTGGTCATATGTAGTGCTGTGGGCAGAAAGATGAAGAAAACTTCTGCTTAGCTTCTTAGGAATTTCTCATCGCATAGAAAATAATTACCAAAATACCGTCAATAACGTGTTAGGCGGATTTAGCTGGTGAAACATTGATGTGATCCGTTATCTTAATAGGTCTTGATACGTCACCCCCATTAGTAACTCGGCATGATAAGGCTGACATGTATGTTGATTTTTCGTACGGATTTCACGCGGGTTGGCAAGTTATGTGGAATTTTGGCTCCAAAATTATCTGCGGATGAGCTCCTTAATAACGTAGAGGTCTCGCGGATTACCAAAACCGTATGAGAAAAGAAAATGTTACAGGACACAAGTATCCTTTATAACAGCCCCAAAGCTACTAATTGTATAGTGTAAAATCAAGAGTGGGAAAAGAAAGAGAGAGAGACAGAGATCCCATTTTTCTCCCAGCTTGGTTAGATCTCTCTGTACAACTGCAAAAGAAGAAAAGGAGAGAGAGAGAGAGCATAAATCTCATCTTCTCCAGCAGCAGCAGTGGAACAAGATCTCTAGCAGCAGCAGTGGAAGAAGAAAGAAGCATAAATCTCTTCTCTGCAGCAAAGCAGAGGAAGAAGAAGGAGAATGGGGTGCTGTGAATCCACCTTCTTAACAGAAACCCATCCAGAGCAAGACCATCAGAGCCAGCAGCAGAACCAACAGCAGAACACATCCTTCTCTCATCCTTCTGCTGCCGGTGGTGTGGTGCCCACAGCTGATGGGGTCCCACCCTTCTCCGAGTTCTCACTGGCGGACTTGAAGTCTGCTACCAACAACTTCAGCTCCGACTTCATCGTCTCCGAGAGCGGGGAAAAGGCCCCTAACCTTGTCTACAAGGGCCGACTCCAGAACCGCCGGTGGATCGCTGTCAAGAAGTTCACTAAGATGGCGTGGCCCGATCCCAAGCAGTTTGCGGTACCATCCCTCTCCAACTCGTAAAAACAACAGATGGAAAAATTCTGTTTTTTTTTTTATTTTTTTTTATTTTTGGATTTTTGATGGGTTTTTGGTTGTGGGTTTTACAGGAGGAGGCTTGGGGTGTTGGGAAGCTGCGGCACCGGAGGCTTGCGAATTTGATTGGCTATTGCTGCGATGGAGATGAGAGGTTGCTTGTCGCTGAGTTCATGCCAAATGACACTCTCGCCAAGCATCTCTTTCATTGTATGTGTGATTCTTTCTCCTTTGCTTGCTTCCTTGCATTTATTTTTCGGCTCTTGTTTGAGTTTCTTCTTTGCTATGATAAGCATCAATAGTTTTTATGTTGAGATGGTACCTGTCTGAGTGAAAACCAGGCATTTTATGGATTTTCATTCTGTTCCTTGCCTGTTTCACTGCATTGGTTTTTCTACTCTTGTTCGAAGTTTTTCTGTATGTACAATAAAGTGAGCGATTTTTTTTTTTTTTTGGTAGTGACAATGATAGCCATTTGAGTTAAAACTGGACAATTTTGTGAATTTTCACTGTTTGTTCTTGCTTTTGTATAGATGGGTTTGGTTTGATTTTGTCTTTTGGGTGGGATGAAATGAAAATTTGTGGAGTTTGCAATGTACCCATCTGAGAAAAACCCAACCTTCTTGTGATAAGAGAAGTATGTGATTGATTCTGGTGTTGTTTGTTGAATCTCCTTATAGTTGAAATGCCATTGCAGAAGGGTTCTTGGCAAGAAAATGCTTGGACCCAAGGCATTAACTATTCCCCAATACCATGCTATTGAAAAGAATTTCATTTTACGTTTACTGTTACCTTGATTTCGTAAATGCGGAAGATGGGATTGGTTCAAATTCTGATGAATTTTTGCATAAACATGTCAGAGTAGTTAGATTGGTGTTTTGGTTTCTGTAAAGCTTTATACCCACTTTTAGCATGGTTCTTTTTTCTTGCTATCCAGTAGTCAATAGCTAGTCAGTAGCACTCTGACTATCGCAAAATCATACGATCTATGCTTTGAAAAAATCCTTTATCTTGCATGAGATTGGAGATTCATTAAAGATTTTGTTGTTGTTTGGGTCATGAATATTCACATTAAGAGGTTGATTCTCCAATATTAAGAGATAGTACTTTCATATGCTTCTCCCCTGCTTGGATGGTGGATCAGATGTGAATCTCATTGGAAGTGGTTTCTAGGAATTGCTAATTTGTAGTTGGTGCTTTGACCTGTTCTGTTTTCCCCTCGCCTGATGGTCAGTTTATTTAGTTATTTTATTTTATTTTATGACAATGCTGCAAGGGTTAACCCATAAGATGGGCTGCACATGTTACATTGGTTTCTAAAGCTGGATTGATCTCTATCTTTGGATCAAAGCAATGGGCATGTAGTGGGACCCACCTTGATGTGATCATTAACACATGTTTGGGACCCATACTCCTTATACACTAATTATGTGGTGTATGTTAAGAAGTTTGGTGGCATAAGGATTATGCCTCGTGTGGAGATTACCACCACAAACAGTCCCCTCCAATGGCTTTGATGTTAGCGGGTGAACTGCCATTGTCATTGTCAAACCATTGTTTTTAAAAGGTTAAGGCACAAAGCGAAGCGTCAGGGTCTCCCAAGGGGTGAGGCAGAAGCCTGCCAAAATAACTTCCTGATTTCCTTCTCTTCATTTAAAAAAAATATGGAATCAGGAAGAATGGAGAAAATTAAGAATAAATTGTAAAATTATATAGAAATTGTGCATTATATACTTTACTATTTCATATGAATGATTTGTTATGTATATTTGTTCAATTAGTGTTGCATTTAAATGTTGCATGCCCATGTAATATAAGTGCATAACCAGAACATGTATAATTGCATAGAAAAAAGTTATTGAAATGGTAAACTAAACCTAAAACAGGTAGGACAAGAATATAAAAGTCCATGGGGCTTATTCAGCCATTGCATAGGAGGAGGTAGGCGAAATTGGGAGGACTCTCTAATGGGGTTAGAGCTACCTTGCAAGTATGTTTTATTCAACTCCTCACAGCTATTGCTTTCAAGGTAGTAGAGGGATGACTTTTCTCAAAGTTGGTGTTTTTAATTAGATTTTGAATGTGGGCCATTGGAAGATCTGAACAGCCACTGAACTATAGCCCTTCCCATAAAACAAAAAAGAAAAGAAGGTAGAAGTAAATATAGAAAAGAAATCATTTTCTTCTATGAGTTCTGCCCTCGAAAAGAAATTGAGAGGCCTAATCTTAACATGTGTAAAGTGTAGAAGAAGCATACACCTTCCATATACCTCACTATATGAGGTGTAAGCATCACATGCAATTACGCCTCAAGTTCCATGCGTCAGGGTGTTGTCTAATGCATAACATGCCTTTACAACTTTAATCCAAATTGTTAGTTTCGTGGTAAAGGAGGTGATGTCAAGTGGCCATCCATTGTAAAAACTTATGCCAAGCTACCATGAGAATTTTTGGAAAGCCAACCCCAAATAGCTTGGACGAGGATACGATGATATGGTGGTGCTGCTGCTGGTGACGTACTATGCTCAATAAAAAATAGCAACGTCAATTCTCTCTACGTGCTGTGTGTATATATGCCTTAAAAACTAAGAAAAGTGGCCCTAGCAATCTCAATAACAATTCTGTATCCATGCATGTAATTTTAAATTCATCTTTTCAACAGGGGAAAACCAAACCATTGAGTGGGCCATGCGGTTAAGAGTTGCTTTCTATATTGCTGAAGCCTTAGACTACTGTAGTACTGAAGGCCGGCCATTGTATCATGACTTAAATGCTTATAGGGTTCTCTTCGATGAGGTAACAATTCATGCGTTTCAAAATCCTTGGCATTTATAGGATATTTCTTCCACCTCTTTGTCAGTTCGCATTGATTATCTACTCATGATTAGTTATTACATTATTTGGTAGATGTATCTAGGAATCATATATGGTACCACTTAAACAAAGATCTCACAGATGTTCTACATTTCTTCCGTCTATGTAAATTGCTGCACGTCCACATTGACTTGACAATTGACAAATTTTTGTAGGTGCGTGAGTGCTAGGGAATGTTGGGAAGATAATTTATGAAATTTATGATGGCATTTAAAAAAGTTAACTTGGTTGTTTTTATTCATTTATGATAACTATTTAATTGCTTATGTTATAAATATTATAATAAAATGTGTAAGTTCCGACTTCTCTGCCTTCTTTTCATGGTTCTAGATAACTTTTTTTTTTTTTTTAAAGTGTGACTCACTTGGAGACTGAAAAAACTGGTATGACTTACCTAGACTCGTTACATTTTGGTCCCATTTTGGCCTCATTTCGGTCTGGCAAGTGGCGACTTTTTTTAAATTCATAGCCCTAATGCCCCCACTCTTCCTCTGTAGTCTAGATATGAAACTCTGCTGGCAAGCTATGGAGTATGGATATAAAACCATTAAAGTTAGAGTTGCAATTAGAAAATCTGGATATGAAATTATTAACCTAGGCTTGAATCCCTAAATCCCAGTCATTAACTCGCTGTCCCATTTTGAAGCAAAAACACTGAATCTAGCTCATATTTCCGGAAAGAGAAAAACCCAAGACAATGCTTTGCTCTGGTCTATCCCCTTAAGTTTTATAATTGCAAGTATATGGTTGCACGAAGCAGGACGGGCAATTAGACTTTGGTGCAAGGGCGGGGAAGTGTCTGTTTGAAATAGTCAGCAAGCATAAACAACTAGGAAACATGAGCAGGAGTGGAGTCCAGAACGTGAGTTCACCCAAAAAGATATGTACAGATATTAAAGACTAGGTAACAACCTTTGGATTGAGATAGCTCTTCTGGCTGTAATCACATACTGCTGGCCTTAAATACTCAAGTGGAAAGAGATGCTATTCATCTCTCCATTTAGATTTTCAATATCCTCTTGCATCATGTTCTTATTTCCTTAATTCATTGGAATGCATTAATTAGTTTGCCATGTTAAGTTCACCCTTGTCTCTTCTCTACTTGTTTGTTCATTCATTCTCAACTTGTTTGTTGTTTCTATCAAATGATTCAAACCATACAAATCCATCATTTAGTACAGAAAATACACCATCATCACCATCATCATAGCCTTATACCAGCTATTTGGGGTCAGCTGATTCTCAAGATTTCTTTGCAGAAGTTTGACGACCAGCTGCAAATTTGACGTCATTGCTCATTTACCTAGGCTTGGGACTGTTGGATAGCTTGGTATGTCGCGTCTGGGTGGAGTTATATGAAAAGAGCTTCATTTACTATGATAATGTTTTGAGATGCACTTTGCCCATATCTTAACGTGTTAAACATCATCATCACGATCATCTTAGCCTTTTTCCCTGACAACTCAGGGAATTCTAGAGATTACGGAGAATTCTCCTCTTGAGTTTTCTATATTCAATTGACCCCAATAATGGTGAATATATAGAGATGTACAACCTAGCATATCATCTATACAAGGAAGGAAATAAATCAAGAAAGTTATATATATATATATATATATATATATATATATATATATATATATATATATATATATATATATATATATATATATATATATATATATATATAAGGAACATAATATACAATGAGAGCCAATGCTATATATGGAAGGTTAGAGGGGCCAGTGGGCCCCATTACTACAGCTCTCCTGCCGTGCGTCCCATCATGTCTTACACCCCCCCTCAAATTGATGCGGGTCATTGACAGACAATAATTTGCCAACGAGGAATGAGTGACGAGCATAAGTGAGTGTCTTCGTAAGAATATCAACAATCTGATCATGAGACATCATGTGTGGAAGAGAAATAAGGCCAGACTGATATTTCTCTCGAATGAGGTGACAGTCGACCTCAATGTGCTTCGTTCTCTCATTAAAAAGAGGGTTGGAAGCAATCTGAATTGCACTGATATTGTTAACATATGGAGGAGTGGGAGACTGTAGATGAACACCTAGATCTGAAGGCCATGTAGCCATACAATGTCACTACAGGCAGCCTGACATAGCCCAATATTTTGCTTCCGTGCTGGGCTTTGAAACTATAACTTGTTTCTTGCACTTCTAAGAGATGAGAGAAGCGCCAAGAAACACACAATACCTAGTAGTAGATCGTTGAGTGAGAGCTGCAGCCGGTCCAATTAGCATAAGAATAAGCTCATGGGTCCAGTGGCGTTGTAGAAGAGAAGAACATAGCCCGGTTCATAGTGCCACATAAGTATCGCAGAATGCGCGTCACAGTCGTCATATGAAGCGTCCGAGGCGTAAAAACAAACTGACTGACAACCTGGACATCGTACGCAATGTCGGGACTAGTCACCGTCAAATAAACAAGACTCCCCACCAAGCGACGGTATAAAGTGGGCTTACTCAAGGAGATCACCATTATCACGACCATACTGAACGTTCGACTCCAAGGGAGTTTGAACAGTCTTCTGATCTGTCAACTGTGCTAAGGTGAGGAGGTCCTTGATGTATTTTTGCTGGCTAATAAGGATCCCGCGTTCTGACTGTAAAACCTTAAGCTCAAGGAAGTATTTGAGAGGGCCCAGGTCCTTCATATTGAAAGATGATTGGAGAACCTCCTTCAAGTCAGTAATACTAGAACCATTGCTATCGGTTAAGAGAAGGTCGTCTACATATACTAGAACAATGATGATACCAAGGGTGGTGGTGCGTATGAATTATGAAGGATCATTTTTACTCCAGCACTAGTAACAACATCATAAAAGCGTTGGAACCATGCCCGTGGTGCCTGCTTGAGACCATACAGAGCCTTCCTCAGGCGGCAAACCATATCACTAGGAATGGAAGAACCAGAAGAAGGCTTCAAGTAAACTGTTTCTTATAGGTCACCATGAAGAAAGACGTTTTTGACATCCATTTGAGCGATGGGCCAACAATTTGCAAAGGACACTGCAAGAAGAGTGCGAACTGTTTTTATCTTGGCCACAGGAGCGAATGTCTCTTCATAGTCAATGCCATATTCTTGTTTGTATCCCTGAGCCACATGTCGAGCCTTATAGCGATCTAATGATCCATCAGACTTGAGTTTTACCGAATATATCCATTTGCTATCGATCAATTGTTGCCCTATGGGGACGAGGGGCAATTTTCTATGTACGGTTCTCATTCAAAGCCTGAAATTCTTCTGCCATAGCCTCCTTCCAACAACCTAGAGATTATTGTTGTTAAATGCGATCGCATATGAGCGTATATGTGAAGTGATCGCATTTGCCATCATGGCATATGTGATCCTGACAAGTATGCCATGGCATATTTTATTATGCGATAAATATGCAATCGCATACTGCATATGCGATGTATGAGATCGCATATTTCCCAATGAGACTTTATTTTTTTATTTTTTATTTTTGCAATTTCAGTCACTTTTGCCTATAAATGGGCACTCAAATCCCCCTCCATTTTTACTATTCCCTACTCTAAAGCTTAAAATCACTCACTCTCCCTCTTTTATTCATCTCTCTCTTACTCTCTCTTTTACTCATCTTTCTCTTTAGTTTTAGAGTTTCTAATAATTAATTCTCTTTTAAGGTAGCTTGTTAGTTGTTTTGTTAAAATTTATGTAATTATAATACAAGTAATTAACTATATAACTTAATGAAACACTCAAATTATAATGAAAAAAGTAAAATAAGTTATCTAATCACTTTTACTAATTAGGCAAATTTTCCTAATTTTTTAGATTTTTTTCTCAATCTTTCAATTTTTTATTTTTCAAAAACAAAAAAGAAAAAAGATATGCGATCGCATATGCGAATAACATATGTTGATCACATGCAATCGCATATGCGATTTAACAACATTGCCCGTAGATGCGCCCTGAGAATAATGGAAATAGTATCCAGAGTAGTAGTCATGGCAGGCATAGAATGGATCAAGCGATCAGGGGCCTAATGTGGGCGAGTGGACCGACGTACTATAGGAGGTTCAGGATTGGCAACACGAATTGCAAAGGGAGTGATAGGAGGATGATCTATTCGTGGCCGACGTGAGTATACCTTGCAATGGACTGAGGGGGAGCACTTGAAGCATAAGGAATGTTATGAAAAGCAATTAATCTTGGAGGAAAATGAGTGTGCAAGAGATACAGAAGATGTATGAAATGGAATGTGCTCAAGGAATACAACATGACGAGACACCTGAAGACGACGAGAGGCTGGGTTATAGCAACGAAAACCCTTTTGAGTTTCTTCAAACCCCAAGTACATACATTTGACGGATTTAACGGATTTATGGGAGAGTTTGTTACGTTCTCTTGATGCTAGGTGAACATAACACACAACAAAAAACAAGCAATGCAGAATAATCAGGAGGCGAACCATTCAGGACAAAGTATGGATATAAATGATCCAAAATTTTTGTGGGCATATGATTGATTAAGTAAACTCAATGCAATGTGGCTTCAACCCAAAAAGAACGAGGGGACAACCATGGCTGTCATCAAGGTGTTTGCAGTCTCAACAATATGGTGATTTTTACATTCAGCCACCCCATTCTTTTGGGGAGTGTCAGAACAGTTGGTCCGATGAATAATCCCATGATCCTTGAGAAACGTACGGAAAGCAAGAGAGAGGTATTCCCCCCTGAGCCAGAGCGTAAAGTTTTAATTTTTAAGTCAAATTGAGTGTCAACCATAGAGAGAAACTGCTGGAATATACCAAAGACTTGAGACTTTGAGTGTAGAAAATAGATCCATGCGAAGCGTGTGAAATCATAAATGAAAGTAACATAATAGGGTAAACCAGAGAGAGATAAAACAAGTGAAGGGCCCCAGACATCTGTTTGCACAAGCTCAAACATAGATGCAGATCTTGTTGTACTCAAAGAAAACTGGAAGACATTTGCTTTTAGAATGACAACAAGATGAATAAGAATAGTTTAAAGCATATTTATTTATATGAATTTTGTCCAACATCCCAGATGAAAATAATTGAAGTAAACGATTAGAATGTGGATGACCAGGCAAAAGTGCTCGAGTTTCCACTTTTTATTTGCAAATGAAATATCAGTAGTAGACGACATAAAAAAACAACTAGTTGGAGTCATTGATGAGTCGAAATCCAATATGTAGAGTCGTCCTTGCCTCCTACTCTTACCAACTACTTTCTCCGTTGCCAAATCCTGCACAAAATAACTATCAGGAAGAAACATGACTAGGCAATTGTTATCAGTAAGTTGGCCAATGAAGATTAAATTCGAGGAAAGCTTAGGCACATGAAAAACATCACGAAGAACAAACCGACAATGGGTAGTAGGAGAGAAGGTCAATGATCCAACGAAGTAAATGGGTAACCGAGTCCATCAGTAGTAGAAATAACCTGGGTGCTGGTATATGGGTGTACATCATGGAGATCGGATACCTCTTCGGTCATATGATTGTATGCACCAGAATAAAAAAACCAAGGAGAGGATGGGGAGATACTTGACAGGCCCGCAGAGGATAGGGCCTGTACAATTTGTTGGAGCACCTCAGAAGTCAATAGGCGAGGAGGAAACAACAGCAGAGTCAGTGGACACAACATCATTGGCAAGAGGCTCATAAGTCACAGCAGTAGAGGCCGCAGAAAGAGCACAGCTATGGCCACGACCACAGCCACCCACGTCCACGTCCATGGGATGAGGCATAGGCCTTTGAACGGCAGTCCTGAATACCATGACCAATCTGATGACAATAAGCACACCACTCTTTGCATTGTGCGACAACATAACCAACCTTGTTGCAACCATGACATGTTAATGGGGTCTAAACTCGGTTTTTAGTAGAGGTGGATGCTGCGAGCGCAAGATCTGATGATCCTGGATACAGAGAAGTGGAAGATAGAACCTTCAGGCACTGTTCCTTAGCTAAGAGGTCATTAATAACCGAATTCAACGAAGGGCGATGGCTGCGATTCAGAAGTGCAGCCCAACAATGTTCAAATTCCGATCGCAACTTCATAAGAAATTGCCGAACCCTTGCACTGTTATACATAGTCTGGAAAATATGAAAATCATGAGGAAACTTGGGATCTATCATTGCCATCTCTATCCAAATGGCAACTATCTCGGAGTAGAAGGCTTGAATAGATTTGTCACCCTAAGTCAGGTGCATGAGATCCTGTTCCAGACGATATAAACGGGTTGCATTACTTTGCTGGTAAATCACCTAAAGGTGATCCCACATTGCCTTTGAGGTGCGATGTGGAGTTAGACTAATAGCAATCGACTTGTTAGTCGAGTCAAGAATCCAAGTGATGATTTGTTCATTTTTCATCTCCCAATCAGCATGTTTTTTGACTTCGGTAGATGAGGGGGCCTGAAACAGATCCATCAATAATCCCCATAACCCTCGACCTTTAAGAAAACTTTGAAATTGGATGGACCACAAGCTATAGTTGGTACCATCAAAACTACACTGTGGGGCATCCGCCCTAGAGGAATCCTTGTCCATACCTCAGGGATTGGTGGTGGTGGGGGTAGGGGCATGCACTAACAGTAGCATGGATGGGACAAGGAGGCTGGTGCGTGTGTAGGGCAGGGCAGATGCAACGGGACAGGTGCACGACAGGGCAGGGGCGTACGAATTGAAGGGGGCAGTGGTACTGGATCTGGATGGGGAAGGGGCTACCAGATGTGCTTGGGTTGCCCAACAGAGGGGCAGACAGAGGCGTGGGTGCCGCTGGATCTGGATGAAGGGGGCAGTGGTGCCGCCGGTTGTGGAGGATCTGGATGGTGGTGCCGGATCTGGAAGGGGTTGGCTGCTGGTTGTGGTGGTGCCACCGGATCTTGTCAAGATCTCACCGAAATGGTGGGGTGGGTTGCTAGATCTGAGCTAGTGCTCGCTAGAAATGAAGAAGAAGATCCTGGGATCTGTATTGCTCTGATACCATGACAACCCATGGAATTCTAAAGATTGTGGAGAATTCTACTCTTGAGTTTTTTATATTCAATTGACCCTAATGATGGTGAATATATACAAATGTACAACCTAGCATATCATCTATAAAAGGAAGAAAATAAATCAAGAAAGCTATATAAGGAATAGAATATACAAATGAGAGCCAATGCTATACATGGAAGGCCAGCGGGGTCAGTGGCCCCCATTACTACAACCATCATGCCATTCGCCCCATCATGTCTTACATTCCTAGCATTTGTTTTTTGAAAGATCTTTTTCCTAGCATCATTGGGATTGGCTTTTAAAAGGTAGATTGCTAAAGTTATCCGATTGGTTACCCACTGGACATCAACCTTCCAATTTTACCCAAGCTTTGGAACTGATGATGACAGATGATCTTCTTGATAACACTTGCATGTCAACATGGTTCCTCCCGGTGCTAAACTCTAGTCCAACTAATACAAACAAGTGAAGGAGGTTCTGTGACGCAGTTGATAGAGACACACCGTCTTGTACTAGGTAGACACACAATTTTCTTGTATTGGGTATCATATGCATGCGTCCATGTTGGTAGTGGCACACCCATGCACACCATCAAACCGAAAGTGTAAAGGACATGCTTGAGTAGTTGGCTGCAAACAATAGGAGGGAGCATGCTGATATATGTTTTCCAAATGTTCACATGCCAGCAATATCATGCTCAAAACTACACTTTAGTCACTATCTGTGTCTCACAGAAGGGGAATGTGCAAAAAAGTTAAGGCTTAGAGCAGGCAATGTCAAGCAAGATCTCTAACTATGATTATTGGGACATATTGAACATGGTGTTCCTATTCAGGTGGCGTTGTGAAAGATATGTTGCCTAGATTCAAGATGGGTTTTGGACCCCTGTCCTGGACGTCAACTTTAAGTGTATAATTGGGTAACATAGCATGAAGAAGGGCAACTTTATATAAAAGCCAGACATACACTTGGTTTGGATGTGTAGTTGCTTTATGGTAAAAAAGAAGAAGAAGATATAGGGCAAAGATGACTATAAAATGATAATTTTTTTTTGAAGGATACTATAGAATGATAAATTGGTCAACAAATTTGAAAATTACCACATTACATGATGAGTAAAAGTCTGCTTAAAAGGAAATTAACAACTCCAATGCATCAAGTGGGGTCTGGGGCGCGAAGACTTGATTCGAAACCTGACCTGGCCAAATTGAGTATTTTTGAGTATTTCTATGTGAGGGGTATAAATATTCTTTATGGGAGTTGAATTAGGGTTCTGTAAGAAACTCTTTCTGCCATTTGGTTCTAGGAATTTGTTATGGCTTGTAATCCTTTTGAGAAAATAGTGATTTTGACAGGGGCTCATCTGTGGAGTAGGCACAACATCGAACCACATAAAATCAATTGTGTTCTGTGTGTTTGGTTTTCTTTGTTGCATCAATTCATTTTCTTACAAATACATTGGTATTGGGTGATGATTTGCCTGCTTGAAAAGCAAATACATATCAAATGACATGTGGTTTTATTCGTTTATTTATTTTTCCAAAAAAGGATTCAGGAAAACCAGGAAAAAACAAGTGAACGACGTGGAGATCAGAAAACGAATGCTCAACAATACGTTTATTGCATACATATGAAATTTGTGTGCACTACACTTATTGTTTGACTTTCACCATCCGGGCTTTCATCGCTTATATTATACTTTGAATTTTAAGTCAGTAGCCCTCTGTATATTATACTTTGAATTTTAAGTCAGTAGCCCTCTGTATGTTTGATGTAAGATATAAGTGTGGTAATTTCAGTTATTAGTAATTGTAAGAAGTTGACTATATGGATTACTATTCAAGAAGTAAGAATGAGAAAACTAATCACAATCCACACATGCTAATTGAAACACACGTCAAGTTGTCATTCTCATAATAATAAAGTTCCATGTCCTTCTATCAAGAGTTGCTTCCATTCCAATTTATTTCTTCAAATGAAGAAACTCAGAGAGCACTCATTGCACTACCAAGCCCTAATACTGAGAGGATTATACTTATTTTTAGAAATACAGGGCAATCTCATACCAATAGGCATCTAGATCAGAAGGAAGACAAGATGGGTCATTTACCTCTACATAGGGAAATTGGGGTGCAGGCTATCAATTGGAAATTTGGAAGTGATTTCACAAAGATAGTTGCTAGAAACATCTGCCACAACAATCACAATCACATAGGTTCAAGGTATTCCATAACGGTAATGGTGGTCGTAACAGCCACCACCATTACCTTTATGATATGGGGTGTAACGGCTGTTACTGTCTCCAATTTTTTTTTTCTTATTGAAAAAGAGAACCCGAAAACCTGTATTGGCATTGCAACGGACCAGTTACGGACTTTATGGGGGGCGTAATGGGCCATTACGAGGGCTGTAATGGCCTTTACGGGTTAGTTTTTCATAATAACTGTTACGGCCCCACAACGTGTAACGGTTGCCACCGTTACCGTTTCGTAATGGTCTTTACGGCCTCGTAACGACCTTTACAACACACCATGCATGGGTTGTTCTTAGTCAGTGCATGATGCATCCTGATAGAATTGAGGGTCTGGCTCCAAAACTTGTTTAGAAATTAAACACTAAAGCTAATTGGACTACAATCTTAGTTTTTACTAAAGCACTGCATCTTTGCTAGAGGAAAGAGTTGCATATGTTATTGGGTCCGTTTGCTGGTGTTTAGTGCCATTACCTGGGGGTGGATCAATTCAAGTGTTGCATCATTTGGATGGACTTGAAGGTTAAGATGTTTGCCACTTAAATATCAATTAGATGAAGATCTACCTGCCCTCCTTGATGGATTTCTCTCACTCTTTCTCCATCATGCAGGTATTGTTTTTAATAAAAAAATAACAACATTTGGATTACTTCACCAGAAAATTTTAAATGTTCAAACCTAATGCTCAAATTCATGTGGCTATGGTTGTAAGCTGTCAACAATACCTTTGATCAAACAATGAGTTCTAGTGATATCAGTGCTGCATCAACAGTCGGACCGCACTTGACCAATGAAAAAAGAAGGAACCTCTTTTAGTTGGTTAATAAGCTGGACAGGTGGGCAGCTCATTGCCGAACTTTTGTGAAGAAATCATGAAAGCCCACCCCAAATTGATGGGACAAAGCTCTGTTTATGATAATTATTTTCTAGTGTTGCTGATTTGCTTCAAGTTTTGTTTGATCCACCAGAGTAATGAATCACTTTGTGAATGATTCAAGTAAATTTTGGAACGTTATAATGTGTGAATGCGGAGTCCTAATTGGCGATGGACATGCTCTGCTGAATTGCTGATTTCCTATTTTGGTACATGTGGAAATGACTTTTCTTTTGATTTCCCTTCTCATAGATGATTTTCACTATGGGTCTGAACTTGAATACCCTTTGCAAATGATTTACCTATGGGGAAGCTCAATATAGCCTAACACAAAAAGTGGGGCTCTACCATGTTGAAGTTGATTGCATCTTTGCTAGCTGATCAAGATTGGTCATCTTTTGTCACATCATCCCTTGGAAGAATACATCTTTCTCCAATTTTAAATGATTTCTTGGCCCAATGCCATTTACCATTATTTTCAAATGGTGGTCTATATTGGGTGTAAGCTAAGAAAAATACCATGATTTTCTGTTTTAGGTTGTTGATCCCTTCGGTCAAATCATTAGATGAGTGAGGCCCCTCATTTATCCCCATTAGCGCTAGTTGATTTTCATGTTTAGTTTTTGATGAAGGCTAAATCCAGAATGTAGGCATATTGAAACCATTATGAATTTCATTATCCATTTGGCTACCATAAACATCCAAGGAGAAGTTACTCTGTGGAGAAAATTGTTGGTGCTGATGGTTGTGCGAAAGCATGTGCAGAAGTAAATAATGAAATATACTATCTGGAAGCAAATTTTAAGAGTTGAAATATACTATCATGGAAGCAAATTTTAAGAGTTAGTAATAGTACACATTAGAAAGTACAATATGTAGTGGCATACTTCACAGTGAACATAATGATTATGCAAATGTTGGGTCACTGTTTTCCTTGCAATTTAAGCTGAGAGAATGTCTTTCATGCCTCAATTGAAGAGAGTAAATATCAAGGTACCTTGCTCAATATGTGCGACGCGTAGAGATCATAGGTTGGAGAAGCAGGAAACAAATAGGAAGAAAAGTGTAGAAACGAAGGGAAAGTGTGTTCAAATCTAGTCACAGCCCCACTCCCTTATTTTATTAATAAAAAGTTACATAATGACCAGACTGCCCCCAAGAATATGATATGCCTCTGTACATAGTGTGGACTATATGGTCACACTACATATGAAGGTATTCAATAACGGCAACAGTGGCCATAATGGCTACTGCTGTTACCGTTATGATGTGGACCGTAATGGCCATTACGTCCTTTTAAAAAAAAAAAAACTTTAATGCATAATGGTTCTCATCGTTACTGCTATGTAATGTCTGTTATGACCATTACATAACCTTTTTTTGAATACCTTGTTACGTATACTAGAATGGATTACAAAATCAGGGGCCACTTACGCACACATACTATTCTGATGGGACAGACTACATGAACTTTAACAATATCTCATAACTCACAAGGGGTAACCAAAGATGTTTCATACTGATCTGATAGGACAGACTACATTAACTTTAATAATTTGTCACAACTTGCAAGGGTACAAAGATGTTCCTTGGTTAGTTTTCTTCTCTGGTAAGTAAGTTGGAATTGAACATGTAATGTCATGATCGCGTCACTTTAGCACCTTCCAGTTGGACTATGGGCTCAGTTGCGTGTGACACCATGGTTGCATACTTGGTAGTTGGTACTTGACTTTTCTTATTGGCAAGTCTTTGTAGTCATATTGTTGTTCGAATTTGAAAGAAAATTTGACAGATTTTTGGGTTGTGTTTACATTCAAGACACTGCTTGCAGGGTTTCTGGGGTGCAATTGACTGTGGGGATGCAACTTGGGTTGGGCTCAACCTGAACCCAACTGGCCCAACCTGAACTTTAGGTTGGGTTAGGTTGGGCTAGGTTGAGGTTTGGTTGTGCTCGAGTTGCAAAATCCTCAACCCGACCCCGGGTTGGATTGGGCTTTTGTTTGAGGCCTTAGGCAACTCGACCCAACCTAGGATCCAACCCTAGATGTATGATATACTATATGTAACTTAATGTGAGTAGGTAGGGCACAATTCTCCATATGATTATTATTATTATTTGTGTTTGAGTGGTTTAAAGTTTGCATTATTGAAGGACTTGGGAAGGGTTTTAAACTAGAAGGGACATTTTAGTAATTTAAAGGTGATGCTGACCAGTGTGCTTAAACAACGTGCAGTCGAGATTCTACCGCTAGCCTGATCCAACTCGACGCAACCCGACCGAACTCGAGTTGCGTTAAGGTTGAGTATTCAATACCTCAGGTTGGGTAGGGCCTCGGGCTGATTCTTGAGGTTGGGTTAGGCTTGGGTTGACCTTCAACCCGACCCGACCCGACCCGA
The DNA here is from genome assembly GCA_003013855.2 of Liriodendron chinense. Classification (NCBI taxonomy): domain Eukaryota; kingdom Viridiplantae; phylum Streptophyta; class Magnoliopsida; order Magnoliales; family Magnoliaceae; genus Liriodendron; species Liriodendron chinense. The sequence continues at coordinate 4,135,866 of ML058329.1, read as the reverse complement.
CCTGCCCGGGATGCACCCCTAGTTGACCATTGTGGGGTGTTTTATGTGTAAATCAGCTTATTGATATTTATATCTTTGCAGGATGGTGATCCACGGCTTTCTTGTTTTGGACTTATGAAAAATAGCAGGGATGGGAAAAGTTATAGCACAAATCTTGCTTATACGCCTCCAGAATATCTAAGAAATGGTAACTACTTTTCTTGTTAGCCAAATATGATTTTGTTGCTTGTTTGAGTTTAATTGCTTATTTTGCCTGTGTATTGATTATCAACAGATTTTTCCTGCTTTAATTGATGACCCCACATCCACATTTTGTTTCCTACAATTACAAATTAGGGCTTGTTTGGGTGCTTTGTAAATGGAGGTAAATGGGAATGGAATTGGGGGTAAATGAATTGGGAGTAAATGGCTTACTAAGTTTTGTTTGGATGGGAGTAAACGAAATGCATTTGAAATCCAAATATTTTGTTTGGATGAGAGTAAATGGGAGGAATTAGAATGCATTGGAATTTTTTAATATATGCACAAGAACATATGTGATATCCCAAGTCAGCTTTACTATTTCAAAATAGTGCACATATGCTATATTTAATAGAATGATTGTAATAAGCCCATTAAAATGTATGCTTTAGCCAATAATGAGAAAATTTTGAGCCTCAGGTGGGCCACAAACGTATGGGTCACAATCAAGCAACTTGCCAACGCTTTTTAACGGTTCATTGAGATGGCCAATCTTTGGATGGTTTGGATCATTCTATTGGTGTGATTTTAGCGATGTAGTCATTAATTGGATTATTTTGGAGTATCATTAGCATGCAATGCGTATGCTGTACATGGGTCACAAACAAGCAACTTGCCAACGCTTTTTAACCGTTCATTGAGATGGCCGATCTTTGGATGGTTTGGATCATTCTATTGGTGTGATTTTAGCGATATAGTCATTAATTGGATTATTTTGGAGTATCATTAGCATGCAATGCGTATGCTGTACATGTGTGTAGCACTATCTTTGTTTACTTGTGTGAGTCTCCAAGGGAGCTCAAAAAGACATTTTACCTCATTTACTTCCAAATCCTCTCTCGTAGGGTGGATTTCATTTACGTGCCCATTTACTCCCATTTCATTTCATTTTATTCACATGCATTTACTTCCATCCAAACACACCTCAAATACCATTTACCTCAATTTACTCCCAATTCCCCCCATTTACCTCCATTTACTCCCATCCAAACGGTGAATATCATCTTTCCCATCAAGCTGGTTGGGCAGCATTATGATTTTTTGAAATTGTTATAGTACTTGCACTATAGTGAAATGAGGAAGACTTAGAATTAGAAGATCACTCATCCTTGCTTTCATTCTTAGTAAAAGTCTCATTTTATTTTGGGTGCATAAATCTGATTCCAAGTATCTGATTAAATCATGGTGTCCTATGTAACGACCACATCTGAGGATGGAATCGTTACCTGCATGACTATTTTTAGAATATAATGAACCACTTCTTTTTGAATGTGAGAAATTTCTGTGGTCCCCTATATCTTCTTTCCCTTTCCGTCCATATTTAGTATGCATTCATAATGATAATGAACTTGTTAGATTAGATTAGCATAATTTTATATTAATATCTTGTAGATAGGCTAAAGTGTCTTCTACTATAAATACAAATCGACATTTCAATGAAAAGTACACAACATTTTCTACAATTTAGCCCCTAATCCAACATGGTATCACAAAGGATTATCTCTAATCTAGGCCACCAATCCAACGTCTTCTCAAAATCGAATCAACGAGTCCATTGCACTCGCTAAATCTGCACCATTTGTCAGAATGCATCTCAGCATGTCATCTGATTGAATCAGATTATCTTCCGAACTCATTGTGCAAGAATCATCATTCATTTGAATCGGATTTCTCGTTTGTCAACCATTTCTTCCAGTCCTGTGGAGCCACACCATGCACCAACTAGTTCGGAAAAGAAACTGATTCACAACAGCCTAATCCGACAAGCCTAATGAGACATTGTGTACCTTGGAAAGCTAATGTTTTATGCATGACCTCAGTTATTCATTAATGGAATGTTTCTCTTTGGCCAAAATTAATTGTGTGTTGAACTAATGAGACATGTGGATACTTTATGGGTTAAAGGAGAGGGTTTCCTCTAATTTCCTAGGAGAAGATGAGTTTGGACACAACATCCATTGGCTAAGGGAGAGCTGTGTTTCATATATTTCAGTACCCTAAATTCAGTGACCATATTAGTTGGAGTAGGCAATCCATGAAAGGTTTAATTGGTCATCCTGTATGTGGAAACCAATGACGAGTTGGAATAGAAAGCTTGCACCATCAGGTTAACTGAACCTTTGCCCTATCCATGGTATTAAAAAAACGGTTACGTAATGGTAACAACGGAAATTGCATGCATGTAACAATTTTCCCTCCCCGTGGATCACCCGATGCACATGGTTGGGGGGTGATTGCGTGCATCCGCAAGGAATAGTCTCGCCTTAAAAGCGGCGGAGACTCCCTATTGTTATTAAAAAAAAATGTAACAGTGGAAATTGTTACATGTTACGTGGTCATAACAGTTGTTACGGAAAAAAAATGGCTTACATGTTATGGGGCCATAACGGTCGTCAAGGAATGTTTTTGTGCTTCGGAGCTGGTTTCTGCAATACCACCCCAAGAGCTAGAAGTCTACAGGAAAAAAATGGCCATTAGCAGACCAATACGTTATTTTATTTTTATTTTTTTTTTTATTGGTTGTAATGACTGTTACCAACCATCATTACCGTTATTGAATACCTTGGCCCTACTCCATATGGGGGTGTTGAGTGTTCATAGAATGTATGTTATTGTGTTGAGGCGTGGATAAGCACTTGCATTGGAGGATCACATCAAGCCTCTGGTTTGGGAGAACTATCGTGCTTGGACAGGATTGACTTGATCATGTACTTGCTTTGAGTAATCCTTAGACCTGAGGTCGTGTTGAGACTTCATGGTCCTAGTGTTTTGGGCTTTAAAGCACCTTGCGAGGTCACCTTAGTAATTAACATGTGTGTGGTTGGGCTTATGTGTTAGGATTTAGCATAAGAGGCCCACATGCTCCTACGTGGGATCCACTTTATTAGCTGGGATACACATTTTATGGATTGATCTTGATGTTTGGACTATTCAAGTAGTTTTTAAGTTGGACAGCACATGTTAAATGTTTAAGGTGTTTAATCGATCGGATTTAACTTTTAAACTATTTTGATCGTGCTTGATGCGATGACCAATGGTTAAGATTTGATCCATCTCTTAGACTAACATGGGAATTGGCCAAGGATGGCCAAGGTATTCCGTATCCATTATGATACGGCCGTAAAGGCCAATACGTACAAGTAACGACTATGACCATTACGCGATACGGGGGTGAAACAGGGCAGTTGGTTTTTTTTGAGACCGTATTGGCCGTAATGGCTATTATGGGGCATAACGACCATTTCCCCCATAACGGTTGAAAAATGACCACTTCTTTTTTCTATGTAAATCCATTTTCCCTCATTTTTCCACTTTTCTCATTCCAAAAATTTTCCTAGATAATTTACAACAGATTTTGACCACTCGTACTATAGTTTTTTGGATTAAAATAGTAGATTGAAGTGATTTGGGTGAATAGAAGCTTTGAGGGCCATTTTTTTCAAAAGTCGAAAAAAATGTTATATATGCATTTTTTCCAATTTCTAATTCTAATGCTTGATTGTGATGTGTAAACATTAGAGACATAGCCATGTTCATTAATTCATCAGACAACCCAATATAACACGCTCACCAAAGAGTAGACTATTACGCTACCATAAACATGCTTTAAAACAAAAAATGAATACAGATTTAGAATATTTACATTATTCTAGATTTTCTAGATATTTTTTTAGAATTTTTCTAGTAAATTTTTTTTTTCCCAAACATTTTCGGGGTCTTAACGGTTGTTATGCCCTTGTATCGGCCGTTACGACCAATACCCATATTGGAACGGTGGTGACCGTTATGGTCACTGTTACTGTACTGATACAGAATACCTTGAGGATGGTTGCTACAGAGAGTGGTAGGATTTGGTTTATTTGGGTGCATGGATAAGGTAGGTTTATGAAATTTTGTGGGGCTTACTGAAGTCTGTAGGGGTGAGTAGCACCACTCTAACTTTGATTCCTCATTATAAATAGATTCTATCCTAGGGCAATTGGAGAGAGAGAGAGAGAGAGAGAGAGAGAGAGAGAGAGAGAGAGAGAGAGAGAGAGAGAGAGAGAGAGAGAGAGTGTTTGAAGCCCCCTTCTACTTTCCTCCCACATGTGCGTCCGTCCACGGACAAGTCTCAAGGTGCATCAGCCCCGGCTCTACCTTGGCGCGAGGTTGTTTTTGCTCATTGCTATTCTAGGAAGATCGTGGAGAGACCATCTACATTACGGGATCGATTTCAGACTTCTAAAGTGATCATACGATGTAAATTTTAGGTAAAATCTTGTCCATTAGTTTTTTTGTGTGTGTATGTGTGTGTGTTTCATATCTAGACAGGCATCTTATTTTTAGTTCTTAATAAGATGCCTGTCTAGATATGAAACACACACACAATAACACACACACAATAACCCGTTGCGACCCCAAAATCCATCACATCTGCCTGCATATGCCACATTTGGAACTCGCTACTTCCCTTAGCTGCATCTGCACCATCCCCACCTACAACTACCATCATATCTTGCTCATCTTGAACATGACCATTACCATTTCTGTCATCAAATCTACCAATTTCTCTCCATTGTGGTAGCCAGACGCATCTGAATCCGCCATCTTTGTACCCATCTTGCCACGACTACTCCCAATCCGCCAGACTAGACATCTTCTCCGATTGTCATTTTTTTCGTATCTTCATCATGCACCGGATGGTCGGGTGGTGCCAAATCTAATAGCTATTGCAGAAGTTTCAGACCTCCATGCCCGCAAACCACCACCTCAACAATCCAGCATCCGTATTCGTTGCCAAATGCACAATTTGACAATGTCTGCGATGACGTTTCTCTGGCTGTTGCTTTGCTTCAACCCTCTGCTTGAACATGCCATTCTTCGCCCTAGATCTAGCAATGCTAGCATTGGTCACTACCTCTCTATTCCTTCATCACCAATCAATCACCATCGTTGTTGCTTAAGCCTTGAAACCACCGGATTTGCAACATGTGAATTTGCAAGAATTTGTAAAGCCCATTCCTCCACTTTTCCTTTTTTTGTTTTATAGTTGGTGCTCTGTGGGTGTAAAAAATATGGTGCACCTTCAGATCGGGCGGGCAATTACTCGATCAAGACCCGTCTTGCTTCCTCAATCTGATCAAAATATTCAGTTTTGAATCCATCATCTGCGCTCACCACCTCAAAACCCATCTTGTAGAAAAGGGCGTGTGATTTCTTTCTTTGGTGGATCGATTTTAGTGCTGCGCGAGAGCGCTTTAATTAGTGTGCATGTTAATTCGACATCTCTCTTCGCTTTAAACAAAATCAGCATCTCTCCTGTTAGTCGGGAATTCTGATAGGACCCGTTTTCTAATGCACTGGGCCTTTTAGACCAGAAACAGTTTTCCTGTACCTGGCAAATGATCACTACACCAATACCTGTCATTACCGCTATATCAGTAGAAGATTACTCTGATTCAGATTTCTCTTGGGCATATGATTAGAAAGTTCCATCAACAAATGCTAAATTATTAGAAGGCTACCTTGTTTTAGATCTCTCTCAGGCTTATAATTAGAACCAGTGCCATTACTAATTTGTTGTAGTAGGAGCATTAGAATCATTGGAAGTGCCCATGATTCAAATCACAACCATTGGAAGTGTTGCAGCCACTGGAAGATAGGTTAAGAGTATCTTTTACATATGTATACAACTGTACATGTGTCCTCTATTGTTATAACTACTGATGTTTTCAGTAGCGTAAAATGCTACGTAGCATAAGTCCTTGGTAGCATACACTACGTGAAAACACCATTTTTTTCCCCTGTTAGTTCAACACATGTTTGAAAATGGTGGTGACTCATCCTCGCCAGGAGAGGATTAGGTGTTTCTCAGGTAACACCGAACTTGGTGTTACTCCCAATGTGGTGCCATTTCATTGGACATGCAAATGCCTGTCAGAGAATGATCGAGTACGTACTTGACCTGAGAATCTTTTGAAAGCTGGTGGGTCCCTCTCTGATAGCTTCTGCATGTCAAGAAATGGCACCACGTCGGGTTAACACCATATTCGGTGTTACCCAAGAAACACCTACCCATTCCCATCCTCGACACACATGGTAACACTGAGTTCGGTGTTTCTCGGGAAACACGTAATCCGCTCCTATCCTTGTTAGACATAACCCCATAATATATTAATCCGGACCATCTTAATTGTGGGTCTTATTGTGAATGGAGCATCTCTCTATAATCACACTCATTACACAATCGTAACCATTTGTATATGGGCATGCAAGTGTACACACTAGAGAGTCACTACAATTTTAAATGCTGTAAGGCTCACAACTAATGCTCCCCTTTATAAACTTAATTGTTTCATAACTTATGCTCCCCTTTATCATATTAATGTTTGGAAAGAGATTTCATTGTTTTGATCGGCCTCGTGAGAGGATCCTCTGGCTAAAATTCATGGGCATTGGAGCCCACACAAAGGAGAAATCAAGATTCCCTCATTTTGCGTACGTACGATTGTGGAGCTTGAGATTTTCATTTTTCAGTTGATTTAAAAATAAATAGAGGTATGTTTATAGCTCTTAATTTCAATTAATTAATTTTATTTTATTTTTGATTGATTTAGGGTATATTTTGACTTTTTGTTCATTGTTTCCTCTTTGGGAAGCCGATACCATGCAACATTGTAGAATTTGAGACTGTTTTAGTGTTTTATTGGCATTTGATACATTCATTTAGACATTAACTAATGTAATTTTCTTAGAAACTTGTTGATGTGATTGATTTGGCTTGCATGCAACTTGTTTTGAACATGCTTTTACTTAAAAGACAATATTTTTTCTAGGCCTTTTTCTTTCATTTTTAAATTTTTTGATGTTTATTTTTATTATTTATCAAAAATTTCTATTATTTTAATTGAAAAATAGAAGTATTGTGTAGCTTACGTTACATGTACGGTAGCTTACGCTACACACTATAGAGGGCCGAATGATATTCTATACTCTATATGCTACACGCTATTTAAAGCACTAATAAATAAAATTCCACATCTCAATGAAAAATACATGACATTTCCATAGTATAGCCCCCATGTTAATGTTATCAGTGAATTTTCAAAATGCAAGAGAAGCATAAAAATTTCGAAACTCCTAGATTTTAAAACAAACCCTAATTGGAATCCTCATCTTCTTACTATCAAGTTTTAAAAGAAAAAAAAAAAATAAATCAAAATTACATACATTTGATTTATGTGTATAGTCCATTGCTTCTCTTTTAAAGTAAGAAGTTTGTCCCTAACCTATCTTAGAAAAGAGGTGAAAGGAGGAACCAAGGCTTCAGAGGGAACACCAGTTATAATGCATTTACCTCTACAGACTTTGGCATGCATGCCTTAAACTATCAAAAGTCTGTATACATTACCTAACTTATCCATGTACCCCAAATTGACCAAATCCCTCCATTGTCTGGTGGCATCCATTCTTGACCAAAATCCCATACTGGCTTGAGAGGTGGAACACAAGATCTCAACCATTAGATGTCCATCAAGCATGAGAAAACAATGTTAATGGTTCAAAAAATGTCGACGATTAAAAACTATGGATTAAATATTAAACACCTATTAAGCGTGGGGTCTGGCTAGCACTTGATGGGCAGTTCAATCACTAAGAACCAAGTGACAAATTAGTTCCTCGAGGTAACCAATAGATTCCATGTTGGAATATGTGGGCTTCTTATACCGTATCCTAATTCATGTACCCAACCACATCCGTATGTTAGAGGCTATCTCCATTTATGAGGAGGAACCAGGGTTTCAAAGGGAACACTAGTTATAATGCATTTGCCTCTAAAGACTTTGGTATGCCCTAAACCATCAAAAGTATGTATACCTGCCTTATCCATGTACCAAATTGAAATCCCTCCATTGTCCTGTGGCATCCATTCTTGACCAAAATTCCATGCTGGCTTAGGAGGTGGACCACAAAATCTCAACCATTAGATGTCCATCAAGCATGAGAAACAATTTTAATAGTTAAAACAAAGTATTGATGATTAAAGACTCTGGATTAAACATTAAAAGCCTCTTAAGCATGGGGCATGGATGGTTCAATTGCTAAGAACTACGTTACAAATTAGTTCCTCGAGGTAACCAATAGATCCCATGTTGGAGCATGTGGGCTTCTTATTGTTAGACAGGCCACATGCCTTGTATAGCTATTTTCCATGTTAGACAGGCCACATGCCTTGTATAGCTATTTTCCATGTATAGATAGATGATTATGTTTTTATCATTTACCTTGTATAGATGATTGTAGATCTCTATATATTCAACCTTTTTGGGTTGTCTCATATACAAGAAAACCAAAGGAGGATTGTCTTCTCTTTGTTTACACTTATACCCAGTGTTCGAAGTTTCGGTATCGCTACAAGTTTCGCTAGCCGGGGATATGGAAACAATATCGATATCGTCGATAATATCGCTGATAATTGGAAATGCGGGGAAAATGAGAAAAACAGTGAAATTTTTTAGTGAAACCTCAAGAGTTGATAAAATACACATAGTTGCATATTTATGAATAAAAAAAAATTGCATAAAGAATACATACATAATAGGTTTCTATTTAATGGGGGCCCAAAAGCATGTGTTGCCATAAGAAGTCAGTCCAATCATCTCATCCATCCAAAATCTGAACTTCCATCCAAAAATCAATTGATATTTTAGAATATCGGCAACACATGAAATTTCCAAACAAATCGTTAACAACTGAAAAAGAAACTAAAGATTGTAGTCTCGTTATTGCCATGTTGCGATAATGATAATATCATGATATTATCAATGTTATCGTCAACAAATTGAACGTTGCATACAACCATGCACCCATAAAAAATATGAAATGAGAATTTTTTAAATATATAGATTTTTGGCATATCAATACATTGGCGATATTATCGAAATATTGCAGATACATTGACGATACAAGCGACACTTGGAATTTACACATTAAAAAATATTGGCGATACATCGATAGGATCAATGTATTGACAATACAAACGACACTTGGAATTTACACAATTGAAAATATTGATGATATTTATACATTGGAAATATTTTAGTGATACACCACCGATATCAAGAGTTTTTTATACTATCAGTGTTATCGGTATCGCTACCGGTGTTATCGGTGTCGCTGAGCTAGAAATAGAGATAATATCGGGGATATTTTGATAATGTCGGAGATAATGCAAACACTGCTTATACCATATACTAATACATGCAGCCAACCACACCCATATGTTTATCACTAATGTAACCTTACAAGGTGAGCTAAAATATACAACTGTAGGACCTTGAAGCCTTGACATGACCTTATGTCTAATGATTAGTCAAAGCCAATGCACAATCAAGTCAATTTGATCCAGACATGATGGGCCTCTTGAACAAGAAACTTAATGTGATCCTCCAATTAAGTGCTCAGTTGGATGCTATACACAAGAACCCGCATCCGTTAATACTCACACTCCTATGTAGGGTAGGACATAGGCACCAACTCGTCATTGTGCCTAATGGTGGAGACCTTCCATCAAGATGTGGTAATGGTGGCTGTAACGGCCACCTGCCATTATTGTTCCGATATGGTCCATAACAGCTATTACGGTCCTTTTTATTTTTTATTTTTAAAAATTTGTTTCGGTCTCGTTGCGGACTGTTATGGGACATTTTTTTTCTGTAACGGTCATGACAACTGTTTCGACACCATAAGGCATATCGGTTACCACCAGTATCGTTAAGTAACATCCACCATTATGTAACTGTTCTGGCATACCATGCCTTCCATCCTAACTCGTCTTCGGTTACCTCACACTGGATTACCAAATCTGCCTTTCATGGATTTGCTCACTCCTGCTATTATAGTAATGGAATTTATAGTATTGAGATCCGTGAAACACGATTCTTCCTTGGCTAGTGGCTGTTGTGTCCAAACTCACATTCCCCAAAGACCAGTAGAGAAAATCCTCCTTTTAACCCATAAAATCATAGATACTCGAGGTTTACCACACATATAATTATGGCATCCATGTTATGACAAAACATGTGGTCATTAATGTTCATGATCATAACAATCAACATTGGCTTTTCAGAGCACACAATGCCAATAGTAGATTAGGGGCTATATTGTGGAAAATGTTTTGTATTTTTCATTGAGACATGGAATTGAATTTGTACACAATAAAAGACACCTATGTACAGCTGAAGGTGGAAGGACACCTATGCATATCTAGAAGATACTCTTAACCTATCTATAAGATAACTAATATTAGATTATGCTAATCTACTCCAAGAGAATTGAATTTCTCTTTGGATCCGTATTGAAACTTTTTATGGTGGAGATTGGAGGAACTGTATATTGATATTTAATCTTGACAATTGGTCTCTTTTGTTTATTAGACCCCCAATCTGGATAGAGTCCATTAGATCAATGTTTAAATTATACATTGGCAAAGAAAGTCCTGGCCGAAGGTGGGAAAGACAAAATTCTCTGATTTGTCACCTGTGTCTTTGTTTGCGAGGAATTCGTTAAGATTGCTTTTCTGAAAATGATCACTTTTGATAGCTTGGGTACGATAATTCATGAGAGTGACGAGATTGAGAAGGATGTTGCCCATAGAATTAAAGTGTGGTGGAAGAAATGGAGATGTGCCTCAGGAGTTTTATTTGATTGTCATGAACCACTCAAACTAACCGGGAAATTTTATAGGATAGCTATAAGACTAGCCATGCTTTATGGGACAGAATCGTTGAACAGTTAAGGAACATGCTCATGGGGTGGGTGTAGCAGAAATGAGGATGACGACATGGATGGGTGGCAAGACAAAGAAGGATAGAATTAAAAACGAATGCCTTCGAGGAAACTTTGAAGTAGCACCAATTTTTTTTTACCAAGAAAACAAGAAGGAAAAGATCACTTTTTTTTTAATTTTTTTTTTAATGAAAGACTTGTCTACATCAGGCTATCTTTTGGAGTGGCATAGTAAGAAACTGGGGGACTGGTTCTTGAGTTTAGAGAAGTTGCTGGTAGAGTCTAGAAGTTGTGTTCCTGCTGGGAGATCATAGTTGCTAGATTCATGGCCTGTGAAGATTTTTCCTATCATTATTATCTTGCCTTTTATTTCTAACACCTTCTTAAAGTCAATTATAAAAAATAGATATTGGAAAAGGAAAAAAAGGGTTAACGTCCTCTCCAATTTGTTACCACTCCTAGACTTTCCTCAATGTTGGTCCGTCATTGGTCTGTAATGGGGTGTAGGACTTGGTACTCTGTCTTTGAATGTCTTGTTGCAGCCAACCTGTTTCCTAAACATGCATCTCCTCACTTTCTTGGTTAATATTGTCATCTGTGCTGGTATCATGGACCAAATGTAAACATGATTTTTAAAATTTTTGATTGGTAGGCATGTTTTTTAATATTGGTATGAAGTAGAAGATTCGATTGATAGAAGCTGTGTGTCGTGTGTTCTTATAACGGGCAAATCCACGATTGTAGAAGCACATCAGTTTGCCATCTGAGGATTTGGATCTTAGATGCAGGATCCTTCTAACTAGTTACTGCTCCCGCTTTGAATCATTGCTTTTGATTCTCACTCTTGCTCCCATTTTGTACCTATTTATACTTGTTTACATTTTGACAGAAATGCTTCCCCGCCTTCACACCTGAATTTGTTGCCGCTTCCCTTTACACTTCATGCAACTATAATTTAGATGTGGAACTTCGGGATTTCTCTTCGTTGGTTTGTTTATTTTCATTTTTCAGTTGCACACAACACAGATTTACAATAACTACTGCTTTGAGTTCGACCTAATCTCAACGGGAAGCTTGTATATGGAAAATATTTATGTGAACCCATAACCTTCTCATTATATAAAAAATAGCAACTTCTGAATCACCATAGTTTTAGTGTGTCTTTCAGCAATTTGGGGTCCCCAAAAATATTAATTTGCTGAATCCACTAGTTTTATTTCTAGCTGAGAGCACAACCTCTGCACCCATATTGAATTATGACATTAGTAGTTGCATGAACCTTCCACCGAAGTGCTGCTCTTGCCTTTTATTGATCTCTGGCTCCTGCTTCCTAGCTGTTTATATGTGCTAAGATTTTGAAACAGAAACTTATGCGCTCCTGCCCCTGAATCCGTTGTTGCTTACTTGCTTCCCTTCACAATTCATGCACCTATACTTTGTACCTGTAATTATGCAGCATAGATTCCAAGCTTTTCTAGGCCTTAACTGGGTAGTCATTTTACTTAAGGTGAAACTTTCTATCACTGATCTTAAAAAAGAAAAAAAGGAAAAGAAAAAAAGAAAAACTTTCTACCACTGTTTGGAAACCAAGATCTTTGTATTTTCTTTCATCCATGCAAAAAAAAAATTTGTGCTTAACATGAATTATATCTAGCTTTAACCTATGTAATAATTCTTCTAAATTGATCATGCATAAATATTTTTGATCATAAATTCATGCTTAAAATTAAACATGCACTAGGAAATAGTTTCATTAATCATGAAATTTAATTCCATTTCCAAAACCATCGGGGTAACTGAGAACAAGCCAGCCATGTGTAATTTCTGCGTGTGCATTGCAGTGGCCATACTTTGGCTGCTGTCATTGGCACATGTGGCTGTTTACTGGATTTTGGTAGCATTGCATGGCACTGATGGGACCCCAATATTTTTTTTGGGTTGTGTTAATGGTTGCAGTAAGCCCACAATGCTGTTGGGTGCGAGGTTGTTTTTCTGACAGGCCGCAGAGGCTGTTCTGCATGCAGAAGTTGGGCAGCCATCACAACCTATGTGCCCAGAAGCCTTTATGGGTTATGACAGCTCTGACCATAACCCCTATAGGCTGCAGAAGGTGCTAGCAATCCCTTGCCACAATGTAGAAATCGTAACTTGTGTTGCATTTGCTACAAGTACTTGCAGGCCCAGCAACCCCTGAGATTGTAGGAAGATCAATGCGCCCAAGTGAGGCAATAGAAAATTTTAATAAAAGTATAGGTGAGGAGTCAATATTGCAGTAACCCTGCCTATAGCACGGATTGCACTATCCTCAGGGCAGCAAATGCCCCACTACTGCAAAAGGGTTTCAAGCGAGTCTGCCTTCAGGATAATTCAAGCATAGTCAAAGACTGTATTCTTCTTTTGAAAGATAATTGAGATTTTATTAAAAGAAGGTGCCAAGGAGGTGCACGAAACACTAAACCCTATAATGCAAGGAGAAAAGAAACCTATTCCATGACATAAACGTAGCCTTACAAAAGACCCCAAAAGCTGAGGTGCTCACATCCTGAAATCCCCTTCCATTTCTCTCTCCCCACAAAGGCCATAGGGAAGCTAGAAGGGCCAGCTGCCAGCACACCTTTCTTTTTGTTTATTTTTGAGCCCAACCCCATGTCAGACCAGAAAAAAGTCTCCAACTGAACTCGGTCACACAATGGATGCTGAATAGACCAAAAAATCTCTTCCAAACTTCCTGGGGAAATGGGCAAATGAATAAAAAGTTGTTTAAGTGATTCTGCGTCTCCCATACAAATCACACATATATGAGCTATCATCATAGAGTGTTTCTGGAGGTTGTCGATCATCAAGGCCCTCTTCCTTTCTATGAGCCAAGCGAAAGCTGCTACCTTTGGGGGTTCTTCGTAGTTGCTAAACATTGGTAGTACAACTACGCCTCTCTCCGCCCATCGCAAGTCAAATCATTTTGTAAAGGACCGGACTGAGAAGCACCTTTATTTGCCCACCTTCCACACTAATATATCACGCTCCTCTACCTGAGGTAAGCAACCGAGCAGTTCCTGAAGCTTTGCGAAGTTCCCCATTTCCTCATCTTGCAAATTTCTACAACATGGAGGGTTCCAGGTTGCAACACCACCACTCATAGAAAATCAACTAGAGACAGATGTTTCTATCCATTGCTAAATTAGCTAGGCGCCGAAACACCTCCTGAAGTGGTTTCTCCCCAGTCGAAACATTTTCCCAAAAGCGAACTTTCTCTTACAACTAATCGCATAGCAAATCCTTGCACTAACTTGTCCTTTAAGCAGGTGATTGACCTCTAAATGTATGAGGCCCTATACATCAAGGAGTCTCTCAACCGCCATTCTACTTTTTGGCACCCATATTTGTTTGCTATAACTCTTCTCCAAAGGATTCCTCCTCAACTCCAAATTTCCACAGCCATTTCCCCAATAGAGCGCAATTCATTACCTCCAAGTCCCTTATATTCGCCCCCTCTCGCAAGGTTTACAGTCCTCCTCCCACCTCAAAAGATGAAACTTTTCCTTAGCCTCCATACCTTTCCACAAGAAGTCATGCCTCAACTTTTTTGACATGTGCAAGATGGCTTTAGGACACTCAAAGATGGACATAAAATACAAGGGCATATTTGACATTTCTGCCTTAATTAAAGTCATCCAATGTCTAGACGACAGGTGTCGACTCTTTCATGTCGATAGCTTCCTTTTGATCCTTTCCACAAACTTGTCCCATAAATGCATCACTAGCTTTCCTATGCATAAGGGGAGACCAAGATAAGACGAGCGGAAGGGACTTGCCCTACACTCATACACTGCGGCCATCCTTTCCACCCCCACCTTGGACATTCGAACACCAGATCCTGCTCTTTACGCAATTTACTTCTGGCACCTAATTATCTTCTTTAGATTATCAACCATGGATGCATCTGCATCATAGAAAATAATGGTATCATCTGCAAATTGGAGGTGGGAAATCGACTGGCATGTTCTTGCCACCTTGAAGCCACAAATTAGGCCAATTTCCTACCCCTTTTCTAGCATCATTTGAGCCTCTCAACCACCACAAAAAATAGGAAAGGAGAGAGCGGATCACCTTGACGAACGCCTCTCGACCCTTTGAAGAAGCCTTTTGGTGGCACCATTAACTAAAACAAAGTAAGCAGGTGAATGAAGACATTCCCGAATCCACGACCTCCACTTTGAGCCGCAACCCAAATGACTCAACAAGTCAACATATAATCCAAGAAATCTCAATCCACATGGTTCTGTGCTTTTCAGTGTTTTTAATAGCGCGTAGCGTATCGCGTAGCGTTCAACCCCCTATAGCGTGTAGCGTAAGCTACACGCTACTTCTATTTTTTCAATTAAAAAATATAAAATATGTGATAAATAATAATAATAAATGTGCAAAAATGCAAAAAATAAAAATGAAAATGCCTACAAATGCTTCATTTATCAAATAAGAGCAAGCCAATGCATATATTTAAACTACATCAAATCAATATGACATCAATAATACCTATAAAAAAAAATAGGACATCAATAACTTTCTAAGCAAACTACTTTAATTAATGATGTCTAATTAAAAAGTTTAAAACCATAGTCACAACTCACGAGCAAGCATAAACTATTACAAAATCCCACATGTTTAGAAGTTTAAGTACAAAACAAAATTTATATTCCTTGAACTCTTAATTATCAAATTTAGCACTAAATTTACTAGGCACTAGACTATAGACTCTAGAGGTCTTCATCATCATCTAATAGATCATCATCGTCATCCTCATCCATGTCATCACCAGGTCTAGGCCTTTCATCATCAGCATCCACATCTCCATCATTCACTTCATTAACATTCTTGTCCACATTTTCTTCCTCTGCTATAGGACTAAGAAATCGTCCCATGGGACCACCTTCACATTAAAGAAAGAAATTCGTTGGTTTTTTGTAAAAATGTCAATGAAAAACTTAAGCTTAGAACTTGGAAGTTGAAAGTTATAACTAGAAGCACTTACTTAGCTTGCTAACCTTTCTTTTATAAGTTTTACTAATGGAACAGGGAGGATTTGGGGGACAAGGAGCTGAACTTAAACCACTAGATGCTGGTGGTGGTGGTGGTGGATTGTTGCTAGGTAGATCATCTGAATCCGAAATAGTTGCAATAGCACTAATATCAAATGCCATGTTTTGATCCTCGAGCCACGATGCATCAATTGGGAGAAGAGGGTCTTCTTTTTCAGCAATCCACTCATCATCTGAGGCAATATGATCAACCAATATAGGATCCATTGCCGTTGCCCTCTTCATACTCCTTTCCCTTAATTTCATATTATACATCACGTATACTAGAGAATTTGTCTTCTGTTGCTCTAGTCGATTTCTCCTCTTCGTGTGAATCTGCCAATTCCATATGATGATTAATGTCAATTATAAAAAATTTGTTAATTAACAAATTTAAAACATCGAAGAGTAGAAGAGCCACTTGCTCAAAAGTACTCCAATTTCTCTCACAGCCAGAAGCACTGCATGTAAGGCTTAAAACTTGGATTGCAAACTTCTTAAGCCGTGGTGTTCTATCTCCAAAGCGTGCCCACCAATCAGCTACACAAATTAATTAGAAATTAATGAAATGCTTTCACCAATTATAAAAATATAGTATCCATAAAATGAAAATATAAATCACCTGGGGAACGCTTCATCATAGTTGAAATTGCTAGCCGAGAGCCAAAATCTCCTCTTCGAAAGTCATATTCATCCAACTGAATATCAGCATCTGACCGATCATTTATATTGGGGATCATCCTATCCATGCACTCCATCAACCCATTTTTTATCTCAGGGTGTGTAGAGAACTTATTTGAGTACCGTATCTGAGGATTCAAATAGTACCCAGCAGCATGTAGAGGACGGTGGAGCTGAGGAGTCCATCTCTCATCTATCTTCTTCCAAATTGGAGCATATCTCTTCTTTACATTATTGCAATTCAATGCAATCTTCTCCTTTGCCGAGTCCATCAATTCATAAATGAAGCCCATAGCCGGCCTCTCCTCTGAATCCACTTCTCTCAAAACACTTACCAAAGGCATTGTGCTCTTAACACATAACGCAACATGCGGCCAAAACTTTGGATCAAACATTATGATGGCCCGCACCCTTATTCCTTCTGGTTTTTTAGCCCAAGAACATGAAGACCATTGCTCTGATGCAAACATGGATGTAAGACCCTTCTTTTGCTTGTAAATACTTCGAAGGGTGAGGTATGCTGTTGCAAAGCGAGTTATCGCCGGTCGTAGAAGCTCGTGATTATTTGTGAAGCTTCTCATCATGCTGAGGACAATTCCATGCCCATAAATAAACTTGGTCACTGTTCTTGCCTTTTCAATTGTTTCAGAATACATTTGCATTTTTCCAATATCCTCCAACATTAAATCTATGCAGTGTGCAGCACATGGAGTCCCATAGATCTTTCTTCTCTTATCCATCAATTTCTTACCGGCACTCACATAGCTCGAATGGTTATCTGTGATAACCTGAACCACATTTTCTTCTCCAATCTCTTCCACAACATCATCAAGATATTTCAACAACAAATTTCCATCTTTTAATGAATCTGAAGCATCAACAGATTTATAAAACATCGTTCCGGCCGGAATATTTATCCAGAAGTTGATGATGCTTCTATTCTTACCATCTGTCCAACCATCGGACATAATCGAGCACCCGTAAATTTTCCATGAATCCTTATATGCTTTCATCAAAGTTTCAATGTTACCAACCTCCTCCTTTAGTATCCATGTTCTCATCTCATGCATGGATGGTGGCTTCAATCCCGGCCCAAACTTTCCAATCGCTTCACACATAGCTGGAAAGTATGGGCTATTACAAAGGTTGAATGACAAAGCATTTCCAAAAAAAAATCTCCCGATTGCCCTACACACTTCTTTTCTCTCTTCCTTCTTCCACTTTGAATTCAAAGTGGCCTGTCGTGCTTCGCTGCTAACAAATTGGTCTATGGGACCTTTCGCTCTCACTGCAGGTTGGCAACTAGTCCCAGAAGACCCACTGTCAACCACAAATGCATCATTACCCACGCTAACACTACCAGAACCAGAACAATATGTTGATCCCGCCCTTCCTATATCACGAAACACCTCATTTTTTTTATCCTTTTCATTATGATACGCTATTAGAGCCTTTTGGCACTCCTCTTTTGCTTCTGCTGTCACTTTTGGGCATGGCTTTATCCCATTGTGAGTTCCGGCCAAGTGATTCTTTAGGCGAGTCACGCCCCCCGTACATCTTTGACCACAAAATTTACAAAACACATAATTTCTACGAACATGTCCTTGTGGATCCTCTTTAACATATTTCCACGCAAAATCTTTCTCTTTCTCTTTCCCCTCAGACATCTCCCTCTTTTCAGTTTACTGAGAAACAAAAAATGCACAATGCACAGTCATTTTACTATACTGGACCATAGCATAGAAGGGCGCGGATTTCCTGCGAAAGCCTTGCGCAGGAATTTGCTGTGCTGGGAACCACAATGGGGCCCACAGTGATGTTTTTTATGTTTTTTTTATAAATCCACCCCGTCCATCCGTTTTGGGAGCTCATTTTAGGACATGAAAACAAAAATGAACCGGATCCAAGACTCAAGTGGGCCTCACTAAAGGAAAAGGTGGGTAGGTAAATTACTACCGTTGAAACTTCCCTGGGTTCCACAGTGATGTTTATATGACATCCATACCGTTCATAACATCACTACTACTGGGATGAACTGGATAAACAAATATTATCCTGATTCGAAACTCCTGTGGCTCCACAAATATTCCATGTCCTAAAATGAGCTCCCAAAACGGATGGACGGTGTGGATTTATCAAAAAACATTACTGTGGGCCCACCTTGGTTCCTAGCGCAGGAAATTCCTGCGAAAGCGCAGGAAATCCACGGGGAAAATTACAGGGAAGAAAAAAAAGGGGCGGAGGAGGGGTGGGGGAGAAGAGAAGGTACCTGCGGGGCTGCTGCGGCGGCGGTGCGGGGCTACGGCGGCGGTGCGGGGCTGCTGCTGCGGCGACGGCGGCGGCGGTGCGGGGCTGCTACTGCGGCGACGGCAGCGGTGCGGGGATGCTGCTGCGGTGGCGGTGCGGGGCTGCTGTTGCGGCGGCAGTGCGCCGCTTCTCGCCTCTCTCTCTCTCCCTCTCTCTTTTTCCCTCTCCCACTCTCCCTCTTTTTCCCTCTCGTTCTCCCCCTTGAAAGAGAAATGGGGCTTCTTTTTTTTTTTTTTTTTTAATACTCTGCGCCTTACGCAGATTAGTGCACACGCACGTGCATGGGGCCCACCTTGATTTACGTGTTGTATATCCATGCCGTCCATCAGTTTTCTCAGTTCATTTTAGGCCATGGTCCTTAATGAAGGGATCCAAATTCCCAGGGCCCACTATAATGTTTATGTGCCATCTTCCTATGGCACACTTAAGTGTTTCTTTGCCATCGAACCTGTGGATGTGGTCCACCTTGATTTATGTGTGTTCCTGTGATGTGGTCCACTTGAGATTTGGATCTACCTCATTTTTGGCTCATGCCATAAAATGATTTTGGAAAAAATGGATGGATGGTATGGATGAAACAAATACATCATGCGCCCAATATGGGTGGGGTGTTTCATCAGGACCATCCCATGTCAAGTGGACCATGCAAGGACCACACCCATCTTGTGATGTGGTCCAACACCCATCAAGTGGACCACACAAGGACCACACAAATGGATGGTGTGGATGAAACACGTAGATCCGCACGTCAAGTGGACCACACAAAAGGAAACAGTGGTGATTAAATGTCTACCATTAAAAACCTCATAGGGCCATTAAAAACTTCCTACGGCCCGTTGTAATGTTTTATTTCCACCCGTTTTTCCATATCATTTTAAGGCCTAAGACAAAAAAACGAAGCATATCTAGATCTAAGGTGGACCACACCACACTAAGCATATCCAAGACTCAAGTGGATCCAGATCTAAGGTGGACCATCCAACTTGTTAAATTAAATTATACATATGAGTAGCCCTTTCTAGTGAAGCCATAATCCAAGGGACAGATTGATCATTTAATTGCATGGGCCCAAAAATTAAGTAGAACCAAATCCAAGGTGGACCACACCACTAGAAACAATGTTTATTGAACACCCACCACTAGAACTTCTTATGGTCCACCTTGATGTTTATTTGTCATCCAATCTATTGATAAGGTCACATGGTCATTCACCACTGTTTCTTGTCATCCTAATAGTATCCAATGACAGTATTCATGTGGCCCACAGTTTTTAATGGTCATTCACCACTATTTCCCATAGTGTGGTCCACTAAAGATTTCAATTTGCATTTCAATCTAATAAATTTTTAACTGATGGCATTTCAATCACCATTGTTTCATGTGGTGTGGTCCACCTAGAGATTTCGATTTGCCTTCATTTTTTGGATCATGACAAAAAACAATATGACAAAATGGATGGAGGGAGTGGATAAAATGCATAAATCATAAGGGCCCCACATTGCACCATCTTTTTTTTTTTTTTAAGGTTAGTACACATCCCACTGGGAGTATGGAATCGGATTGTGTGCCGCGCACGCTCTTATCGTGTGGAGTAAACTCTGTTGGGCCCACTTAGAATGTATGTGCTTGATCTTTTCCGTCCGTATGTTTTTCCAGCTCATTTTAGGGGTTGGGCCCAAAATTTAAGCATATCCAAGACTCAAGTGGACCATGCCACAGGAAACAGTGGGAATAATGATTTCCACCGTTGAAACCTTCCCAGGCCCCACAGTGATGTTTATTTGTCATCCAACCTGTTCATAAGATTACATGGACATGGATGAAGGGAAAACACAAATATCAGCTTCATCCAAAACTTCTGTGTCCCTCAAAATTTTTCAATGGTAGACATTCAGTTCACACTTTTCCTGTGGTGTGGTCCACTTTGGATTTTGATATGCTTCATTTTTTTGCATCATACTTAAAATTATTTGTTAAGATGAATGGACGGAGTAGATAAAATACGTAGATCACGGTGGGCCCCACAGAGTTTACTTGTACGCTAAGCGAGTTACGCAATCTGCTTCCTTGAGTACACCCACCGGTCCCCCCCATCCTGTTGGTCACACGTCAGTGTTAGCCATCTCAGGTGGGCGAGGCCGTGAGAATAGGGCCCATTCAATGTGTGTGGTGCATATCCATGCCTTACATCTGTTTTGCCATTTCATTTTATGGCACGGTCCTAAAAATGAAGTGGATGCACATCTCAGGTGGGCCGCACCATATCAAAAGGTGGTCGGTTAAACACCCACCATTAAAACTTTCCAATGCATGTGAAACTAAAAGGGAAATCACAAATACCAGCTTCATGTGAAACTGATGAAAGGCCTGAATATACAACAAATACATCAAGGTGGGTCCCACAAAACAGTGCATGTATTTAGAATTAAATACTCCACTAGAGTATTAGGTTTTTTTAACTTGGCTGTGAAATAGCCACGTAGCTCAAGGATTTGGTGTTACCCGAGTAACAGCTTAGTGGGTGTTACCCCTACCGTAGGGCCCACCTTGATGATTTTATATGTATCCACACCGTCCATCCGTTTCTCCAGACCATATTAGGGAGAAAACTATGCGGATCCAATCTCAAGTGGACCACACCGTCCATCCGTTTCTCCGAAAAAGTGAGGATTTAACGTACACAGTTGAAATATTCGTGGGGCCACAAGTTTTGAATCAGGATAATATTTGCGTTTTTAGTTCATCCCAGTAGGAATGACTTTATGCACGGTATGGATGGCATGTAAACATCACCGTGGACCCTAGGGAGGTTTCAACGGTATGAATTTCCCTACGCACCTTTTCCATTATTGTGGACCACTGAAAACTTAGATACAGCTCATTTTTGTTCTCATGGTCTATAATGAACTCAGAAAACAGATGAACGAGTTGGATTTATCACAAACATCACGGTGGGCCCCACCTTGGTTCCCAGGCAGGAACTTCTTGCGGATTGCGTAATGAGTAACTCCGCATGCTAGCGTGCGGAGTAAGGAAGCGGATTGGCTGGTGCACCCTACACCAGCGACGTTGCTGGTGTCGTCATCAAGTTCTGTGGGTCCCACCATGAGGTACTTGTTATATCCAAACCGTCCGTCCATGTTTTGGGATCATTTTAAGGCTTGAGCCAAAACTAAGACAGATCCAAGTATCCAGTGGACCACACTCCAGAAAGCAGTGGGAGATTGAACGTATACCATTGAAACCTTCTTGGAGGTCCCAGAAGTTTTGGATCAGTCTGATATTTATTTTTACCCTTCATCTAGGTCCGTGTGACCTTATGAACAGTTTGGATGGCAAATAAACATCATGGTGGACCCTGGGTATATTTTAACGGTGAGAATCGTTGTCCCCACTTGCCTTTAGTGGTGTGGTCCACTTGAGTTTTGGATATAACTCATTCCAGGTATCATGTACTAAAATGATCTCGTAAAATGGATGGACGGTTTGGATATACGAAATACATCATCGTAGGGTCCACATAGCTTTAATCTTCTTTGAAGAGTACGTACAATCATAGTGCTCGAGGACTGTGCACTCGCTCTGCGTCCGCCACGTCCCTGCACCAGCAACGTAGCTGGTGTAGGGTGCACCAGCCAATCCGCTTCCGCGGAGTAAACTCTGTGGGGCCCACAGTGATTTACGTATTTTATCCACTCCGTCCATCCATCTTAACAGAACATTTTAGGTATGATTCCAAAAAATGAAGCATATCAAAATCTAAAGCGGACCACACCACAAGAAAAGTGTGAACTGAATATCTACCATTGAAAAATTCTTGGAGGACACAGAAGTTTTGGATCAAACTGATATTTGTGTTTTCACTACATCCATATCCATGTGATCTTATGAACAGGTTGGATGACAAATAAACATCTTTGTAGGGCCTGGGAAGGTTTCAACGGTGGAAATCATTATTTCCACTGTTTCCCGTGGCATGGTCCACTTGAAATTTGGATATGCTTAAATTTTCGGCTCAACCACTAAAATGATCTGGAAAAACATATGGACGGAAGAGATAAGAGCACATACTTTCTAGGGTGGGCACAACTGAGTTTACTCCGCACGGTAAGAGCGTGCGGAGCTCGCACAATCCGATTCCGCGATAAAATTGGTCTTCAAACCAGAGGGAGGGAAAAAACGAAAAAAAAAATGGCGGAAAGGAGGGAGAGAGAAAGAGGGAGAGAGAGAGAGGGGGGCATCGTAGAAGGCATACCTTGGTCTCAGTGGAAGAAGAAGAAGAAGAAGAAGAAGAAGAAGAAGAAGAAACGGATGAGGATCCTCAACCGCAGCCGTAGCAGCATCATGCACAGCCCACCAGCCCTACGTATTAAAGATCGGCAATGACCGTGGATCGATCCACGTTTGGCCCACCAGATCCCGGTTCCGATCAACAAATCCTCCCTTGCAGGTACCGATTTCTTCAAATTTTTATGTATTCACGACGATTTTGAGTACACGCTACACGCTACATGTGCGTTGCATACGCTACAGCCCCTGTTGCGTACGCAACAGGGGAAACACGCTATTTTCATACG
The DNA here is from genome assembly GCA_003013855.2 of Liriodendron chinense. Taxonomy (NCBI): domain Eukaryota; kingdom Viridiplantae; phylum Streptophyta; class Magnoliopsida; order Magnoliales; family Magnoliaceae; genus Liriodendron; species Liriodendron chinense. Next base: position 4,112,219 of record ML058329.1, on the reverse strand, counting down.
CTATGTAGCGTTTTGGGTATGCTACGCTACGTAGCGTACGCTACACGCTACGCTATAACGCTATTTAAAACACTGGTGCTTTTTCCTAGTCCATCTTGTAGACCATTCCTCTTGCACCTTTTTTGTATCGAAAGTTGACAAATTTGCGGGCTATAAGAGCACTATCCATCATTTGCCTCTCCTCGATGCTAGGCAAGACTTTTTGAAACCTGGATGCTAAAGTCTTCGCGAGGATTTTGAAAGGCCTCCCAATCAGGTTAATAGGTTTGGAATCATTCAAACTGGCCGCGCCTGACACCTTTAGGATCAAGGTATCCCAAAACGGTTACGTATCGGCCGTATTGGCCGATATGTAACGGAAACAGTCATAATCGTTACGTGTTATGGGGTCGAAGCGGCCGTAACGGCCGTTACAGAAAAAACAGGCCGTAGCGGTCTGTAACGGCCTGTAATGGACCGTAACGGTTTTTTTTTTTTTTCTAGAAAATAAAAAAAGGGTCGTAACGGCCTGATACGGGGTCCTGTAACGGTAACGATGGTGGTCGTTACGGCCATTGTTACCGTGATGGAACACCTTGTTTGGTATACGAACCATGAAGGAAGCTCCTAGCTCTGCTAATAGCCGACCCCTCTCGAAAAACTCCATCATAAAACTCATAACATCTCCTTCCACAACCTCCTAGAATACTTGAAAGAAGGCCTTAGGGTAGCCATCTAGACTTGGAGCCTTGTCTCTCCCTAGGGAGTGGACTATAGCCTTGACTTTTCAGAAAATAGGATTTTGGGTGACTCCACTTAAGAAAAAGAGAGTTGCTTAAAGGATAAGTTGTCTAGCCTCGACTTCTTCTAACTTTCATTCGTTAACAAGTCTTTGTAGAAATTCACCACAACCTTGTGTGGATTTTTAGAGATATTGTAGAGAGAGAGATTATAGAAAGAGATACTGTAGAGAGAGAGAGAGAGAGAGAGAGAGAGAGAGAGAGATAGAAAACCTTGAAACTCTCTCAAACGTAAGAGCCCAATCCTTTATTTTCTTTTTTATATGTAGGGTTTCCCTTATTTACAAATAACCTCCTAATAAACATAAAATTATATCTAAGACCCATATTTTGCATATTTACAAATAAACCCCTTCATAATGAGAAAAATGTTCCAACACTGCTGCTCAAGTTGACGTATGAATATTGGTCATACCGAACTTGCCAGATACATCTTGTAGCATAGGTGAACTAAGAGCCTTTGTCAAGATATCTGCTAGTTGTTCTGTTGATTTGATAAATGGTGTACTCAACACGCTAGAAGAAATCTTCTCCCGAATGAAGTGAATATCGACTTCAATATGCTTGGTCCTCTCATGGAGAACTGAATCAGAAGCAATGTGTAATACCAGCTTGATTGTCACAGTTAAGTGGGCGAGTAGAGGAAATGGAGAATCTAAGTTCTCCCATTATGGACCTCAACCATAAAATCTCACATGCCCCATGGGCCATAGCCTGATATTCTACTTTTGCACTTGATCTAGACACAACGGACTGCTTTTTTGCTTCTCCAAGCCACCAGGTTCTCTCCAACAAATGTGCAGTAGCTAGAGGTAGACTTTCTATCTGTTGGGCAGTCAGCATTAGAGTACCCAACAATATCAACATCTCCATGATTAGCATAGAGAATGCAGCATCCTGGACATAACTTCAAATATCTTAGAATGCGATACACTACATCTAGATGAGATGATCTTGGAGAATGCATGAATTTGCTAACAATGCCAACTGCTTGAGTAATGTTTGGTCTTGTGATAGTTAAATAGATCAACTTGGCAGCCAACCTCTGGTACATACTCAGATCAGTAAGAATATCACCTTCAGATGCATGTAATGAGTGCTTTTGATCCATTGGAGATGAAGCAGGACGAGCTCCAAGTTTGCCAGTTTCACTCAGTAAATCGAGAGTATACTTCCTTTGAGATATGAAGATGCCTTTGGACGAACGAGCAACTTCAATACCTAAGAACTATCGAAGAGGACCCAGATCCTTAATGTCAAACTCTTTGCCCAGCATCTGCTTAGTATGTTCAATAAATTTCACTGCATCCCCAGTGATGACAATATCATCCACATACACAGGTATGATGGTGCGACCCTCTAGCCGAGTATGAATAAACAGTGTGATTCGACTGACATTGCTTGAATCCAAATGAGTGAACTGCAGTGCTAAAGCATGCAAACCACGCTCTTGGAGATTGCTTAAGACCATTAAGGGCCCTTTTCATCTTACACACTTTCCCTGTTTCCCCCTTAAATTGAAAACCAGGAGAAAGATCCATATACACCTCTTTAGTAAGATCACCATGAAGAAAGGCATTCTTGACATCTAGCTGAAATAACGGCCATGAGAGGTTTGCCGCCAAAGATATAATCAGACGAACATAATTAACTTAGCAACGGGACAGAATGTCTCAGTATAATCCATGCCATAGTTCTAAGTACAACCCTTAGCAACTAGGCGGGCCTTGTACCTTTCAATTGAGCCATCCGCCCGATACTTAATAGAGTACACCCATTTGCATCCAACAGTATGCTTTCCCACTAGTAAGGGGACAAGGTCCCAGGTGCCATTCTTATCCAACGCAGCCATTTCGGCCTCCATTGCGTGCTTCCTCTCAGGTACTGCAATAGCGTCAAGAACAGACTTAGGAACAGAAGAAGAAGAAATGACAGGCAGGAAAACACGATACGATGGAGACACAGTGGCATAAGAAAGATTATTAGAGATAGGATGTATGGTTGGATGATGACTATGAGTGCGAGATGCCACAGGTGATGATGGAGAAATAGGATTTAGAGAGTTACCTGAGGTAGGAGGAGAAACTACCAGTGGTGCAGGTAGTGGTCTTGACTTCCGACGGACATAGGTAAGTATTTGCTTAAGTGTCACCGCAACTGTAACAGGTGGAGCATCAACTAAAGGCATAAGCAAAGAGACTTGCATGTTAACAACATCCACGGAATTAGATACAGAGAAGAAGGAACATTCTTAAAAAAAGGTGACATCCATGGAAACATAAATTTTTTTAGAACATGGATCATAACACCTACAACCTTTGTTCTGAAGAGAGTAACCAAGAAATATACACTTGATTGATCAGTTATCAAACTTGTCTCTCTTTGGGCCCAGTAAATGAACAAAACAAATGCAACCAAAAACCTTAGGAAGATTAAGAAAGAAAGGACAATTAGGTCTAAGTGTATGAAACTGCAGTTTTATCATTTAGAACACTTGACGGCATACGATTGATTAAGTAGCATGATGTTAAAAGAGTAGTGGACCAGTATGACTTAAGAACCTTCATACCAATCAAAAGTGAGCGAGTCACCTCAAGAAGATAGCGATTCTTGCGCTCAGCCACTCCACTTTGTTGAGGTGCGTAAGCACAAGTGAACTGATGAAGAATGCCATGTTCTTGAAGATAAGATGTAAAGAATTTTAATACATACTCACCCCCATTATCAGAACAAATTGTTTCAATATTACAATCATACCGTGTCTTGATCATTTGATGGAATGATCGAAACAAGTGTGGAAGTTCATCACATCGTTTCATCAAGTATCGCCAAGTAATATGGGAAAAATCATCAATAAAAGTAACAAAATAAGAAAAATCATCAAAAGACATAATTGGATTAGGATCCCAAACATCAAAATGTATTAAAGCAAATATTTTATTAGTACGTTGTGAAATAGCAGGAAAAGTAGTTCGAGCATGTTTACTAAACTGACATGCTTTACATTGAAGAGACACATCATCCAACTTATTAAATGCAGGAACTAAAAAACGTAAAGTCTGAAAAGAAACATGACTAAGGCGTGCATGCCACAATGCGGCCGAAGCCTTTCGAGACTCTTAAAGTACTAGAAGCAGAAACAAACGAAGAAGATGGAGCAGAAACACCATCGGCAGAAAGCTCTCCCTGAAGCAAAAAGTAAAGACCACCACGCTTATAGCCCACACCAATAGTCCTTGTACTCAAGTCCTGAAAGAGACAATTAGAAGGAAAGAAAATCACACAGCAGTTCAAGGCTTTAATGAGACTACTAACAAAGATCAAATGTGCACTAAATTTAGGAACATAGAGAACATTAGATTAGGTGAGAGAGGGAGAAAAGAGACAGAACCAATATATTCCACTGGTGTGGAGGTTCCATCAACAAGACGAACACGACGATGCAAACAGTGGAACTGGAAGGGATAAGACAACTATGCTCACCAGTCATATGATCTGAGGCTCTCGAATCAGTAATCCAGGTCACAGGAGATGAAGAGGCATGAAGTGCAGTACCTGTGGTCGTTGTAATAAAGGAGGAGACAAAAGATGTGGACTGGGCCTGAAGAGTTCGGAGTCGCTGAAGATCGAGAGCATCGGCTCGAATCATGGTGACAATATCTATCTGATCTGAAGCAGGAGATGGATCAAGAGAAAGGCCACCAAAAGTATCAGATGTGGCTCTAATCTCATCAGAAGTCGCAATATGAGCAGCAGGGCGATCAGGTAATTTAAAACACCTGTCTCGAGTGTGTCCAGATCGACTGCAATAAATGCACATAAATCTCCCGCAACCATGACCACGTCCTCTACTGAAGGCCCCTCGATTGTCCAAGCCACCATTGCGACTCTCAGATGGAATAGTGGTAGATGTAAAAGCAGTCCTCTCCTGGGTGACAACTGGTGTTATCATCACCCGTCTGCGGGCCTCCTCAGTATGAACGATGGAATAGGCTGTTTGGAGTGAAGGAAATGGATATGTAGCAACCAATTGAGTATGCAACGTGCCTCATACTCACTACTCAAGCCTGCCAGAAACTTATAAGTTTGGGCTTCATCTTCCAGTGTCTTTACGATTTCTACGCTACGATTGTCTGGGAGTTCACTCAGAGGTTGTAGGTGACTTAACTCCTCCCAACAACTTTTCAAGGCCCCAAAATACTCTGTAATAGACATATTTTCCTGGGGAGAGAGTAAAGTTCCGTAGTCAACTGAAAGATGCAGGGCTTATTGGAAACAGTTCCATTAGTATCATTTAGAGACTTCCGCATATTAGATGTAATCTTATAAAAGAAGTAAGCAAAAGCAATACTGGGCTCCATAGAATATTGAGGATCCAGCCAGCCCATCACGATAGCATTCGAAGAATCCCATGCATCTATCTTTGCGGAATCAACAAATGGTGAAGCAGAAGGTCTTTTAGAAGTTCCAATGAGAAACCCAAGCTTTTCCTTCCCAATAACATACATTCGGACAGCCCAGGACCATAAAAGAAAGTTACTCTGAACTTGGTAGAAGTAATGGAGAGAGGTCCCTCAGGATGATGTCCAACAACTTTGGGATCCATAAATCTATGAAATCACAGATAAAAACCAGCACTAACAAAAGATACAAATCATAAAAGTAGTCTCAAAATTATACACCAAACAGATGGTGTATGTACAACACTCAAAAAGAGGAAAAAACAGTCCAACCGGCCCCTATTTTTGACCAAATCATCAAGTGTATGTGTCTAATCTGCCCGAAATCACTTCCAATGTATAGATCATCCAAAAACGACCCAAACAATATAGGTTTTGCACATCAAAAACCCCTGATTAAGAAGAAATTTGAAAAATGGACGATAGGTAGGCTGGTTTCCAGAAAAACTTAGAAAATGTAGGAAAAACACCAAACGATTCCAAAAAATTATAGAAAAATCACCATTAGACTCCTCTCATGTTGTTGCACGAGGTGTAGGTGGATTTGACCCCATTCGACCATATGGCTGCTGTACGGCTGACATCAGTAGCCGTACGGCTGATGTAAGCAGGTGATTGGGATGGAAAAACTTCTCCTTGAGCTCCTTGATGTCTTCTTTCACCCTTAACAGCAATGTGGCTTTGATATCATGTGGATTTTTAGAGAGATTGTAGAAAGAGATACTGTAGAGAGAGATAGAAAACCTTGAAGCTCCCTCAAACGTAAGAGCTCAATCCTTTATTTTCCTTTTTATATGTAGGGTTTCCCTTATTTACAAATAACCTCCTAATAAATATAAAATTATATCTAAGAGCCCTATTTTGTATATTTACAAATAAAGCCCTACATAGTGAGAAAAATGTTCCAACACCCCGCAAACATGGTATTCCATAATGGTAATGATGGCCGTAACTGTCATGGCCACCGTCATTACCATTACAACCTTTTTTCTTCTTGAAACAAACATGTTTCGGCCCTGTAATAGGCCATTAGGGGTCTTTTTTCCTGTAATGGCCGTTGTAGCCCCGTAATGCATCATGGTGGCTATTATGTAACCATTTTGGAATACCTTGCCCATAGACATGATCTTTTCCTTCCATCTTTTATCTCCCATTTCAATAGTAGTAATTTTATTGCTTCTAGCTCGACTACTGGCAATACTGTGGAAGAACTTCGTATTTCCGTTTCCCTTATTGAGCCATGTGGCTCTTGATCGTTGCTACCACGTAATCTCTTCCTCCTCGAGTCAGGTCACATACTTAAGAGATAGATCTTTCCTCGACTTCTAATGTGACCATGCATGCGCGCCCACATTAGAAGCCTAAGCTTTTGCTTAACTGAAAGCTTGTGTAGCTGTCCACCTCGAAAGAGTTTCACCATTCTCGGATCAGAGACGAGAAAGTCAAAAGACTGTTGTTGGCTTGTTGCACAATACTTTGCAACATGGTATATGACACCAAACACCTTAAATTAATAGCCTATATAAAGAAGAGATGGTTTGGCAAATGTATTTGTAGAGAGTATAAGAAATCGGGTTGTTCGTGCTGGCAAAATCCTACTTATATAGAACTTGAATGGATGCAAAGAGGTGCTTGATTGAATGCCTTCAATGGTTGTTGTCTATTTGGAGAGAGTGACACCTTGCTGTCTCTTCATTTTAACCTAGGTAATTTGGTCATGTCAAAATCTCAACTCTCGACTCTAACTGAGGCGGTCAACAATGGTCAAGTTCAATAGCTGGGTCAAACATGGGGGTTATTGTCATCCCCAGCTTGCTACCATTAGTCTCTACTCTTTAAGGACCTACTAATTGTTATTAGGTTAGAAGTTTAACACTCCTCTATCGGTGCAACCATAAAAGGCCACAATTGTGATTCTTGGAATCTCCATCGACGAGCAAAAATCGCCAACAATCTCATGAGCTACTCTGGAAGCTTTGCTATCTTCACTATTACTGAGGTCCATTGGAAAAAAAGTGCTAAAGATCAAAGACCTTCCTCGATGTGTCTTTGCGCCTTTCGGATACTTGTCTTGGTCTGAGATCATGCAATGTGTATGTGCCTGGTGGTAGTGGCCTTCTTTTTGGCTGGGATGTGGGCCTCTTGTTTCTTAGTTGTAGCTTTGCGGGGCCATCCCCCGTTGTCGTAGTCTGTAGTTGGGCTAAGTGCCCCCTTTGGTTGGTATTAATGAATTGCTTACCGTAACCCCCCACCCCCCGAAAAGAAGAAACGTAGTTGACTTTTTGGAAGAAAGTGTATTCGCCCTTGTAATCTCTGTGTTATCCATCCAGAAGGGGACCTCTGTGATGACATGGCTGTTATGAAGCAGCCGGTCAGTGGGTGTTTTATATCCCAGTATATTGTCCTTGAAGGTTTGCAAACAGGTCTGCAATTCTTTTGTTCTTGTTGCTAAATTTGATTGCTTTTAGTTTTATGGTATTATTGGCTATTATCCTGTTTGAACATAGTTATTGCCTATTGGGATAACCATTTCCTATTTGAAATGCCTTTGTTTTTTCACTTCCTGTTTTTCTCACGCATTTAACGCTTCTGTCGAGCTGATATAACAACTGTTGTAAAATGAGACACATTATTCATTGTTTCTCAGTATAGTAATCTGGTCTGGGTCATAATATCTATCTTGCAGGAAGAGTCACTCCTGAAAGTGTAATTTTCAGCTTTGGTACTGTTCTCCTGGATCTTCTCAGTGGAAAACACATCCCTCCATCTCATGTAAGTTTCACATCTGTTCTATATTGAAAGCATGCATACTCAAACCAGAAAGCTATGTAGCATAAAAGTCCAATGATGTGTTTATTATGTATGTTCAGGCATGGGAATATTCCCCAATAATGAAGCCCAATATGCCTTGACTTTCTATGAGCTCCATTATTTGAGTCCTTCAAAGTAGGAACGACTGAGCTCTATTACGGAAACAATTGACCTGTAATGGTCCCCTACAGGGCCGAAATAGCTTTTTTTTTTTCCTTAATGTTTTTAAATATGAGTTGTAACGGACGATATGACCCGTATCGTAATGGTAACGATGGTGACTGTTACGGCCACCGTTACTGTTATGGAATACCTTGGCTGGTAGGTGGTCGAGTTTTATACAGTAGGAGGCTCTGGGGCGGGGTTAATAGTTTAACAAATGGATCAGTTGTGGTATTTCTTAGTTTTGCAGGTTCTGGACTTCTGTGTGATATGAGAACCTTGTGAATCTCACCTGTGTGAGAAAAAGGGTGGTTTGCAAGGTATCCCATAATGATGATGGTAGCTATAACGACCACCACCGTTACCAGTTATGATACAAACCGTAACAGCTGGTATGGCCTTTTTGTTTTTGAAAAACCTATTTTGGCCTTGTAATGACCGTTATAGGACATTTTCTTCTGTAATGGTTGTCACACATAACATTTACCATTATTACCGTCACATAACGGCTGTTACCTTGGTGGTTTACTCTTATTTTGGTGATGGGTGACCTAAGCGGTTCCTCTGAGTATACTAGCTCGTGTGAGCTCCACTGCTCATTTGACCTAAAAGAGGGTGAGTGGGGCCACTCTTTCAGGAGAGTAGGATTATTAGCATTTTCTGTGATATCATTTACTATTGTAATGAAGGGATTCCATAATGTTAATGATGGCCGTAAGTCGTAATAGCTACTGCTATTACTGTTACAATAAGGGTGTGACAGTTGTTGCGGATTTTTATTTTACTTTTAAAAAAAACCTTTGTCGGCCCTGTAACAGATCGTTGCGGGGCCATTACGGCCGTTACAAGACCCCCCACCCCCCCCCCCCCCCCCCCCCCCTAAAGGATGATGATGAACTTTTTTTAATTTAGCTGAAAGGCAAATGGCAAAACAACAACAGATACAACAATATTAGCAGGGTATACTTTATATAGTGGACCCAAAAAGATGAAAACTGATTCACATTATCAGACCTTGCTGCCATTACAAGACCAGTTACGAGCAAATTTTTCTGTAACGGCCATCAGGACCCTGTGATGTGTAACAGTCACCACCGTTACTGTTACGTAATTGTTTTAGAAGGTGTTCCATAACGGTAACGGTGGCCGTAACGGCCACCATCGTTACCGTTACGATACGGGCCGTAACAGGACCCCGTATTGGCCGATATGGCCCTTTTTTATTTTCTAAAAAAAACTGTTACAGGACCATTACGGGTCCTGATATAGGGCCAATACGGTCCGTTACAGGCCGTTACGCAACCGTTACGGCCGTTTCGACCCTGTAACGCATAATGGTTATGACCGTTTCCGTTACGTATAGGCCGATACGGCCGATACATAACCGTTTTGGGATACCTTGCTGTTTTGGAATACCTTGATTGTAATACGTAAGTGATTTGTATGCTGTAAAAAATGTTTGACTAGGTGGTATGAAAGAAGGTGTTCTAAACAGTGTTCTAGATTTATCTTTTAGTTTCAGACCATTTAATGTATAATAGATGTGTGACAATTGAATATCATCAAGTAATTACCCAAGTAATTATGGTGAAATATCTGCAATTGTTTCCATATGCACAACAAGTATAGCTCATTCATGGGGCGAGTAAGATACATAAGAGAAAAAAACTCTTTTATTTTTCAAAAGAAAAGAAAAAGAAAGGCTTTTTTAGGTTAATCCAGGCACATTTATAAATACTTTAACAGATATAATTCCTCTAGCCATCTTAATTACTACCATCTGTTACGATCTTTTCCCATCTTAATCTCTATGTTCACATTCAAATTATGTTTTTAAACTAACTATTGTTTTGCTGGCATATAAGCGGTTTTATATTCAGAGAAAATATTTTCTTTCCTTCTATTTTGAAATAAGTTCCATTCATTCATTAGATTCTTCTAAATGTCTACAGGCACTTGATATGATAAGGGGCAAAAATATATTACTATTAATGGATTCACATTTGGAGGGAAACTTTTCAACTGAAGAGGGAACTGTGCTTGTTGGTCTAGCTTCTCGCTGTTTGCAATACGAACCTAGAGAACGCCCCAATCCGAAGAACCTAGTTGCAACACTCTTACCCTTGCAAACCAAACCAGAGGTAAGTTCCTATCTTCAGATATCTTATTGAGGGCAGTTTTATCATTTGGCTTTCTTATCTTTATCTTTGCTACAATGCTTAAGATGGTGAAAATTTACTTTTGGTCTTTTGAATGCTTGAGGGCTAGTCCTTTTGGCTGCCTTTTGTGTTCTTGTAGTTTAAACCCCCCCCCCCCCCCCCAACTGAATGACTAAGCTATATGGGGCACAATGTTGGACAATTAAAAGATAGCATGAGCAGAGATTGGGTATTGCAAAGATGAGGATGTTGAAATGGACTTGTGGGAAGGCTAGGATAGAATTAAGAATGATGTTAGCAGCCTAGAAGTAGCCACCAATAAGAGACCAAATGATGGAGAGCAGATTGATATATTTTTTTTTCACTGTGAAACGAAGTCTGGAGGTGGTTGAGTAAGAAGGGGAACGTTGATTAGGGTTGAATTGCCTGAAAACAAGATTGAGAGAGACCTAGAAGGACTTGGATCGAGTCAGTGAGAGGAATATGAAGACTTGTTCTCTTACCAAGGAAAGGGCCTTCGATAGGATTGGTTGGTGAAGAACGATTAGTAACAATAAGTCTTACACCAAATAACTGGGACAAGTTTGTGATGTTGGTGGTGGTGGTGGTGGTATCGATGGCAGTAGTGTTAGTGTTTGGCTAAATAGAGGCTCAACCTTAGCTGTAGGATCCTTCTAACCAGGTGCTGCTACCACTTCGAATCATGATTTGGACTCTTGCTGCTGCTCCTGCATCCTAACTAATTTATACTTGTTTACATTTTGAAATAGACACTTCTCTGCTCCCGCACCTGAATCTACTGTCGCTTCACTTCATGCTTCATGCAACTACGGGCTCAACCTACAAACGAGAAAAAGAGCACATGTAATGTGGCTGTGGTCCCTTGAGGCTGTTGATCTAGGATTTGAACAGTCCTGATTGAATGCAATGCTGCGCTATGTGGTAGGTCTCTCAATAAATTTCTACAGAATATATTAATAGTTGTGGGAACTATATACAACATCAGAACCAAATTGAAAATTCGAAAGCTACAATCAATTCCCAGCAATGAATGCAAAGACAATTCAGTAATTGGTAGTAGTTTTCTAGTAGCACGAATCCATTTCCAGTGGTAATAACAGAATTTCAGCAATCAAAGAAGTATAAAATCATATCACAATCAAGTAAATATGCCAAGAAGAAGAGAAGATCTAACTTGAATGTAGAAATGAGGGACCAAAATCTCCAATCCCCAAAACATTTCACACGTATTTCTCCTAGATCAGAAACACCTCATAAAAGCTGTCTCATATTTTGCTGCAAACAGCTCCTTTATACTTTGCAATGAGAACCTAAAATCCAACTCCATAACTAATTTAATCTCGCCCATTTGCTGATGTATATCAGCCCTTATAACTTGAACTCCCATGCATAATACTTCTAAAAGAAAATAGACATAAGCCCCAATGTACCACACATGACTCTTTAAACAAACAGGTGGGCCACGGCCTACGTGTTTGGGCCATTGTGAGTCTAACAAGCTTTCTTTGTAACTGTTCATTCTGTTCAAAGACACACGTGCGCACACACAGACACGTAAGAAAAAAGGCAGAAAGTGCCCTGCTATATGGATTTTACTAAAAAACATATAAGTTTGTGTTTATTTCATCCAGTGTTCTAGTTGTTAGTATCGCTACGAGTTTCGCTGGTCAGAGATAAAGATATAATATCGTTATCGTCAATAATATCACCGACAACCGGAAATGCAGGGAAAAGGGGGAAACATGAGGAAAATGGTGGAATTTTTCAGTGAAACTTTATGACATGCCTACATGCACATATTTGCATATTTAGGAATAAAAAAATTACAAAAAATGCATTACACAATAAGTTTTCATTTAATGGGGCCCAAAAAGCATGTGCTACCATAAGAAATCACTCCAATAGCAACCAAAATGATTAATACAAATGCAACTAGCATACAATAATTAAGACATGTAAAAGCAAAAGAACTCAAAAAGTACACCATTATGAGAAGTTGATGTGTATTTTTCTTAACTTTCATGTAGAATGTTGATCCTACTTGTGACAAACATACATCAGATCCAATCCATGCATCAGGTGGGCTGTCACATTTTCACTATATCAAATAAAACACTTAATTAGGCCAAATAAAGGTGTAAAATTATCTTAAAACTCTAAATTCAAGTGTACGTAGCCCACAATAGTATTGAAATGTTCTGATTTTTTTGGCATCCATTCATCCTAGTTTTTTCACGTCACGATTGGATTGGATTTCACATAAAAAGGATGGTAGACCCCACACGAAATTTGAACGATTTTAATGCTAGGACTTACCTGTCTCAATTGTTTCTGTTGGTGCAACAAATCTAAGTCTTGAATCAGCCTAACTTGATGGGACCTGGTCTAAACGAATGGCGGGTCACCTAATGGACGGGTTGGATCTCATACATATGAAGCCGTTCTGTCCATGTAAAGGAAAGTAACACCCCCTTGTTTGTGCGAGAGTCATGCCCACTGGCTACGCAGTGTCAGTAGGCAATCCACATCTGGGCGTGGTTTGGGTGGATCTCGGATCCACCGAGGTCAATGGATCCCTAACTGTGGGGCCCACTGTGATGCACGTGCCTTACATCCACACCGTCCATCAAATATGATCGATAATTTTCGGGCATGATCTGAAAAATGAATCAGATCCAAATCTTAAGTGGGCCATACCACAAGAAACAATCGTGATTGAGTCCCCACCATTGAAAACTTCATGCGGTCCACTTCAATGTTTATTTGTCATCCAACTTGTTGGTAAGGTTACAAAGACCTTGATGAAGAGACCACAAAAATATCATATTAATCCAAAACTCTTGTGGGCCATTAGAAGTTAATGGTCGATTACCACTAGTTTCCCATATTATGGTCCACTTGATATTTGGATTTGCTTATTTTTTGGAGAATGCCCTAAAATGAGTTTTTAAAACAAATGGACGGAGTGGATATAAGTCACATACATCACGGTGGGCCCCATGGTTAGGGATCCCACCCACCTCACCATATCTAGGTTGCACTCAAGCCGCGCTCGAAATCCCACAAAATCGGGAGTGGATTGCATGAAACCCTGTACTCTCTCAATACGGTGCGACCCTTACTGTGGGGCCCACCTTGATGTACATATTATAAATCCATGACATCCATCTGTTTTGACGGCTCATTTTACACCTTGTTCCAACAAAATGAATAAGATCCAAATCTCAGATGGACCACACCATTGCAAACAGTGTTGATTGAATGGTCACTACTAAAAACTTCCCAAGTACCCACCATAATGGGTATTTTCCATCCAACCCATTGATAAGGTTAACCAGACCAGATTGTCCAGACCTGGATGAAGGGAAATACAAATATCAGATTGAAGCAAAATTTTTATGGCCTGCAAAATGTTCTTAATGGTCATCCACCATTGTTTCCAGTGGTATGGTCCACCTGAGATTTGGATCTACTAAGATTTCATATCACTTCCTAAAATGATCTATAAAAACTAATGGACGGTGTGGATATACAAAAAACGCATCAAGGTGGGCCCCACACGGTAAGGGTAACACCCACTAAATTGTCACCCGCGTAACACCTAATTAACTTCCTTAATGAGGTAACGGATTGCGTACTGAGTATCTCAATATGTTATAGTGTGCTGAGTAGACTCTATGGGGCCCACTGTGATCTATATGTTTTATCCACGTCATCCATCTATTTTGATAAATCATTTTAGGGCATGAGCCCAAAAATGAGGCAGATTGAAGACTCAAATGGACCCCATCACATGAAGCAGTGGGGATTTAAAAAGTCTACCGTTGAAAATTTCTTGGGGGCCGCAAAAGTTTTGGATCAAGCTGATATTTATGTTTTCCCTTCATACAAGTCCATGTGACCTTATGAATAGGTTGGATGGAAAATAAACATCATAGTGGGCCCTAGGAACTTTTCAACGGTAAGAGTTCAATCCCCACTACTCCATGTGGTGTGGTCGACTTGAGCCTTCGATCTGCCTCTTTTTTTGGATCACGCCCTAAAATGATTTGTCGAAATGGATGGATGGCATGGATAAAACATATAGATGACAGTGGGCCCCACAGAGCCCCTAACATGACTGTACGTCTCTAGCTAGGTTGGTAGTATCCAATCTGTGCCCTCATGTCGATGATTAAAAAAAATTGGAATTTTGTTTGCTGGGAGGGAGTTTTGTCGAAGAAAGGGGGGGTTTTCAAAACCATAAATCCAACCTAAATCGGGAAGAAATCCCCCCAAAATCTCGGAATTTTCGCAAAAATCTGCGACATCAATCTTCCAATCGAAGAAAGAAAAGGGAAATTTTGTGGTTTTCTTACCTCTATCGAAGACGGTAGTTGTCGATTGATGCCCACGAGATTCTCTTCTTTCGAGTTTCGATCAATTGGTTATTGTCGAAATCAAAGTTTTTTTTTTTTTTTTTTCATCCACGCCTTTCGATTTTTACGTATTTATCGGAAAAAGAGGGAGTTGGCTACAATATTCTTGTATTGGTTGGTGGCTACAGTCGATATTCTCGGCGATAATCCATACTATTGATGATTATGGAAATTTTTGCCGATTTATTACCAATATTCCGTAGAGAAACGAGAACTTGGGGTCTCGGTGTCACTAGTGCAGCGACACCGATATTGTCAACAATAATTCGATAATATCGCCGATAATTTAAACACTGATTTCATCCCTTGAATTTGGAGGCCCATAAATTGAAGGGTGAGGGGGTTCTAGTACTCCCCAGCCTAATACTTCTAAAAGAAAATAGAAATAAGCCCCAATATACCACACACGACTCTTTAAGGGCGTGCTTGTTTTTCATGTCTCCTAGGTAAATGTATGTAAATAGATGTAAGAAGGTAATTATTACCATTTACCTTTGTTTGAAGTGAACGAGTATTTCCTTCCTTGTAAAAAAACATTTGAAAAAGATTGACTGTACATTTGTGGGCCCCACCGCGATGTCTGTGACATATCCATGCTATCCATCTGTTTTACCGGAACATTTTAGGGCATGAGCCCAAAAATGAGGCAGATTCAAAGCTCAAGTGGCCCACACCATAGGAAATCGTGGTTATAAAAGGTTTTTAACGGTAGGCATTCAACCCACTATTTTGTGTGGCGTGGTCCACTTGAGCTTTGGGTTTGCCTCAATTTTGGGTTCATGCCCTAAAATCACCTCGCAAAATGGATGGACGGTGTGGATAAGCCACATGTATCACAGTGGCCCTCACATGAAATTCTCACCCTCCTTCGTTTAGTGTACAAAAAGTAAACTATCATTATTAGCCTTGAAAAAAGTGTAGGGAATTACATTGCAATTAATCTACCCATTTACTTGTATTTACAAGCTGTAAATGGAAATCAAACGCGCCCTAAACAAGCAGGTGGGCTACATGTTTGGACCATTGTGAGTCTAACAAGCCTTCTTTGTAACTGTTCAGTCTGTTCAAAGAGACACGTGCGCACGCACACAGACACATAAGAGAAGGCAAAAAGTGCCTTGCAATATGGATTTTACTAAAAAGCAATTAAGCTTGTGTTCATTTCATCCCATGAATTGGGAGGCCTAGAAGTTGAAGGCTGAGGGGGTTCTAGTAGTGGGATGAATTGTGGAAAGAAAATATGCTCTTTTGAGCAAATGATGGTAGAGGTTAGGGGAAGTGATGTCTTCTCTTTGGTTAGAGGTTATCAAAAAAAGTATGGTGAATTGGAAGGAGGTTCATTCTGTTGTTGCCTTGTACGAGAGATGGGTTGAAAGTGTGGAGAGAAATTAACAGAGTGGGAAGGAACAATGAAGGTTTTGGAAGATTCTTTTACAAAGAGTGGAGATATGTTCCATAATGGGATCTAGTTTCTTATTGGGAAGGGAGATAAGAGTGAGGTTCTAGAAAGATGTGCTGTTGGATTCTGCTTTCCCTAGTTGTTTCTTTTGAAGCTCTACATTTATTATCCTTGAACAAGGATGCCAACTTGTTGAACTGCTATGAATTCTTGGGGGTTTCCATTGTGTGGAACATCATTCTTGGAAGAAATATCTCGGATGAGTAATTCTTATGGGCAAGCTCAATTAAGTCTCTGTTTATCCTAGTGTGGTCGATAATAAATATCGAAGTGGGATTCAGATGGCAGCTTCTCATCCAAGTTCATCAATAGGGTTATTAAACCTCCTTTTGGAGGTTCTAATGTTTGAGCCACTTTGAGGAGGCCTCTTATTCTGCCAAGGGTGCAAGCTTTCACATGGGTGTCTCGAGTAACGAGATCCTAACTATTTACACTTCTCAATCCAAAATATGTGTAGCCTTTGCAGGAAAAGAGATGGATCATGTATTCCTTCATTGTGGTGCAGCTGTGCAGTAAGGGCCTTTCAGGATCATTTCTTGGGGCCAACTTCGAAGTGGGTTGTCCTTCAAGCGGGGCCTATCTTGGATGTGGGTCAGTCATCATTAGGGGCTGACCTTCGATGTGAACGTCCTCATGTGGGGCCCACCTTTAATATCCATTGCCCATCATGTGGAGCCCACCTTTAATATCCATTGCCCATCATGTGGAGCCCACCTTTAATATCCATTGCCCATCATGTGGAGCCCACCTTTCCATCATATGGCCCCACCTTCGATGTGAGCCGTCCATCACACAAGGCCCACCTCGGATGTGGGCCATTCATCATCGACACCTTTGATGTGGACCTTTCATTATGTGGGGCCCACCTTGATGTGGGTAATCCATCATGTGGGGCCCGCTTGGATGTGGGCCATTCATCATTAGGGGCCGACCTTTGATATGGACCTGTCCATTATGTGGACCCCATCTTAATGTGCGGTCATCCATCATGTGAGGTCCACCTTCAATGTTATTGTCCATCATTTGGGGCCACCTTCAATATCCATCGGCCATCATGTGGAGCCCAACTTTGACATGGGCCGTTCATCCTGTGGGCCCCACCTTTAATGTGGGTCATTCATCATGCAGAGCCCACTTTGGATGTGGACCATTCATTATTAGGGGCCTACCTTTACTGTGGACATCCATTATGTGGGCTCACCTTGATGTGGGCCATCCATAATGTGGGGCCCACCTTTGATGTGGACCTGTCTACTGGGTGGGCCCCACCTTTGATGTAGACCACCCATCGTGTGGAGCCTCCTTTGATATGGACCATCCATCGCATGGAGAGAGAGAGAGAGAGAGAGAGAGAGAGAGAGAGAGAGAGAGAGAAGCAGAAAAGTCAAGTTGAAAAAAAAAAACTAAAAAATTTGTAGAGATAAAGTAACTTAAAGTCAAGTTGAAAAAAAAAAAACAAAAAAATTTGTAGAGATAAAGTAACTTTCATCACGTAAGTTACTCATACAATGGTGCTTACCGAACTAACTTAAGTTAAAAAGTTACATATTGGGTAGTATCCAAACGAGCCTTAAAATTCTAGAAAGGAAACTGTTTTGACCGAGAGTCAAAATTTCTAGCTGTCCAGGTCTAGCAGTTCATGCGAACTAACCACTTGGTTCGATTGGTCAAATTTTTAATTCTATCTGTGCTATTCAATTTATTCATTTATTACTTCACGGGTTGGACAGGAGGTTGGACTTGTCACAACCCAAAATTTAGGAACCAAGTGTGCATCCCAGACTCGAGTTCCGTATCGCGACTTGTACATTAAGTGTACTCCATCTAATAAAAACACAGTTTATTCAGAGACCATAACCATGTATATGTTGCCACTCAGTTTTATTTACAAACATTCACACCTCAAATTAAACCAGGTAAATTCATAAATTTTCAATTAAAATGTCTATTGGCCCACCCACTTGGGGCCTTAATCCGATGTAATAATCATCAACCTTTTAACAATAATTTAAAACCATGTCCAAGACCATCATACCCAATTACACCCCAACATCATATTCTCAATTAAACAAATAGCTAGAAACAGAACTAAAATCAGGAAATATACTTGTTTGAAGCAATCGAATTAATAAATTGAAATTAATCCAATGCAGTCAATTCATTCTTATGTTAAATACGACCATGTATTTTGTGTGTCATTCATAGGCTCAGCTATGTCCTCCTGCTCTTGCACTGCAGGCTTAACATCTGTTACATCTGTAGGGTTTTTCCATCAATAAAATGTAAGCTGGCCAGGCCTAGTGAGAAATCCCAGCATGATTCATCAATTAAAATTAATATAGAATAACAAACATGAATCAAAATGAATAAACAGTAAATAATTGAAATATAAGATTGCTTCAAGTGGGGATTTACATCCACTTGCTTGAGTTGGAATTTCGTCAACTTGCATCCTCCGCTTAGAAAGGCATGTTGGTAGGTATGGGCAAGGCTTGCATCCGCCGCTTGGGAAGGTATCTACCTGTTGGCAGGCATGGGCTAGGCCTGCATTTGGAAGCATGGCCACCAGGAACAGATTATCATCTGGGTGGTCCCCAGGAACGACTGGCATAGATTGTGCACTCAGCATGCTAGGATTCAACAATTATAGTTTAAAACAGATCATTCAACATATAATAAGGAAGCTTACAACAACAACAAATTATAAGCTGTTATACATTTAACAAATGTAAACAGGAACAAACATCAAATCATTCTAAATCACGTATACAAATATTAAACAATCAACATAGCAACACTACATTAATTTTAATGGAGAGGAAATGCGTTGGGATCACTCGCCTGGAAAATCCGGTGAGATTGATTTCGTTCGAATAATTAATCCAATCAACAAAACCTAAGTATTCCCTAAAACAAAATACATTCATAATCATTTTCCAATTTAGATGAATTTGCATGGTGGGGCCCCACTCTTGATTGATCAATTTCTAGATTGGGGTCCATAATGCTATCCAATTATGGTCTTTCAAATCTAACCCTTAATACATGGTATTAAGATCTTAAATGAGCTTCAAATCTAATCCTTAATACAGGGCATTAAGATCTCAACCGGGACCTACTTGTTCAATCAAAGTGGTCGTCCATCATACCAATGACATTCCAATTGTCTCAACCAATGTTTTAAATAGCTACGCTATGTAGCGTAGCTTAGCCTTAACGCTACGTAGCTCATGAAAATAGCTTAAGTCACGTGTAGCCTACGCTACATAATGATTTGCCTTCGCTACATGAAAATTTGCATATGCTACACGCTATATAGCTCACATTACAAGTTATTTTCACTATAACATAAAAAATAATTAATATTTAAATTTTTCTATATTCAATAAAAATTAGTTAATCTTTTTGGTGCTTTTAATATAAATAACAATGTAAATCAATTTCATTGCTCTTTCTTTACCTTAATCATTGCGCTTTCATATTACTTTAGTTTGCTTTTGATTGCACCAAATATCATAAAATTTTGTTAAATTTCATTATTCATCAACCTAATTTGGTGCAAAATATCATGAAATTGGTGTAACCAAGTGCAACCTTGATTAAAAATCGAGAAGTAGCATGTAGCTTACGCAACACACTATGTAGCTTATGCCTCATGCTTCAGAGGGGTGAATGCTACACTAGTCTCAATGTGTATAACTGATTTAAAATTATAATTATCATTGAACTATTAATTCAAATTCTCAATGTCAGAATCAAACAGACTGTTTCACCTCCTGTCAGTCGAACCCCCTGATCTGTTGGGTAGACCGACAATGTCGAATGTTGAACTGACTGTCCTTGGATTCGTTCGGTTTTGACAGACTGAATTATAATTTGGGATTTTTTCTAAATCTTGGTTTTAAGGTCCATTTATACATATTGGTTAGATCTAAACCAACCATTGGCCTTCCCATGATTGATTAGGAGAGAGGTCCATTGATCAGCTTGATTTGAAACCTCTATGGCCCACTTCATTCAGAATTACATGGTTCATTTAGGATTGCCATTTGACCAGTGTGGTCCACCTAACGGTAAGATAAATCCAATATTTGAGGCTCCATCATATTTCAACCCCCAAAATTTGATGAACCATATAGATCGGATTTCACCCATTAAGGTGGGCCCACCACAATTACTATGCAAAGGCCAAAGATCGATTGTGCTAAAATTTGGGTTTTACTGTGTATGCTACATACATGTATGTGATGGACCGACGACCAATCCGAACTGTCCATCACTTAGATCCGTATGTCATTAGTAAATAATGGAAAAATAAAAGAAAATGATAAAGATTACACTAACCTGTAGGAGCTTTTCCAAACCCTAGATCTCTCTCCCGTCTCCTCTCTCTTTTCTAATACTCTAGAGTTATGGAGAAATCCTCCGTTCTCTCTTTTAAAATGAGAGATTGGTTACGAGATAAGAGGCAAAATCCTATATCTTTTTTAAGATGGGAGGTTAGTTATGACATTAGTTACGAGCTCAAAGATGGAGTAATTCTGAGAATCCGGTGGGCCTGCAAGATTTGGAGATCATTTACGCTAAAAGGCCTTATCAGGGTCCACTGCAACGGACGGTTCTGATCACTCTCCAGACGGTCCAGATCAATTGAGAATGGGCCCCTCTGAGATTGTAGATGGTCTCTTCACTGATCATGGGAAGATAAAATGGGAGATTCCTAGTTCAATTAAAATTCATATGTGGTTCTGTTGTGCTGGAATATACTCTCGGTTTTGACCTTGCACAAACATGCACGTGTTGTGCACACGTGTTGTTTAGTGAGAAATTTGCTCCATCCATTTGTTTTTCCATATCATGATGGGCCATAAGCCCTGATGTGAAGCAGATTTGAAGCATAGTTGGGCCACTGGTGGAAGGTTGGTGGCAAGATGCCCACCATTGAAACCTCCCTAAATCAGTTTCCTTCTCTCTTCTCTCTTCATTAATTCATTAATTTATTTATTTATATAATATGCCAGAGACATCAGAGAGCTAGCCTCTCTCATCTCCTCTTTTTATATAAAAACTTTCAAATGCATGTGTGGCCCATTTTCACCGTCCATTTTAGGCGAAACTTCACCACATCCTGCCATTTTTTGTGCTCTTTCTACAGACTAAATTTGGACATTGATCTCTCAACGGTGCTCGAGATGTGTTTTAACGGACTATATAACTCCATTGTTCAAAACAATTGTTGTACAAGTCTAATAGAAAACTTAGCCACTAGTTTTGACTTATAGCTTATGTGATCTTCGAAATGATCGGTTTATTTTGGTATTTGAATGGCCTGTTTGGCAGATATAAATATGATGGAAGGTCAGATGATGGGCTAAAATTAAAGTAATTAGATGGATATGAATTTAATCATGTATATGGGTAATGGTACGGTTGATTTCGCAAACGGATAAGCACAAAGTGGATTTTTGGAGTGATTCATGGGTAGGACATGTACACCATTAGATTTAAGTGACTTGTTCACGTGTGCAAGTTGCTTAGATCGTAGTTTTGACGGTAGGTTAAGCATATTTATAGGTGACGAACAAGATGGACGGATCAAAATCTTAATTCGATATGTGTACTAGCGGCTATGGAGATTTGGTAGTTAGTTTATTATGATCGGGTGATCCAAAATTAAAGTATACTATCCGATATCTTTATCTATGGTGAATAATTGATTGAACAATTGGTTTGATGAACTACTGAGTATTTTAGGATATATGAAGGTCCATAGTTTACTACGATGAATAGGTGCATACAAGTGTGTGTTTATGAGTCCAAGGGTATGTACAAGTGTGCACTCTATTTAAAAAGTTTAAGTGCAGGTCTGTGTTCCCACACACATGAATACTAACTTAGATTTTCATGGTAACACCCCAGAACTTTCGATACTCAGGTATTGAAAAGTTCAGGGTGAGAACTTGTTTGGACAAAAACCTTCTTAAAAAATGGGCTGGGGTCTGAGGGTTTTAAACATTGTTGTGAATGTTTGGGTGGTGGGGGAGGGAGTGAAATTGTGAAGTGAGTAGGAGTGGCACATCGGGTGGTACTATGTAACTTGGATGTTGACATGTGTTCTGGGACTTGGTGTTAGTCATGAACTCATGATTAATGTGTCGGACAGTGGTTTGTGAAGTAAGATCTGCTAACATGTCTATACACATGTTTAAAAAATAAAATTACTGTATTTTAATACTAAATTTAGCTATTTGTGGAAAAAATCATTATTGTCATCATCATCTAAGCCTTATCCCAACTAATTGGGGTCGGCAATTGTAGAAAACATCTAAGACATAAATTATAATTATAATAACCCTAAAACCAGTCATGACAATAAAAAAAGAAAAAAGAAAAAAGAAAAAAATATCCCAAGGATAAAACAAAACAATAACTAAAAAAAGAAAAGAAAAAAAGAATGAGTTCTTTATATGAGCCGTGTGCAAAGGTGAGCAACTCAGAAACGAACTTGGGACATGCCCACTTCATGGTGAGCTTTTTTTTTTTTTTTTTTTTTAAATTTTAAAATTTCTTATTTTTTTACAAACACACACACACACACACACACACACACACACACGCTCACACCCACCCACACACACCACACAATGGGCACTCGAACCCATGACCTTGGTGTTGAAACTCAGAGTCTACCACTAAGCCATGAGCTCAATTTCAGAAAGGCGTGGTGCCCATGGTGAGCACAAAGCGAACTATCTTTCACCATTTGCTAAAGAAAGACCTTTTGCTTGCCAGTTAAAGCCACATTCTAATTTTGGAGGACTTGTCTCACTTTGAGAGATGTCCCTAACAAATCAAAACTTAGAGAAGGGTTAGCCTTTCTAGAAATATCAAGTTTAAGATGTGCACTCATCCAATTTTAGATGCATGCGTGCCTAACTGTATCTATCTGTGAGGGTTTTTGTTTTTGTTTTTGTTTTAGTTGCGCCGCCCCCCTCCCCCCCATAGTAACCACAAGATACTTGGATATTCAAATTCCTTAGAAACCTGTGTCGGATATTACATGACATAGGTATGGGATTTGTGTTTGGATATGGCTCCATACCCAAATATTTTATATTGATGAACCTTTGCCGAGATAATAATGAGAATTCCTGTTTCAAATCTTGAAGTTGACCCGAAATAGCTGGGAAAGGTTGTGATGATGATGATAACGACGACTTGGTCACATCCACCCACCTCAGGATTTGGGTTTCCAGAAGTCCAACACCTAGACCCACATCTGTGGCCAAGTAAAGCAGTGACCTTCCTTTTCATGTTGATTACAAACTCAGATGACCATTTTCTGCTATCCATATGCCGGTAGAAGTACTAGGATTGCTCTTTGTTTTGGCTTCCGATGACGATCTGGGACCCACAGGTGCCATCTTATGTGATGCTGGGCATTCCGAAGCATGAGGAAGCCCCTCCCACTCCACAACACCCCCTCTCCCCGATGGGTGAAGCTTGTTCACGTATGGATCTCACAGCCATCCATCAAATCTTGGTGATGACCCACTACAGGGATGATGAAGGAACAAATGAGGTATGATTCATTCATATTTTATACATACTACATATCTCTATGTATGTAAAGAGGATTGGGGGATGCAGTGTCAAATTTCAGTTCCACCTTTTGACTATTTTCTATGTGAATTCAGTTGTCTTTCCAAGAGTGGACACAACAAATGAGAGATATGCTGGAGGCAAGGAAGCGTGGAGACTTTGCATTCCGCGATAAGGATTTCAAAACCGCCATCGAGTGTTACAGTCAGGTATATATTGGAGTTCTCAGTCCGATCCGTGGGTTTGTACAAGTAGGGCCCACTGAGATCCAGAAAATTGGTCTGTGTGGCCCTAGTAGATGGATGATGCCTTGATAAGTTCCAGTTGAAAAGTTGTACCCATCCAATCTTCGGCCTTTTCTTTTATCGAATTTGAACATTACGGCTATTTACAGTACAACAATCTGAGGGTGTCTCATCAGGGAGATTTTTGGTTCCTGGTCATTCTGTTGTAGGGCCCATCAGTTCAACAGTCTGAGAACCTCTAACATTGTGTCCTTGGTCTGAGAATCATATTGTTCCTCCAGATGAATGAACGAGATCATAAGGCAATTCTCTCTTGCTTGAACATGTCTGACATATTCAGATGAGCAGAATAAATATTCTAATGATATGAAGAAAGAAAATGAAGACTAGTTTTTTTTTTTTTTAAATACTGAAAAGTGAAACAACAATATGTAATTATGGAAGAATTGGAGAATTTAAAAGAAAATCTTATTTACAACTGCTGTTCTCTCAATATCTTATATCTGCTCATGTGCGTCATGCAGTTCATTGATGTCGGAACGATGGTTTCACCCACAGTTTATGCAAGGCGAAGCCTATGTCATCTTCTCTGTGACCAACCTGATGCTGCTCTCCGTGACGCGATGCAAGCACAATGTGTTTACCCTGAATGGCCCACAGCCTTCTACATGCAAGCAGTTGCCCTCGCCAAACTAGACATGCACAAGGATGGCGCAGACATGTTGAATGAAGCGGCCGGGCTTGAAGAGAAACGACAACGAGGCGGAAGAAGTTCCTGAAGAATCGAGTAACTAGCAATAATGATTCATCCATATGCCAGATTCTAGTATGATCCCCATGTTGGGAATTGGTTTTTTTCTCAACCAAATGTAATATAGAGAGAACAGTTTAAATTAATGCATGTTTTTTTTTTTGTTTTTTTGTTTTTTTATTTTTTGTTTTTTTTTTATTATTATTTTTGTTTTCGTTTTTCATTTTATGGAATCTTGTGTCTCAATGTATATGAAAATACAATAAGGGAAGGAAGTTGTGGGGCACACGACGTATATCGGCCCCTGCTTTTGATACAGGTGGTAACAATCAAGCTTGTGAAGGATGTTGATAGAGGTGGTGATGATCTGTTCAGGTGGCAATCTTATTCGACGATAGTACTAGCAAATTCTCTGTTCATTCACTTGAAAAATGAGGACTCTGGATGGTGATGGGAGACATTGTCACAGGAGGTATGAGTGGTGGAAGGTTTTGATTATATTGCTGAAACATACTATACAATCCTGTCTGCCCACAAGAATATGGAGGCTTTTTCTACATCGAATTTAAACAGTCGTGCATTTTGCACCTAGTCTGCTTTGACATCTTAGAATGAATTGTTCTCATAGGAATGCCAAAGTTCCCTAGCTTTGTTGAAGATGGGTTTAATCTGCCCATATCTGGTACCTGCATTGTCTTCATTCCTTGCTAAGCATACTCAATTGTTTTGTGCTACAACCAAATATGCAAAGGTGACATCCCCGTGAATATCATCCCCATGATCATACACCTAGGTGTAGACCAATGTTCACTTGGCTCTCCACATGGCTTTGTGCCTATCACACTTAATAGTCAAAGATGACCTTACACGCAAGGTAAATATCAAGGCCCATCAGATCTACCTCATCAAGATGGCACCAAAGATTATTTGAAATTTTACATTTTCATGTAGTCTTGCAGATATCTCTCTTACAGTTGTAATCTTGTGAATCTCTCTCATACAGTTGTAAAGACACCTCATACGGTTGTAAAATATATTTTAGATAGAGATTAGAAGAAATTTTACAACTCGACCTTGAGTTGAAGTGGTGAAGAAAGAGAATTTGTTGGGACTTTCATTGTCATGGTATCAGAGCAGGGTACAAGGTGAGTCTTGAGAACTATTTTTCAACTGTGATTCCTTCACCTTTTGGGAATTCACCACTAGCAATGACGTCCTTCTCTAGTGTGGCCTATCCTCACCCATCCTCGCTTAAATGTAGGGAATTTTGTTTCAATCAAATTGACCCAATTGAATTTCTTACATTGGAAAACATGATGGAGCTCGTTGAGAGCCAGGCTATGACTGGGTTTATCAATGGTGAACCTGCCATTCTGGATTATACGATCTCTGTTCCAACCATTGAAGGTGACAACCTGGACTATCTTGCTTGGAGACGTTCTGATCATCTTTTGTGGATGGATCACAAGAACTTTGTTTGAAGAGTGCTTGGATTGGTGGCCAGACTTGATATTGCATCAGAGGTTTGGATGGTCCTCAATCACTTTGCGCAAGAAGCATAAGAAAGAGATCTTTCTCCCTTAGCAACTTCAGCTTCTACGTGAAGGAGCATCCACTATGCTTGATTACATTCGGGCACTAAAAAATATTTGCAGTAATCTCTTAACCATCGGTAAGCCAGTAGATTCTTATGGACTTGGCCAGGGTTACAAGTCGTTTGTCACAACAATGCCCACTTATATTTGATTTGTCTTCTTCTTAGCCAAGAGACTGTGAAGAACCTACACAATACTCAGGGCCTTAGATTCCAATGTTACCATTCTTGGTTAGTGTTTCAAAGGCCTATCAACCCATTTTGGACTCAAGAAAATTATTGTGGTAATGGGGATGCTCTTGACATTACTCATATTAGGTCAACTAATATAGGGTTTGGTAATAAATTAGAGCTGAAATTGAATAATGTGCTTGTGGTTCCGAATATTAGAAAGATTTTATTCTGTTAGGTAGATGATGACTATTGAAGATTCGGATATTTTTTATTTCTCATCAGACAGGTTTGTGATAAAACACTGGAAAACAAGGGCACTGATAGCAGCAGGTAGGAGTAGTGACTTCTACTCCTTGAAACCAGGAATACAAGAAGCATTTTTTCTCAACCAAATCTAAAGTTATCAATGACAAAGTTTGGCATCAACGACTTGGACCATCTATTGATGCGAGTAATTGATTTTCATTTTTACCAATGTGGAACTTTTTTGGATGAACTATTAATTAAATTTCATTGGGATTACAAGGACCAGCTTTGGTAGAATGGAAACATCGACATGAAATGGAACTTGGTCACTACGTTATTTCACAGCCATGTACCTAAACACTTTCAGGTTGAGGCTTTTGAATTGGCTATATGGTTAATCAATCATATACTATCTTGAGTGCTTGGCGGGAGAAGTCCACTAGAGAAATTATTTGAGAAGAAATCTGACTACACTTTTTTGCGAGTATTTGGTTGTAGACAATGTTTTAAATAGCTATGCTATGTAGCATGTAGCTTACGCTTAGCCTAAATGCTACATAGCTCCTGAAAATAGCTTAAGTTGCGTGTAGCCTACGCTATATGATTAATTTGGATACACTACATGCTTCATAGATTGTGCTACACGCTACATAGCTCACATTACAAGTCATTTTTCACTATAACAATAAAATCAATAATACTTTTAATGATTTGTTACATTTTTCTATTTCAATGAAAATTTGTTAGTCTTTTCAATGCTTTTAGTAAAATAATACAAAAAATAGTTTTAAATCAATTTGTTGATCTTTTTTTTCACTTTTATGCTTAATCATTACCCCTTTCTATTACTTTAGGTTGCATTTGGTTGCACCAAATATCATTAAATTTTGTTAAATTTTATTATTAATCATTTAATTTGTTGCGACCAAGTGCAACCTTGATTAAAAATCTAAGTAGTGTATAGCTTAAGCAACGCACTATGTAGCTTACACCTCATGCTTCAAAAGGGTGAAGGCTATGCTACACGCTATTCGCTATTTAAAACACCGATTGTAGATGCTTCCCATGTCCACATGAGTATGCCAAAACAAAGTTTGATCCAGGATCATTACCATGTGCATTCATGAGTTATAGTCATCTGTACAATGCTATATTTGTTTCCACCCTCCTGCAGGCTGGGTTACATTTCATGGCATGCGGTACTGTTTGATGAAAGCGTTTTTTTTCTTCTTCATTTTAGGAACCTAGTTTCCTTGTTTTCATTCACGGAATTTTTTTTTAAATAACCTCTGTCAATGAGTGGTTTATAGGTGCTAATGATACACTGCTAAGCCCATCGCCATCTTTTCAAGCTACTCTCATTCAAAACCCATGGATCTACTGGACCCACTAGCTAACGTAGGAGGGGCCCATGCTTCTGCACAACCACTTTTTGTTTCACATTTTGGATCGCCCCACATCCGCGACTGTAGTTGAGTTTTCTCAGGTCCAGTCAGTGACAGGCCCAACAGCGATAGTCAACCAACGCATCTGGTTAGGCCCATGGTACATCCGGCCAGGTCCATCACGAACCTTAGCCCGACAGTATGTCTAGGCAGGCCCATGATGAACCTCACGTCCCTAGTGCACCTAGGCAGGTCCATTACAAGCATCAAGCCTCGAGAACACACAGACAAGGCCATGACGAGCTCATCCAAGGCCTGTGGTGAGCGCAACTAGCATCCCAACTCACCTCACCTCAACATGCTCATGTAATGGCTGTTGGAAGAGCCTTCAAACTATGCTGAAACAAGGTCTCACGGCTAGTTGGCAAGACTGGCCGACTAGTCTTATTATCAGTTAGGTAAGCAGTTTGAACACTGGACAATTTTGGGGAACCTACGACCAGTCTTTAGTGGCCTGTGACCGGTCTTGTGTTGAGGCAGAACGGGTCGAATTTTGAGCAGATCTCTCTGGACCACCAATGACGGGTCGTGGGTGGGCCACGATTGGTCGACAATATTGGCGGTGGTTTGCATGGTTACGCAGTTTTGCATAATGTGTTTCTATTTTCGATTAGGATCTATATAAACGATTTCGATTAGGAGTCTATATAAACGACTCCTAATCATGTTTAGAGGTATTCCTAGGACTACCAAGGTGTCCTAATTCGAGATTAGGGTTTGGGGAGAGGATTGTGAGGGAGAGAAGCTTTGTTCATCTCTTTGGGCTTTTGCTTTGTGTGTAGATATCTCTGTAATCTTCTGATATTCATAGTGTAAGTGTTGCTTTGTGTCGTGGTTTTTCTTGCAAGGTTTTTCCATGTAAAATTCAGATTGCCTTTGTGTTGATTGTGTATGTTGTGTGGTGATTGTTTGATTCTTCTTGGTGCTTCCGCTGATCGGTTTTTCAACAAGTGGTATTAGAGCTATCGTTGGGAAGTTGAAGAGTAAAATTCTGAGAAGATCTCGTGGCAATGAGCACGAAGTTCGACGTGGAGAAGTTTTTGGTAAAAATAACTTCGAATTATGGAAGGTGAAAATATGCGCCATCCTAATTCAGCAAGGGGTCATGAACGCCCTTGGGAAGCGATTGGAAACTATTACAAATGATGAGTGGACCCAGATGGACGAAAATGCTATGACCTTAATACAATTGTGCTTGACGGATGACGTCCTCTATAACGTCATGAGGGAGAAGACTGCTGTAGATACATAGAGCAAGCTAGAGAAGGTATACGGGAAGAAATCTTTAGAGAACCAGATGTATCTGATGATGTAGCTCTTCGCTTTGAAGATGGCGGAGGGGACCGATGTGGATGATCACATTAGCAATTTCAATAAGTTAATTTACAAGTTGTTGGACATTGGTGAATATACGAAGGATGAGTATCAAGACTTGATCCTACTGAACTCGCTTCCTAGTTCATATGAGTCGCTTAGAGACTCGTTTTGCGTGGGTATGGATACAATCAACGTTGAGACCGTAGTCTCAGCCCTCCAGTAGAAGGCGATGAGACAAAAGAGCAGTGATTTTAGTTCGTCCTCCGATGCAGTGGTTATGAGGGGAAGAAATTCAGAGTGGGATGAATGATCGTCACGCTCGTGATCCAAGTCCAAGGGCAATGGCAAAGGAAAATTGAACTGTTGGGGATGTGGTCAGTTAGGGTAAATGAAGAAGGACTGCAAGAGTACTAAGAACAAGAAAGAGAAGACAAAAGATTCCTCTAGGGAGGTCAATATCGTTGAATATGAAGAAAGCGGAAATGATGTGTGCGAGGTCTTGACGACGTCAAATAGGAGCGTCTTTACTTCTTATAGGGAGTATGAGGGAGGCTCGATATTTCTAAGCAATGACTATGCCTGCAAGGTTGTAGGGATTGGTATTGTGTGCATCAAGATGTTCGATGGGATCGAACGAACCTTAACTGAAGTGAGGCACGTTCTTAGGTCGAGGAAGAATCTAATTTCTCTTGGTGCACTCAAGGCAATGGGGTGCAAGTTCACCGATTTTGATCGGTTCTGTAAAGTTTTAAATGGGGCCCTTGTAATTATGAAGGGGCAGAGGCACAAAAATATTTATAAACTGATTGGGAGCACTTCAGTAGGTGGAGCTGTAGCGACTACAGCGGATTCCACTTTTGCACATATGTGGCATGCCCGTTTGGGCCACATGAGCAAGCGGAGCATGAAAGTAATCTCTAAACGATCTTTGATTCCTTTTAAATTTATAGACTTTAGTATATGTGAGTATTGCATGTATGAAAAATAGTCTAGGTTGTCATTTAAGGGGGAGAAGCACAGTATGTAAAAGGGTTCTTAAATATGTCCATTCCGATGTATGCGGACCGTCGCCCGTAATTTTTATTGGGGGGTCATCATGAAGGTTTGAGGTTATTTTCTGAAAAATAAATTCGATGTCTTCACTACTTTCAAGTATTGGAAGATCATGGTGGAGAATCACTACAAGAAATTGGTTATTTATTGACGATCATATTACGTCACTAATTTATATTTTTTCGTCGGCAAATATAATTACCGACGAAATGCATCGTCGCAACAAAACGGTGGCTAAAGGCTTTTACTGATGAAATATCAAGTCGTTGATAATTATTAAGTCAATACCGACGATTACAATCGTCGACAAAATATGTGACTTTTGGTAGGCAAAAACTAGAACTTTCATCGGTAAACCTCACAACTACCTATGAAAGTTTTTGTCGGTATAAGTATAGTAAATACTATTACCTATGATTGTAATCGTCGGTATAAGCATAGTAATTATTATTATTACCTACGAAATAGTTCGTCGGTATAAATTTATATATGCTATACCAACGATTTATGTTTGTTGGTATAAATATTTATGCCTATTATTACCAACGATATATTTCGTCGGTAATAGATTGCTTCTTCTGGTTTAATTTATTTTCCGTATTCAGGAAAAAATTCCTGATATACACCTGTTACAGTATATTTTCATCCTCCATCATGGTGGGTCCCAAGAAGGCATCAACGGTAGGGGGCACAGTCCCTACCATGATGTTTAGTTTTAGGTTTTAGTTTTAGTTTTAGGGTTTAGGGTTTAGCTCTTGGAGGCACAACCAACTCACGGATAGCTCCGACACAAATCCGGGTCTGCTCCACATAAATACGGGCCTGTCCAAATGGCCAGACCACCCATATTATTGTCCATAGGAAATGAACAGCTTCATCATGGTCATAATAGCGCTTCTCACCTTCCAGGGACCCCCGCTCAACATCTAGATAGCTCCGATGCACATTCGGGTCTGCTCTATCAATTCCAAGCTAATACACAAACACGGGCCTGTCCAAATGGCCAGGCCACCCATATTACTGTCCATAGGAAATAGACAACTTCATCATGGTCATAACAGCGGTTCCCACCTTCCAAGGACCCCCGCTTAATATTCGGATAGCTCCAACGCAGATCTGGGTCTGCTCCATTAATTCCGAGCTAATATACAAACACGGGCCTGTCCAAATGGCCAGGCCACCCATATTACTGTTCATAGGAAATGGACAACTTCATCATGGTCATAATAGCAGTTTCCACCTTCTAGGGACCTCTGCTCAACATCCAAATAGCTCCGACGCACATCCGGGTCTGTTCCATCAATTTCTAGCTAATACACAAACACGAGCTTATCCCAATGGCCAGGCCACCCATATTAATTATTGTCCATAGGAAATGGACAACTTAATCATGGTCATAACAGCGGTTCCCACCTTCCAGGGACCCTCGCTGAACATCCGGATAGCTCCGACGCACATTCGGGTCTGCTCCATCAATTCCGAGTTAATACACAAACACGGGCCTGTCCAAATGCCCAGGCCACCCATATTACTATCCATAGGAAATGGACAGCTTCATCATGGTCATAACAGTGGTTCCCACCTTCCAGGGATCCCTGTTCAACATCCAGATAGCTCCGACGCACATCCGGGTCTGCTCCATCAATTCCGAGTTAATACACAAACACGGGCCTGTCCAAATGGCCAGGCCACCCATATTACTGTCCATAGGAAATGGACAACTTCATCATGGTCATAACAACGGTTCCCACCTTCCAGGGTCCCCCGCTCAACATCCGTTTGGATCAAACATTCTTAATCACAAGTATCATGTTCATCATTTAATTTGCCACTAAATGATAATATAATACAATTAGTCGCCCATCCAAGGATGGATAGATTGAAATGCTTTCATTATTTCCATTTAAATGCCCAAGCCTAAATTTCGGCATCATCTCCCCCTATCTCTCTAGATATATTTATCTTACATTTAATTTTCATGTCAAGTATCCACACATTGTGCAGATTATTGACAATGGAAATAAACATAAGAAACATATTTAGAGAGAATAGGGGAGATGTCGCACAAAACTAATGGCAAAGCATATAAATGAAAAATAACGAAAACATTCCAATCTATCCAACCTTGGACCTGTCCAACAGGATAATTTGACAGATTTCTATACCTCCAAAACACACTTTATCTATGCTCAGCAATATAGAAATCTCCAAATGGGCTACCTAATTGTATTATACTACCATTCATGGACAAAATAATTATTAATAATAAGCCACATACATCCACACATACATCCACATACATCCACACAAATCAACCACGGATAGCTTTGACGCACATCTGGGTCTGCTCCAACAATTCCGCATACACAAGCACGAGCCTGGCCATTTATTACTGTCCATAGCAAATGGACAGCACCATCATGGTCGAATAGCGTTTCCCACCTTCCAGGGACCCCCGCATCAATTTAACTTTCATCCGATGGTCTAAGTGAATGGATTCCTTCCCATGCACCTAGTTGAATACATACTTGTAGGCATGACCAAAGCTATTTGGACAGTCCATTATGTCCAGTCAACTCTTCTTCCACTACCGTGTAGAAATTACATCAATTAGTTGGTCCTAAACATCCGTTAGTAAACTATCTCTCATAAACAATCTTGCCCATCCATTTTTTTATTCCACTGATTTGGAATCATCCAACCAGCACAATTTTTTCAAGGTAGCATAATATGTGCCAATGGGACCCAATGGACGGTCAAGATAAATGAATTGGAGGCCAACAAGTCTGAATGCAACAGGGTCCATGCAAATGTTTCCATATACTTGTCTACTAGATTAGTTATCCTAATATATTAATAACTAATGAGACACTAAAGATGGGATCAGTAAATGAAAAATTACTGATATTTTATATTTGAAATGTAAACAATTAAAATTAAATTATCCAAATTGTGGACCCCCAACTAGATTTATCACGGAACAAAAAATTATTGGATAGTCTACTTATAGTCGTAATGCAAATCTGTATGGTTCAAATCATTGGACCATCTCAATATGTCAGTCCACAAGCAGTGGGCATCGACGGTGGGCCCCACAAGAAATCATACAGCATGGTGGACTCTCAGGGGCGCGAATTAGGTGTTACCTCGGGAACAACTTAATGCGTGTTACCCTACTGTGTGGGGCCCATCTTAATGTATTGTTTATATATCGAAGTCAGTCTATTTGTTTTTTCATATCATTATAGGATGTGATTCCAAACCCTAAGAATATTTAAATCTCAGGTGGACCATACCACTAGAAATAGTGATTAATAACTATTAAAAATGTTTTGTGGGCCACAAAAGTTTTGGATCAAATGGATATTTATATTTTACCTTCATCAAGACCTTATTGACATTATAAAGAGCTTCGATTTCAAATAAACACTACTAAAACCTTATGATGGGCCCTTTGGAAATTTTAATGGTGGGGCACTCAATCACACTGTTTTTAGCGGTGTGGTCCACTTGAGTTTTGGATATCCATAATTTTTTATTTTTTTAATTGATTTAATTAAGAAATCCCTAATTAGGGATTTATTTTGAAAATCCCTAATTAGGGATTTACTAAAACAGTGGGCCCACAAGCAGTGGACATTAATGGTGGGCGCCACAAGCAGTGGACGGTGATGGTGGGCCCCACAAGCAATGGACACTGTTTCTAGTGCTGTGGTCCACTTTAGATTTGGATATCTATAATTTGTGGGTTTATTGGAGCACGGTGGGCCCCACAAATTGATGGACAACATTCGGTTGGTGGGCCCCAAAGGCAGTGGAGCGCAGTGGGCCCCACAAATTGATGGATAGCACCCGGTTGGTGGGCCCTAAAGGCAGTGGAGCGCGGTGGGCCCCACGAAGGACGATGAGAAGTGAGAGATAGGGAGAGAGAGAGAGAGGAAATGGAGGGAGAAGGAAGAGAGGAGAGAGAGAGAGAGGGTTACCGGCAGTCGTGGCGGCGTACGGAGGCCGATGATGGAGAAGAACGCTGGTGGCCGGAGGCGGGGGGCCGTGCAAGGGAGCTAAGCCATGGAGAGAGAGAGAGAGAGAGAGAGAGAGAGAGAGAGTGAGAGAGTGAAATGAAGTCGCTGTGGAGTCGTTTGCGACTTAAGACATAACACTTTTACTGACGAATATTTTTATCGGTAATAGTGTTTTTAAATTTATTCATCGATGAAATATTTCGTCGGTGAAAGGAATTTTTGAGAATGGCGGGATTATTGCCGGATTTTACCAACGAAATAATGTTGTCGGGAATAATATATTATTCCCGACGAATACAAATAATACTCATCAGTGAAAGTCTTTTACTGACGAATAAATTCATCGGTATTTAGTGTAACGCCCTGGAAATTTCAATCCTCGAGCCTTGAAAGTACACGAGTGCCTTTAGAATTTTTTCTATTTTAATTCTCAAATGAGAATGCATACGCTTGATTTAGAACTAATAATCTAGAAGATTTGTACATGAAACCCTAGTTTGAATGATCCGATTTGATCGAAACCTCGTAAGACATTTAAACACATCAATCTAACCGTACACTCTTTGTTAGATATCATGGATAACTACGGATTCCTTTTTAATTGTCTAATCGTACATCCGATCCATTGATTAATGAATCTCAATCTATGATTTACTAAAATCACAATGGATTAACCTATATAACTGACTTACAATGCAGATCCACCTTAGACTACCCTAATCAATGAATCAAATTTCGATTATCTTGAGTTTAGAAATCGATTTGACAAAATAGCCCTTTCGACATGTAAAACCATATGAATGAGATTAACCGCCTTTAACCTGTAAATAAATGCACCCCGTATATCACATCATATACCTAGCTATGCCCGTTACGACCTAGTGAAAGGATTCACTAAACTCTGTTCTCTAAATCATCCAATTGGTGTCCTGAAAACTTAGAACAGCTATGGACCGTTCGTTAGTGGGCCGTTGATCACGAATCTAAGCGGAATCGATTGCCTTAGTGAGCTTGACCTTTCCCCTATATCAGATAACAGACACCATATCCCGAACTGCACAACTTAGATCAAGACCAGAGAGGGTGAGTTGTGTGACTCACCTGATAAATGATCATTTGGGCCTATAAAAGGCAAACCCATCTCAAATCCATTCAAAATCTGGATTTTAGGTTTTTCTTAGGGTTTTGGCTTATGTTTTGCTTGGATTCATCGATTAGGTCGTTGTTCCTCTTAATTGCTTCGCACCAAGTGATAACCACAGGTAACTATACCCTTTATTGTAGGAATTAGCAATTGATTTTGGTCTAGTTGATTCTAATTTCAATCTTTGGTTGGAATTAGGTTAGATAGCGAGGTTCCTCTCATTTCCTCGTACTCTAGATGTCGTGGGCATGTGATTTCCCCCACACAGGTGAGGACTATCTTCTAAGTTGGCTATTATCAGCCCATGAGGGTTCCAAATAGTGAAAATTAGGTTTTTCTTGAATTCCATTCAAAGTTAAGTGCCGAGTGATTTATGTTTATGATTGATGTTCTGTATGTGTTGATTAATTACATGCTTGCTTCGATGTGTGGATTGATTGCCCATTTGAATCGATTTTATGAAAATATGAGATTTGATGTGTTGTGCATATCAAGTGTTCGATGAAATTCCTAAGTGAACAGAAGTTCACATTTGCTTGAGTAAGTGGATTACCATCCACCCAGGCTAGTGCCTGATTGTGAATTTGATGAGTTGGCCTGCAATAGTATGCTGAGTGTTTGATTTTACGACCATATATGAAATGAAGTATATCGCATATCAATTGTTTGGTTTTATGCCTGATTGAGACAATGAATGCTATGATGTTCTATTCCTCTCACAACATGGTTAGTATATTATTTAATTGACATCATTGGGATTAACCTCTGAAAATCACAATTTATGGACTGCCTAGTTGGGTTTGGCCGTCACGGACTTGTTTGGTCGACTTGGGGGTAACATGATCGACCGACCCTAGCTACGCCGGTTTGGTTAATGTTTCTCTCGGCCTACTAAATCAATCAATTTCAGGGTTAATCATATTTGTTTGATCATTGTTACATATTCTGTAGAATCTCGAATACCACAATTACCATTGTTATGTAGTCACTTATAACTGTACGTATCAAGTCTCATGAACCAGACATGGAATATGGGTAACTGTGTTTGTGCTATCTTTGGCTAGTGTGGATGATGAGCCCTCCAATAGCCTTGAGCATTGAATCCTACATACTGAAGCTCATGGGCCAGGCATGGTATATGGGTAACTGTGCTTGTGCTGTCTTTGACCGGTATTGATCCTGATGGTCTTATCAAGAATCTTGAGCACAGATGCTAAGTAACGAGCCTACCATCATTGATCTTGGGTGACGACCCATTACCATGCATATGACATTCTAGGGCATCGAGACCCTTACCATTCGATTCATTATTCAGTTATGTTGGGTGACGGACCTAAATTGGGATCCCACGAGCCAGGCATAGGACGCCCTGGCCTGGCGGTGGGCCCCGGCCTGGTAGAGGGTACCCCGACCTGGCATTGTCCAGTGTTCGGTAAAGCCACTTTCCAGTGTCCGGCTTTCCTCGCTGTCCAGTGTTCGGCTGCGTTCCTGTCGGTCGTGTTCCTGTTTAATAGACTTTTGATAAGATTGAGGTATTCTAGCTTCGCCAATACTGCTGATTGAATACGGAATTAAATAAATACTTGGTAAACATGCATACATCACATTTTCACTTGCATGGTCCGATGCTGCTGCTGGGTGGTAATCCCACCTATTTATTTCTCCGGAACATAACATTTGCATATCATGACTGCATGCATTATTCAACTAGAATAAGAACTTGATTGTAAGGTTATGCTATCTGTTGATGCTGAGGTGGTAGGTGTGAGAGCCCCACCATTTGTTATACTTCACTGCTTGTACTTGATTGTGTTGATGCCATGTTAACTTAAGGAATGGTAACACTGAGTATGATTACTCACTCCCACCTGGGGGGGTGTTTTAAAACACCAACTAGTTATTTTGATGCAGGAGTTGCTGCCACTTGATGCATGAGATGCAAGACCTGTTGGCTTACCTATGTCGTGCATTTCAATTTCTGCCTTGAATTGGATGTCTTGGGTTAATATTCTTAAAGATTTCATTGTACATGTATATATTGAGCCCCAGCTTGAGTGGATTCCTTGATTGTGTGGATAATTGTATGTATTTACACTTTAAATTCAAACTGAATTATACACTGTTTAGCTTAAATCTCTATTTATGAGTTGATGCCATCGACTTGTGCCATTAAAATATGCTTCCGCAAAATACAGTCATCTCTGAAGAGTCGGGAGCCGCGGACTGCCCGGCACTTAATTTTCGGGGCGTGACATTTAGTCTTTCAAAAATATATTTTTCGATGAAAACATTTGTCGGTGAAATTAATTTCATCGAAATGCCGGATGGGTTTTGTCTTTTACCGACGGATATATTCGTCGACAATAATTTTTTTACCAACGATAAGTAGTATCGTCGGTAAAAGTCTAGTTTCCGTCGTTATAAATGATGGTGGGAACATATATAGCGGTGGCAGGAATGGCTTATAGCTTTTACCTATGAAATAGTGATTTCCTCGGTAAAAATACTATTTACCTACAAAACTTATTTCGTCAGAAATAAGTTCGTCAGTAAAAAGACAATTTCTTGTAATGAATCAGTCAAGGTAGAAATTGAAAGTTTTGAGAATCGACAATAGAGGTGAGTTCACTTCCAAAGAGTTTAACCAGTATTGTAAATAGGAGGGGACCGTGAGGCAAAACACAGTGTGCCACACACCAGAGAAGAATGGTGTGACGGAGCGGATGAATCAGACTCTCTTGGAGAGAGCCCGATCCATGATTAGTAATGTTGAGTTGGGTAAAGAGCTGTGGACTAAGGCGGTTGAATGTTCGCTCGCCTCAAGTGCAAGGCTGCGATGTAGTAATAAATCTCGGTAAGACTAAGGTCAATCTACAGGGAATTAGGTAAACCAATTCTAATTATTACAGCAACTTCAAATTCAATTAATTTAGAAGTTCAAGCTCATAAACTAACTTAAAATAGTAACTTGTAAAATCTGTAATTTAAACAGAACTAAGGCCTCAGGGATCCACTTGTAGTAGTCCCATGTGAATTCATTCATCCAAGCATAAACACAACTAGAATTGAAGTTCTATCTCTCTTGTATTTGGAAGATTCAACATTCAAACACAAATAATCCCCACTCAAGTTGAAGAGTGAGATTCTAGTTCTAATGAAGCACGTAGAGGTCGAATATGTAGCCTTCGAAGCAACGACCATGCCAATGGACTATGGTACGCTCAGGGGTTACTACAATTCAAATCTAAACAATCCAAACATGATAATCTTAGAGAATTGCAAAGAACCCATGTCTGAAGCACATGAACTCTCATAAAACATCCAAAAATACCAACTTTTATTTAAACTATAACTTAAAATCCAACTTAAAGTAAAGTACTTGAATTAAAACAAATTCAACATGATACCTACCCACAAGCTTTACCTCTAGCCAAGCATTATCATGCTTTAATTAGAAACAATGAAAAGCTAACTTAAAAGTATAAAAAAATCTAATTTGGGAGAGTTATAAATGCTCCACGACGATCTTCTTCACCTCCCACAAAGTTCCTGATCTTCTCTAATGCCTTAGCTTCGATCCCCAGGTGTCCTTTTATAGATTTAGAGTCCCACCGACTCTGGAACTTCCACAATTTCGCAACACTTACGCACAGCGCATGGATTTTCGAAACTTGCTTAAGAAGCTACTGAAAATCAGCAGAAATACATTGCCGACCTGTTGGCCGACCGGTCTTAACCGTTCGAACTTGTCCAATTGGACATCCAGAGAGTGCAGAGGGTGGCCGACCTGATGGCCAACCGGTCTTGACCTGTCATGGCTCCTTTTTTTTTTTTTTTTTTTTTTTTTCTATTTTCCTTTCTTTCTTTCTTCTCTTCTTTCCTTCTTTCTTCTTCCTTCTTTGGCCCACCTTGGGTCTTCATCCAATGGTTCCTAAATGTGTACTTTTGGCCATCAAGTGGGCGAAGTCTTTCTCATTCCTACATCAACAAAACATTCATTAGATGAGTCTTTTAAGCATGCAAACCATGCATATAATGCGATGTAATGGACTGGAATATGTATAAATTAGAAGTTCAACAGTTAACACGACTTATTACTTGATAAATCAGTCACCCTCCATGGCAATTGAATGTAAAATTCTTGAGGAAGTGTGAAGTGGTCATACGATAGACTACTTAAGTCTACGAGTCTTTGGTTGTGAGGCTTACTCTCGTGTACTGTCAGTGGAGAGAGATAAGCTTAACCATAGGGCAAAACAATGAATCTTTATGGGATATGGTGATAGTGTGAAGGGTTATCGCATATATGATCATGTCACATGGAAAATTACCTTGAGCCGTGATGTCAAATTCGATGAAGGGTTTTTATTCCAAAAGGATGTGTCAAAGGAACCTGAAAAGTTAGAAGTGATTGGCATTTAGTTTGATAGAGATGAGGCACGGGCTGAGACCGATATGCAGGCAGAGGTACATGATCAGGTGGAGCAGCCACCTGTGCGAAGAAACCTAAATAGAGATCGCAGGTTACCGGCAATGTATAGAGATGACTCGAACATTACATTCACTCTCATTACAGATAAGGGGGATCCGTCTAACTATTGAACCTCCAATTTATACATTGTATAGCCCACTAAATCACATTATATGCATGGTTTTCATGTTTAAAAAGCCCGTCTAACGCATGTTTGGTGATTGTAGGAATGAGAGCGGACTTCACCCAATTGGATACTAAAAAGAGCCAATTGAAGCCATTGGGTGAAGGATGAAGAAGGAACAAAGAAAGAAGAAAGCAAGGAGAAAAGAAAGTAGAAGAAAGAAAGGAAGAAAAAGAAGAAGAATAACAGCCTGACCGGTCGTGACCTGTCGGCCATCCTTTACTGGACGCTGGACAGAAGGACCAGAGGGGTCCTACCGGTCTTGACCGGTCGGCTAGCAGGTCGCCCTCCACATTGAGCTTGCTAGACTGAATCCAAGACAAGTCTGACCGGTCGTGACCGGTTTAGACCGGTCGGCCATGTGAAAACAGTGTCCTTTCTAAATCGGGACTCCGATTTCTTTTGCGCAGTGCGTAACCTTACGCAGTTCTAGATGTTTCCGATGCAACCAAGCATCCACACTATAAAAGGACACCTAGGGGCTCTTCCTAGGGCATCAAAGAAGCCAAGGGACATCGTGGGAGAGAAAGGAAGCCGTCGTGGAGCGTCTGCAACCCTCTAAACTCTGGTTTTTCTATGTTTTCTAGTTCTTTCATGAGTTTTAGTTGTAGTATGACAATGCTCAGCTAGAATCTCTCAACTAAGGTTGAGAGGTGAAGCTTGTAGCTAATTTCATGTTTGATTCAGTTTAATTCAAGTAATTCTACTTCAAGTTTGGATTTTTACCTATTCTAGTTCTTAAAGTTGATAGTTTTAGATGTTTTATGAGAGTTCATGTGCTCCGGACATGGATTCCTTGCAATTCTCTGAGATTATTGCATTGTGCTTGTTTAGATTTGAATTATAGTAATCCTTGAGCAGGCCATAGTCCATAGGCATGGCTGTTACTCCGAAGGCTATGATTTCGAATTCTACATTGTTGAATGGGACTAGAACTTGGAAGTTCAACTTGAGTGGGATTGAATGTGTTTAATGCTATATTTTCCAACTAGATGAGAGATAGGACTTCACATCTAGTTGTGTATCTTGCTTGGATTGATTGGATTTATATGGGATTGCTACAAGTGGATCCTTGAATGCCTTAGTGCCTTTAAATTACTGTTTTTTACTAAGTTTCTATTTTAGCTTAATTGTTCCAATTGAATCTATTATTTATTGCAAATTGAGTTGCTGGAATAGTTTGGAACTTGTTCTCCAATTCGCTATGGATCGACCTCGGTCTTACCAAGTTTTATTACTACATCGCAGCCTTGCACTTGAGGCGAGCGAACAAGTTTTTGGCGCCGCTGCCGAGGAAAAGGTTAAACAGTTCTAATTGTTCTAGTAACTATAGAGTAATTTTAGTTAGGTAGGATTTTCAGTTTTTATAGAAGTAGATTTTCTGATTTTTTTTCTAGATTACTAACAATTTTTTGTTTGATTTTGTAGGATATTGTTGCTGACATAGATCTCACTCTATTGGGTAACATCTCCCCATCTCCCTTCTTTTTGTTTTTTTGTTTTTAGATTAGGGTAGTTTCCAATTTCTTAAAATTTCATCATGTATGATTGGACGGATGGTGAGTATAAGTACCTTTTGGAGGATGAGACGTCGGATTGAGGGACCCAAACTCATTGTGATCGGGATCCCTCCAAGTATGAGTATTTTTCTGAGATTCAAAGAACCCCCACTACCCCCCCACATAAGACAATGCGTGATTACATTAATGAAAATAATACACATATTGAGTACACAACGTAAGATGATGGGGGAATACCGGAACGAAGAAAAATTGAATAATGATCATCCGGGAAAAAAACATTACGTGATTACTGGATTGAAAATAATATAAGTGTTCCACCGGTTTTGGTAGGAGGTGTGAAACAACAAAAGGAACGGGTGAATAATAGCCAACCGGTTAAGACAATGCGTGATCACTTGTATGGATATGCCTATCAACCATCATATAACTCTTCATCCTACAATGCGTACGGTCTTAATTGGGAAAATCACCATTCTCCTTGTTCAAGGGAGGAACCAACCATGGTTATTACCAATCATCCTAAAACGTCTTCTTCTTGTGATGATAAGTATACACAAATACTTGAGGAAATATGGAATGAGTATGTAGATGAACAATCAAATTAAGCTTACTCACCATCTTATGAAGACGTTGAGCTCGAAATTTGGGGCATCGAATCAATCCCCTTTCATGAGGAGGATGGGGCTACCCAAGTCCCACCTTCTTCGAATTTAATGAATAGACTTTTAGAGGAGATTGATTTCGATGATCCCAATGTCATCATCAATTATGGTGAGTCCACTATCTCTTTTGGATGCTTTGAACTTAATGATGAAGAGACTTCAATGACGGTTGACGAACCCGAGGGATCCATAAAATTTGAAAGCGGTAGTGGGGTTGCCTACAATGAGGGTTTGGTGAATGGTTATGAACCTATGGTTTCTTTTTCCTAAGGGCTTAATGATTATGAGTCTCTAGAGGATATGCATGCTAGAGAGATGGCCAAGGTTGATATTTTTGAGTCACTCCACCAAGTTGTCATGCTGAATTTTAATGTGGAGAATGAGACTCCCATGAGTGAAAATTCAGATTCTTTGGACGAATGCTTGGCTCACTTTGAAAATTCAAATGACCCCATTATTCATGAGATTGTTAAAGCCTTGTATAATTCCGACTTGGTGCCTCATACTAGTTATGGAGAACCAAGTTTGGAAGAATTCCACTCCATGGAGGGAGAGTCACTCACCATCGAAACTGAATTTTTGCACTCACTCAAGCAAGATCATGATCCTTCATCCGACTATCTCGATTTTCTAGAGGAATGCTTGGGCCAATCATATGATCTTGATGATGAGATGATTAAGGAGTTGGATATTTTGTTAGACACGGTGTCGGTGCCCGAAGAACACCATTCCACTGATTTACACTCTTTACCATTGTTTGTGGAAGCACCGTACAATTCTGAAATTGTGGAGGAGACAACTTTAACCAATGAAAACTTAATAAATGTCTCTCCACCATCATGGGTCCTTCAGCCCATTGAAAATTCTGATTGGGAGGACCCGTTTTTAATCAATCATAACCCAAATCAGAATTTGAGGAGATATCTTTTTGCTGCTCTTATCTCCTCCTTTTATGCATGTGGTGCACAATACAATTGGACTTCAATGATAAGAAGCACACATGTTTACTGTCGAGCAGGACTTTGGATGGTCCTCATGAGAAATTTATTGAAATTCATGAAGATCCTGCTCAAATTTGATCATGTAGTCGATCAGACTAATCAAAGGTAGGTAGGTAGGTTAGGATTTATTTTTCTGAAATTAGGATTGAATAAGTCTTATCAAGATAAT
Organism: Liriodendron chinense; assembly: GCA_003013855.2. Classification (NCBI taxonomy): domain Eukaryota; kingdom Viridiplantae; phylum Streptophyta; class Magnoliopsida; order Magnoliales; family Magnoliaceae; genus Liriodendron; species Liriodendron chinense. The sequence goes on along the minus strand of ML058329.1, from coordinate 4,068,347 downwards.
GGAAGATGCTAGAATTGATCAACTTGCTAGCCCAGGGATTTTCGTTCTCACTCTCCTTTGTTTTATTCATTGCTCTCATGTCATGCTTATTGTATATATTGTTACATTGAGGACAATGTAAGATTTTGGTTGGGGGTGAGATTCCTTAGATGAATCTACTAGCTTTTGTAACATTTCGAGCAATTATGTAGAAATTTTTTGATTTTTCTAAAATTCAAAACTCTTTTGAAAAACTTTGTTTCTATGCATTTGGGATGATACGAGTATAAGAAGAGGAGATACAAAGTGAGTGATGTTGCAAGCTTTGAACTTCTCTTAATATAATGGTTTTACATGTTAATTCCCCTATTGTTGTGATTGATAGAAAATTTGAACACTTTTACACCTAGTTCACATTACACGGTTTTCATGGGTTGAAAGGATTATGCTAATTGTCGATTAGCTAGACTTTGATTTCAAGGTATTGAGAAACCAAGCCGGGGTACTTTGTCCATCTTTGTCCATGGGAAAATAACGAAAGATATGGATTTCTAAAAATCCTATCTAATTTAAAAGAAAAAGGAAAAGGAAGAATGAAATTGGGAATGATGGAAAAATGGTGGAAAATTCTGAAAAGGGCTACCTATTACCAACCGGGGAATGGTCTACCCGTAACCAAAGCCGGAAATGGGACGTAGTGTGAAAGCCGTCGGAAGGACGGTAAGGCCAATTCCTGTCATAGGCTTGTTGTTGCTCTATGCACCTTGAGATCTATAGTTTAGTTGATTTATGAAGAAGATAATCCCAGAAACTCATGAGATGAACTTTCACTATGCACACTAGGTTGAAGTTGTTCGAGTTCTTCTATTTATCAATCACTCAGCGGGAATTTCATGTAGACACTTATTATGCTATGAGAGTTTAAGGTTTCAACTTCTATCACTTAATTTCTCCAAAGTTTATACTTGTATGTCTTAGAATGGATAGAAACATGGTTTCTGAAGGAGAGTTGGTTTGGAGGTTTGAAATTGTTTCACGCATGTTTTGCTCGGGACTAGTAAAAAGATGGTTGGGGGTGTGTTGAACCTCCAATTTATACATTGCATATCCCACTACATCACATTATATGCATGGTTTTCATGTTTAAAAGGCTCGTCTAACGCATGTTTGGTGATTGTAGGAATGAGAGCGGACTTCACCCAATTGGATACTAAAAAGAGCCAATTGAAGCCATTGGGTGAAGGTCGAAGAAGGAACAAAGAAAGAAGAAAGCAAGGAGAAAAGAAAGTAGAAGAAAGAAAGGAAGAAAAAGAAGAAGAATAACAGCTTGACCGGTCGTGACCGGTCGGCCAAAGCAGTCCGACTGGTCTTTACCGGTCGGCCATCCTTTCCTAGGACGCTGGACAGAACCAGAGGGGTCCTACCGGTCTTGACCGGTCGGCTAGCAGGTCGCCCTCCACATTGAGCTTGCTGGACTGAATCCAAGACAGGTCCGATCAGTCGGCCATGTGAAAACAGTGTCCTTTCTAAATCGGGACTCCGATTTCTTCTGCGTAGTGCGTAACCTTACGCAGTTCTGGATGTTTCCGACGCAACCAAGCGTCCACACTATAAAAGGACACCTAGGGGCTCTTCCTAGGGCATTAGAGAAGCCAAGGGACATCGTGGGAGAGGAAGGAAGCCGTCGTGGAGCGTCTGAAACCCTCAAAACTCCGATTTTTCTATGTTTTCTAGTTCTTTCATGAGTTTTCGTTGTAGTATGACAATGCTCGGCTAGAATATCTCAGCTAAGGCTGAGAGGTGAAGCTTGTAGCTAATTTCATATTTGATTCAGTTTAATTCAAGTAATTCTACTTCAAGTTTGGATTTTTACCTATTCTAGTTCTTAAAGTTGATAGTTTTAGATGTTTTATGAGAGTTCATGTGCTCCGGACATGGATTCCTTGCAATTCTCTGAGATTATTGCATTATGCTTGTTTAGATTCGAATTATAGTAATCCTTGAGCAGGCCATAGTTCATAAACATGGCTGTTACTCCGATGGCTATGATTTCGAATTCTACATTGTTGAATGGGACTAGAACTTGGAAGTTCAACTTGAGTGGGATTGAATGTGTTTAATGCTATATATTCCAACTAGATGAGAGATAGGACTTCACATCTAGTTGTGTATCTTGCTTGGACTTGACATGGGATTGTTACAAGTGGATCCTTGAATGCCTTAGTGCCTTTAAATTACTATTTTTCACTAAGTTTCTGTTTTAGCTTAATTGTTCCAATTGAATCTCTTATTTATTGCAAATTGAGTTGCTGGAATAGTTTGGAACTTGTTCTCCAATTCCCTGCGGATCGACCTCGGTCTTACCGAGTTTTATTACTACATCGTAGCCTTACACTTGAGGTGAGCGAACACTAACTTTGAGGAGACACTATAGGATATAGATGTTGAAAAGTGGAAGACGACAATGCAAGACGAGATGTATTCTCTGTACAAGAATGAGACTTGGGAGCTAGTGGAACTTCTTGTGGGTCGAAAAGCGATTGGGTGTAAGTAGATTTTTTATAAAAAATAGTATAGGTACAAGGGTAGATTGGTGGCAAAAGGGTATGCTCAGCGTGAAGGCGTGAACTTTAGTAAGATCTTTGCGTCGGTTGTGAAGCAAGTATCTATCAGGTTCGTATTGGCTCTGGTTGCTTAATACGATATCGAGCGTGAACAAATGGATGTTAAAGCTGCTTTCTTGCATGGGGAATTGGATGGACATATTTACATGGTGCAACAAGAAGGTTATGCAGTGCAAGGGGCTGTGAACAAGGTTTGCAGATTGAGAAGATCGTGTACGATTTCAAACAGTTGCTTAGGTAGTGGTATAAGAAGTTTGATTCCTTCATGATGAGTCAGGGCTCTTTCTGGAGCGAGTACGATCACTATGTCTATTACAAGATACTGAGTGATGAGAAGTTTCTCATACTGGTGTTATACGTCGATGACATACTTATTTTCAGTCATAGCATGTCTGACATCGTTGTGTTGAAGACTCAGCTTTTAGGGACATATGAATGAAGGATTTTGGGCTACAAAGAGGTTTCTCAGTATAGATATTCGTAGAGATAGGAAGATGAGCAGGTTGTGGTTATCTCAAACCGAATACCTTGAGAAGGTGTTGGTAAAGTTTGGAATGGATAAGTCCAAACCTGTTAGTGTTCCTTACGTGGCTCACTTCAAGCTTTCTTCTGAACAATGTCCCAAGACAGATGAAGAAGCAGGTTATGTCTTATGTGCCCTATTTAGGTACTGTGGGTAGCTTGATGTATGTCATGGTCTATACAAGACCTGATATTTCACAAGCTATATGGGTGTTGTTAGCCGATTCATGTCTAACCCCGACAAGCAATATTGGGAAGCTGTGAAATGGCTACTTCGATACATTCGAGGTACGCAGGACTACGTCTTGATGTTTGAAAAATCGAAGGACAAGTTGGTTGGGTATGTCGATTCTGATTATGTAGGTAGTGTGAACTGCAAGAGATTGACTTTTGGGTACTCATTTGTATTAGCGAGTGGAGCAATTAGTTGATGTCCAAGCTTCAGTTTGTGGTGGCTCTTTCTACTATTGAAGCTAAGTATATGGCGGTGACAGAGGCTTTCAAGGAGGCTGTTTGGTTGAGGGACATGATTAATCAGTTAGGGCTTCAGTAGGAAGCCATCGGTTAATTGTGATAGCTCTAGTGTTGTAAATTCGCCGACGGTTTTTAGCCATTGGGAAAGGGGGAGTCAGCGTTTCTTCCCGACGGTTCAAAGCCGTCATAAATTACGACGGCGACTAACAATCAAACGACGGTTCATTGCCGTCGAAAATCCCGAAATCCCGACGGTTTTGAACCCTGGATCGACCGTCATAAAGACTGACGGTTAATAGCCGTCGGCGTTTCTTTGGTACAAAAAAAAAGGTCATAGGCGTTTGAGCATGCCCACAGCAACAAATAGTTGGCACTCTTATAGATTGACTGTCAACGATAGAGGGAAATTGTGCTCGGAAAAATAAATGCCAAGCAATCATTTTTTCGAGCACGTTCATCTCCTAACATCAATAGCCGATTCATAAGAGTGCGCTCCAGCTATCTACCATTGTGGCCATTAGCTCAAACGCCGATGGCTTAGTTGTTGAAAAGCTGCAGGAGGAGAATGAAAATAAATAAACATGACATAAAAGTGAATTTATAAGGAGATGAAAAGAAATTTCTAAGCAATAGATGGATCCATTTTATAGGAAACAATATGTGACCTCCATTATTTTGCCCTTGATGTACCACCTTGATGTACCACCATTATTCTTCCATACACATTAGTTTCTTATCTAGCATCTCGATGTCGAGATTTAATCCATACAAAAATAGAATTCCACACATACACATCAAGCTGATGTGGTTCTGGATATGGATCAAGAGCCGATGTTGAATCCTTTCCTAGCAAGTCTAAAGGTGTGTATGTCATAGTGTGAATTAATTCCATGAAATTGTCTTTTTAATTGTTGTATTCTTTGAATGTGAAGAAGATGGCATCATTAATATTTAGAAACTGTGCGAATAATTTTGATTACTGCTGGAATAGTTGCTATTCCAAAAAATGTCTAATATACCTATTATGTTGATGGTGGTTTTCAGCTTGGGTGATACTGCTGGCGTAGCTTATTATGAATGATCATGGTAGTTACTTTTTGTTCCTGTTTTCTGCTTTAATAAAATCAGTCACATAATCTCGCTGGTATCGGACCAACAACGAACTAAACCTTCTCCTAGTGTGGGAAAACCATGGAGAAGTTCTATTTTCAAGCTGACCCTAGTTAGTTGGGATAAGCCTAAGATGATGATGAGATGAACGATCCTTTGTCTTGTTTCTTTTGAGAAGGGAGGTTGCAGTTAAGGAAACAAGTTAGTGGTGCCAATCAAGAGAAAGCTCAAGATCATCAGGCAATAAAAACAACTTTCTTTCCACCAGGCAAAGTCATCCTTATAGCCCATTAACAAACTGAAATGCAAAAATAAATTCTTCCAAAAAAATCACTAAAGAGTGCGAATAAGATGCGTAAAATCTAGCAAAGAACAATTTCACCGACAATTAACATGCATGATATACTTGAGACTGTATTACCTAGAACCAACTGACCAAGGTATTGTACATTGCAAATTTGGATGGGGAGTTAATGATACCATGGGTGCAATTTGAGCGGGTCAACCTGACCCAACCAGTGTGGTAGCACCACACTTGAGACTTGGGTCACAAGGAGAAATCATGAACAGTGTGGTAGCACAACTAAGGAAATATTTCCAACCTAGCGAACAAAGGCATTGGATGAAAGGGGGCAGTCAATCCCATTCATTACATCAAATTCTTTAACAGAAATGAAACGAACAACATATGTGTACAAGAGAGCTTCAATGCTAAGTTGGTGGTATAACATGTAGAACTTCACTAGATCAAAGAATAGCCTGACAAACAACTCCATTGTAATGGAAGCAATGCGCCAAATTAATCACAGATTCCAAACCAGAATAGGTACAGTGTTCTAGTAATAAGGGTAGCATGGCAAAGATGTCAATACAAGAAAGAACTGACATGCCCTCGATTGGGACAAGAAAATATAGCCGATCTATGTGACATAACTTCATAAAATCATCTTATAATATGAGTTGCATGCATTTGAGTGTGGCCCACATGAAAATATGGAAGCATAACATGAAGATATGCCGGTCATCAAACGACAAGGCACGCACCCAAACACCACCACATATTTGGTCCAGAACAAAGAATCCTATAAACTTTTTGTAGAATCTATGTTTAGTATGAAAAGCTTGCGCTGAGATAGGAGACCTTGGGTCAACATAGTATGAAAAGCCAAAACATGTGGCGCAACCATAGACGAAATCATGAGATCGAGCACCGTCTCTCTCATGGAATAACCGATCCAAATCCATATACCAATCAAACAATAGCTCAATCTTCCTTGATTGCTCAAGGGGTAGCTTGAAGAACACAAGCCAAACAGAGAAAACTCCAATAGAAATTGTATAAAAATTATGTAATATGTCAAAAAATGAAAATCAAAACAGTATTTATAACCCCTAAACCCTAAGCTTCGTAGCCTATGTGTAACGCCCCAGATTTTTGGGATTTATTTGAAAATCTTTAAAACTTTATTTTGATTTTTATTTTATTTAATATCAAGTGTTTACTTTGTTTTGAAAACAATGGACCATTCGTAGGAGATCCGATAGGGGACCCTTTACAAAAGTTGCTTAGAATAATCCTATAAATGTTGTAGAAAGACCGGATTTAAAAAATCTCACTGTTTTTAGTTAATTACGAAAATGCCATTAGATAGACTTAAGTTAACGCACCATTTTTAAGTATTATGATTTCTGACAATCACTTTCACACAAAACTTCGTATATGAGGTTTTGGGCATATTTTAGCTGTACACGTCGAATTTCAGCCCTCCAATCATCCTACAAATGACCTAATAAGAAATTGGGCCATAGGCGGCCCACCTTTAATCGGATCTACTCCATTTTTTTGTGTTAGTGGCTAACTCTACATTGCTGGCCTGATGGATGGAGCAGATTGCCCTTATCCACCTTAGTGGACCCCACCTACAGAGACTGGCTGTTGCACGCGGTCTCCGTACCGCGTGCGCATGACTCCAAAACCCCTTTCTGTCTTCTTCTCCGTTTTTCACTGCAACAGCGGCTCCCACTGTCGTCCAACCTCCTCACATTGTCCATCAAGGTGGACCCCGTTGTCAAATCCAACCCTTCCATTAGATCTGCGGCCCACCTAAACGCAGTCCATCAAAATCCTATGACCGACTGACGACATCGTGGCCCGCTCTGAATCACCGTTCAAAACAAGAATGCCAAGATCTGTTGATCAACCTTGCATGGGCGACCTAGATCTTTCCCAAATCCTCATGTGGAGCCCACCTAGCTTCCTAATGGTACTCGCACGCAGTATAATTCCCTGATCTGCCATTTCTCTCTCCGATTCCAGGTAGGATTCGGTTCCGTTTGCACTAATACCCCTTGCCCAACCAACCTTGAGAAGCTATAAAGACCTCATGATCGTCTCCTGCCTCTTCTTAGAAATATCAGAGAGAGAGAGAGAGACCGACCATGAGGAGAGAGAGAAATCTAGAGAGAGAGAGAGAGAGAACAATTTGAGATAGAGTGAAAGTTAGAGAGAGAGAGAAAGAGAGAGATGGGGAAAGTATTGCTGCTGTCCAGTTTTTGTTCTTTCCAGGGAAGGAGAAAGAGAAGAAGAAGAAAGAGAAAGAGAAGAAGAAAGAAAATGAAGGAAAGAGAGAGAGGACGATTGAGTCAAGACAAAGAAAATGAAGGAAAGAGAGAGAGGACGATTGAGTCAAGACCTAGTCAACTCGGCCGAGTTATCGAGTCTCCCTACTGTTGAGTGAGGTAAGGCCCATCTAACCTTGATCTAGATCTTTAAGCCTAACCTAAACCCTAGCCCTAGATGAGATTTTAATCTCAGGTGATCAGAATAATGAAAACCATATATATATCTACACCCTAATCTCATATTTTTCCATTCAACGATGTAGGTTTAAATCTAAGCTTGATTTTACGGCCTTAGTAGCGTCTCCAACCATCCAGTATCACGAGGTGGGGATTTCTTTTAAGCCTAACTACGATAATAATAAATTGTATGTTGATTTTATGCTTTTATGCTTAAAAATTAGAGTTTTTGTTATATGATTTCTTGAAATCGTGCTTGTTGAAATCTCTTCATGTAAATATGATTTATATAGTGTTCCTTGTTGTGTATGTTGAATTTTGATGTATGAACCATGTTTAAGTGGTTGGAGAAGGAATTGTGATGATGTACATGCTTATGTGGAAACCATGCTCGATTTACGTTGTCACATGCTTATGATGATTGATGTATTGTTTGCTATGAGATATTGTATATGGATGTTACGTTAATGAACACCCCTTAACCCCATACTAATGTAACCGTTGATGTAAAGAGATGAAGCCCGTGTGAGGTCATGTTACGTTGGCATTATCATGTGGATATTTTGGATGAATATGCCTTATTGTGAAAGTTGGCATTACCATGTGTCTTATTGGCATTGAGAATTAAATATTGAGAATTAAATATTGGCATTGAGAATTAAATATTGGCATTACCGTGTATGTGTTGTTGGTTGAATATGCTATGATGTTGAGTTTGACACTACCGTGTGCGCATTGTTAGATACGTGTCAAAGGATCTTGATTGATTCGTTACCTGTGATGGATCCACTGAAGTATGGAATTGATGAATATGAAGATTCTTGAATTAATTGGGGGTAAGGAGTGGTCATTATCTGTATACATCATTAAATTGGTTGGATGCTAAAATACTTAATTAAAGGTTAAACTAATCATGCATTCACTGGACCCGACTTGGTGGGTCAGCTCCTCGGGCGTTTGAGAAAGTGTACATGAGCCCGTTTCACTAGTTGGGTTTTGGTGCATGGGAAGAGTGGAGTGATCCCGTCCTAGCTAGAACCTCTGGTGACTAGTGGGTAGTGAGAAGAGTGGAATGATCCTGTCTCAATTAGTCAGGGTGCCTTAGCCAGAGCATGCATGTCATGCATTGCATTAACAAAGATCTTTTACTAAGTTGTTTTGATTTGATTAAATGATAATATCCTGCTTGCGTTTACTCTGTATCATTATTATTATCATCATGATTGTCTTGGAGGGATATTTCCCACTATGATAGCGTTTAACGCTATCCAACCACATCTCAGATAATCCAGGTGAAGATCCAGTAAGTAAATCGAATACTACGACGAGGTGCTCGAAGGCTCGTGGCAGCAAATGACGGACGATGAAACCGAAGCGACTTGAAGATGTATTATGTTTATTGTCTTTGTAGAGTAGATTTATTTTCATGTAACTTGTAATAAGCCTCTCATGGAGACTAGAAAGTAGAATATTATATAATTTGTATGATTTAAGGACATTATCTTGATAACGTAGAGTAGAAAAACAGTCCAGAGAGTTCGGCTCCTCTCTGGATAAGGACCGACTGGTCAGCCGGCCGACCGGGGTAGGTCGGTCAGTGCATCCAGCCAGTTTTGGCTAAAAACAGTCTAGAGAGTCTGGACTATTCTTCCACTGGGGTTCGGTCGGTCGGCTGGTGCGTTTTCTGAATTGCCTTCATGGCTTTATGTCCAAGCTTGGTGGCCTTCCACTAATCCTTCTTGCAGTCCATTTTCATCATGTAGAGGTTAGCCATGCCCTCTACATCAGTCTCCTCTCCCTGAAAAGGACTCGACCTCGAGTTCATAGTATTTTCTGACTTATGGTATTCGTATAAGTCGACGACGTTGAATGTATGGGAGATCTCGAACTCCTTGGTAAGATCAACTGCATAAGCATTGTCATTGATCTTTCAGAGGATAGGAACCTAGACCTATCTTCTTATATTTGAGCTTGTTGTATGTACCAGAGGGAAAGCGTTCCTTGTGCAAGTGGACCATAACTTGATCACCGACTTCAAAAATCTTCTCACGGCAATGTTTGTCGGCGTCCTACTTGTACTTCTGATTCGAATTTGACAACTTTTCCCAGACTTCCTTAATTCGTTCAACCATGTTTTCCGCTGCTATGCTTCTTCCTTGTGTTGGCAACGGTACCAAGTCGAGCGTATGGCGGGGGGTCCGCTCATACACTACTTGGAATGGGGACTTCCCATTGATCTATTCATCATATTGTTGAAAGCAAGCTCAGTTTGAGGCAGGGCCAAGTCTCATGTTTTGGTTTCTCCCCTGAAATGCTTCGAATGAGATTTCCCAACGTTCGATTCACCACTTCAGTCTGTCCATCTGTCTATGGATGATACGCACTACTAAATTAAAGTTGTGTAATGAATTTGCTCCACAAAGTCCGCCAAAAGTGGCTAACGAACTTCGTATCTCGATCCGATGTAATGGTTTTTAGAACCCTGTGTAATCGCACAATCTCCTTGAAGAACAAATTGGTTACATTCGAAACGTCGAACGTCTTCTTGCATGGGATGAAGTAGGCCATCTTCGAAAATCTGTCTACTACCACAAATACAGAATTTGCACCGCATTGTGTTCGTGGGAGAACCAAGATGAAGTCCATGGAAATATCCTCCCACGGACCTTCTGACACAGGTAATGGAGTGCAGAGACCTGTATTCTGAGAGTGTCCTTTAGTAGCTTGACCAATGTGACACCTTGTAACCATCTTCCCCACATCTCGGCCTAAGTGAGGCCAGTAATAATGCTCCTCCACCAGAATCTTCATTTTGTCATGACCAAAATGGCCTACTAATCCACTACCATAGAGTTTGAGTATTATCTTGTCGCGAAGGGAACATTGTGGGATGCATAACCGGTTCCCATAAAAATATAGCAAACCGTCTTAAACATGAAAATTGTCGGGCTGGTTGTCCTTGCTTCAGGGTCTATGCTTCTTTGAAGTCTTCATCCTCGGCATACAATTCCTTGAGGCAATCAAACCCACTCACCTCACTGGATAACGTGACAAGGAGGGAGGCTCGATGGCTCAGAGCATCGGCTACTTGATTTTGTTGCCCAGACTTGTGTTTTAATACAAAAGTGAATTACTGCAAAAATGCAACCCACCTAGCATGCACACGACTGATATTAGTCTGACTATTTATAAACTTTAAAGCTTAAAGGTCGGTATTTAGATTGAACTCCCTCTGAATGAGGTAGTGTCGCCAATGCCGGAGAGCTTATACCTCGGCGTACAACTCTATCTCGTACGTGGACCACTGCTTTCTAGCATCGCTGAGTTTTTCACTATAGAAGGCTACGGGCTTGCCTTCCTGAGATAATACGGCTCCAATTCTCACATAGGATGCATCACAGTCTACCTAGAAAACTTTGTCGAAGTTAGGCAACACGAGGACTGGAGTAGAGGACAGCTTGTACTTGATTTCAGTGAAACTACGGTCGGCTTCCTCGGTCCATTGGAAAGGACCTTTCTTCATGCAATCTGTAAGTGGTGCGACTATCGTACTAAAGTTCTTAACAAAGCAGCGGCAGAAGGTGGCCAACCCATGACAATTACACACTTCATGCATGTTGGTTGGGTTGGGCCACTCGCGTATGGCCTTTATTTTGTCGTCGTCTACTCGGATGCCCGTGGAAAATACGATGAAACCTAAGAATAATAAGTGGTTCGTCAGAAAATCACACTTTTTCAGATTCAAGTAAAGTTTGTTGTCTTGGAGCACTTGAAGTACTTCCCTAAGGTGTGCCACATGAGATGCTTCGTCTTGACTATAAATCAGAATATCATCGAAGTAAACCATCACAAATCGGCCAATGAACAGATTCAAACTTGATTCATAAGTCGCATGAAGGTACTTGGTGCATTCGATAACCCAAATGGCATGACAAGCCATTTATATAGACCCTCCTTGGTCTTAAAGGCTGTTTTCCATTCATCTCCCGGGCGGACCCGAATTTGATGATATCCGCTTCTTAAGTCTAGTTTGGAAAATATTTTGGAACTCTCTAACATATCCAACATGTCATCTAGTCGAGGAATCGAAAATCTGTATTTTATAGTAATTTTATTGATTGCTCGACTGTCAACACATATTCACCAACTCCCATCCTTCTTGGGAGTTAATAGTGCCAGAATGGCATAAGGAGTCATGCTCTCTCTCAACATCTCCTTCTTTAGTAATTCATCCACCTGGCCTTAGAGAATTTCACTCTCCTTGGGGCTTAACCGATAGTGCGGTTGGTTAGGCAAGCTTGCCCCTAAAATGAAATCGATGTGATGTTGTATATCCCACATTGGGGGTAGTCCTTGGGGAAGTTCCTTGGGCCACGTATCGCTGAACTCATTGAGTAAAGGACGAAGGTTCGAGGGTATAACATGTTCTTGGGAGCCTTCCCCCTTTATTACCACAGCGTAGATTTCACCTGTTTCCTTGGCCTCTATCTTAAATGCTTCATGATAAGGAGAGAACTTCCCTCCACTACGAAAATCTTGGGGTCTGTCTTGGGTGACATAGGAGTGAGAATACACTTCCTCCCATCCTTTATAAAAATATAGACATTGTCACTGCCCACGATGAGTAGCGTCTTGGTTCTGATTGCCATGGACGACTAAGGAGAATATGACATGCTTCCATGTCGATAACATCACATAATACATCATCCTTGAAGCCTCTACCAATGGAAAATGAGATCAAGCATTGTTTTGTTACCTTGGTGTCGCTAACTTTCTTGATCCAGCCAATAGAGTAGGGAGTTGGATGCTTTGTCGTCGATAACTTGAGCTTGTCCACCATCACTTTGGATACTATATTCTCGCTGCTCCCACCATTGATGATAACCTCACAAATTTTCCCGTTCATAGTGCATCGGGTGCGAAAGATGTTATGGCGTTGGGGGTGGGCTTCTACTCTTGGAGTGTAACACAGATGCCTCACCACCAAAGACTCCCCATGGTCTTGTTCAATCACGTCAGCTTCCTCATCACACTCTTCCTCAGCTTGGTGATATTCACCCTCTTCGGGTTCTTCCTCAGCGAATTCTCCCTCATTTGTGGCCAAATTAGCCACTGGGCGGTTCAGGGCATGTATTGGACAAGTGACTCGGCTGACCACATCTCCAACAATTATTGGGTCAGGGTCGTGCATAAGGATTTGGAGCCTGATTTGTCCCAGATGTGGGTGGTACATTGCGTTGCGGCCTTGGAGCTCTGACTCTCGCTCCTCGAGTCGTGGTTGCAGGAGGCGGTTAGACTCGCCCTCTAATGAGTTCCTTTCCTTTGGTCTGGGGAACCTCTTATTCCACTGTGATAGTAGGTGCACGAGATGGAGGATATGATCGTGTAGGAACTCTTATAAGTCGAGATTTCAGCGTGATTGACAGATTGTAGTGCATCTTCTACTGTCCATATCTGTTGCATGTGTACCTGATCCTGGATATTGAGCCATAAATCACCAACAAACCTTGTGGTCCTCTGTGCTTCTGTTTCAGCTAAATCATTATGGGAGGATAGCCGGTGAAATTCAGCGGCATATTCTTCAACGGTACTATTGCCTTGACGGCAATTTTGATGTTTCTGGAATAAGATTTGCTCATAATCACGAGGAAGGAAACGCGATCAAATAAGTTTTCACATTCGAGGCCATGATCGAATGGGTAATTTGTTTTGCCGGGTGTGGGAGAGTTGTAATTGCTCCCACTATGCTGAAGCACCCGACTTCAACTTGTATGCAACAAGTTTAACTTTTCGTTCTTCTGGGACTTCCATGTGATCAAAAAATTTCTCTACTTCTACTAGCTAATCCATAAATTCCTCAATTCTAAGCATACCGTTAAAAGAAGGGAGTTTTCCCTTACCTCTGTATCTGTAATCGTTACGATCTCTGCGGTCATAATCATGCACTTGAGGTCGTGCAAGGATGTCCTCGACCTCATCGTCGTTGCCATCTGAAGTTGCATAATCATGACGTCGAATAGCGGCCGGGAGGGCTGGACGGATTGGTGGATTACCCCCAACACCTACTGCGGGTGTTTGAGCAACCATCGGAACTTGTTACGGTGCTAATGCAGTGGTGAGTTGATCGATGGACTCCCGCAGTCCTTGCATTGAAGTCTCCAACAATCTCTGGAGAAGATCCATCTTCTCTGCTAGAAACGCAATCCCCTGATCACCGTCAGCGGGATTGTTGCCTCGATTATTGCTAGAAGCCATCACCCGAGGGAAAGCCTCGCTCTAATACCAACTTGGCCCAACTGTAGACAGAACGCAATCGAGCACCGTCTCTCTCATTGAATAACCGATCTGAATCCACGGACCAATCGAACGATAGCTCGATTTCCCTTGATTGCTCAAGGGGCAGCTTGAAGAACACAATCCAAACAGAGAAAACTCCAATAGAAATTGTATGAAAATTATGTAATGTGTCAAAAAATGAAAATCAAAACAGTATTTATAACCCCTAAACCTTTAGCTTTGTAGCCTAGGTGTCCTACTTGCAATAGGAAAGAAAAACTAATAAAAAACGAGAAAGAAAATTCAAAAAATAGAAAGTTCGCGAGACTTTCTGGACGTTGGCTGGCCAGCCAGACAGGGGGGTCCGGCCGGTCGGATTTCACCCAAAACAGTCCAGAGAGTTCAGCTCCTCTCTAGACAAGGACTGACCGGTCAGCCGGCCGGCCGGGGTAGGTTGGTCAGTGCATCCAGCCGGTTTTGGCCAAAAACAGTGTAGAGAGTCTGGACCGTTTTTCCACTAGGGTCCGGCCGGTCGGCTGGAGCGTTTTCTGAATTGCCTTCGTGGCTTTACATCCAAGCTTGGTGGCCTTCCCCTGATCCTTCTTGCTGTCCATCTTCATCACGTAGGGGTCAGCCACGCCCTCTACATCAACATGGCATGCATGTAGTTTCACAAAAGGTTTGGTCCATTCCAGACATTGGGCCCATGGATAACAGTAAAAAACATTGTGTCTGAAATACCTGAGGAGTTGATACGGAGTGTTCAACCCATCGCCAAGAACGTCTAGTGGGTGTGTTTTGCAGCACGTCCACGTTGCAGACGGCAACATAACAGTTTAGATCAATGCAAGGTCCCTCCTTTGGCCTATCAATAAATCAAACAAAAGGAAATGCTTCTAAATTGTAGAACCTCTATGAGCAATCAATAAATCAAATTACAAGCAATATTCATTTGAGATGAATAAATATATTGATTTGATATTTTTATAATATGCTACATGCATTCTTCTTTCATTTACAGCAATCTACATCTAAAATCCGCGGGCATTTCATAAAAAAATAAAGATGCCACTGCCGAAGGGAGACTGGGTGAAGACGATTAGCACTGTGAACTGATGGACTGTTGAATAGATCTGCTAGTGATTGAGGATGTTGAGAACGGAGACTCTGGTGTTGATCAAACTTCTAAACATGCAATCCAATTCGTTCTCGAGACTCTGGAGACCTATATCCATTCCCTTCAATCCCTTGTGCACATTTTTCACCCACTCGACATCTTTGCTTGATTTGTTGGCGTATAGAGTGCAGAGATAGGCATCTACCTGCTCCACTTCACTCATTTTTTCCATCTCCACTTCACATGCTACTTGCCCTTTCCCCGCCATCCATTTCGAAATCAACAACCGCCTGTTTGTCTTTGTTGTTGGTGTTGATAATGAGATGAAGGAAGAGAGGGATTTGAAGATGGAGATGGTTATCGACCTTACTTGTCTAAGCACCCCTATCATCACAACAAGGTGTTGATCATTGTGGGAGAGAGGTGAGAATGCGGATTTGTTTTCCGCCCTCTTCAATTCTTTAAGGCACTTGTCCATCTCCTTCTTCATCTTCTTCCTTGAAGAAATGTAATCACGAACTTGGTTACAGAGATCTGGGTCTCCTACTCTTCTTCGGCGAAGAGCTGATAAGAGGGCCTGGGCAACTTCCTTCATCAGCTTGAAGACATCTCTAGTAGTCTCATACAAGTCCAATATTCGAAGAGAACCATCCAACATCTCATTCACCAATGTCTCACTCCCATTGCTGACTAGGGCTTGCTGGGTGAGTGGAGATTGAAACAAATCCTCAACAGAATCGTACAATTTTCTGAGACCGCGCAAACCATCGCATGATGTCTCAAGGGTGAGGTGGGCGGATGATGATGAGGTTTCCCAAGCCTGTAATTTCTGCAATTGATCCTCGACTCTAAGGGCAAGGGGATGTGATCTGGGGGGCATGCTAACAGATCGGACATGGTAAGGATTTTTGGGCATCACAAGTGGGCTAACCATCTTTCTTTTAGATCAAGACTGGCCTCAAAATGCAAACCACTGTTAGAATGGGGAAGAAAGGATGGTACAGGTCTCCTCTTCCATGGAGAGCTTTTTATATAGATTGCATCAAGCAATACACCATGCAGAGAGGAGACATGGGGAATCTCGGCCTCTTTAAGTTAAGGTTAGATGGGATTGGGTTAGGCATGTGATATCCCATGTGGGCCACACGTAATATATGGCCATCTCATCACATCTCATCGTAGGTAGTGTAAAATGGTTTATATATACGCATGCACGAGTGGCTTGCTACCTTGTCTACTCCTGTATGGCACAGACATACGTGTAATCTCTATTTCAAGTAGATAATGTAATATTGTTGTATGGACAGGATGCAATTATTGTTGTCCTTTCACGTGGGGTTTTCCTGTTTTTTCGCAATATTAGTCAATGTTAATCACAGCCCGCACCCTCAACTTTCATTCATTTATTCTGGAGTTAGTGACGCTCGGGTATAACACGGGTAGCACATGTGGAGAGAAGCGATGCAGGCACCATTAGGGCCAAGTCAATATCCACCATCAATTTTCATATTATCCGTGGTTAAACTATTCAACGGCCCTTATTTTTAGGGAATTATGCACGGATCATTGTATTTGACCCTGGAGGACCATGACCATGTTCGTATGAAGAATGGGCCATCATCATGGGCCTCACATAAAGAGTCTTCTGTTTGTGTGATTCCATCTTAGGCTAGTTTTTTTACAAAAAAATTCTCTGAAATTTTAGTTATTTATGCAGAGTTACGGTTTAATAACTATTCTTGCCTTGGTAGTAGGCTCCCGGGAGTTTCAACATGAAGTCTGGGGTTCAACTCCGATCGGTGGTGAAACCCCACTACCACGTGAGTGTAGGGGTGTCCGTGCGTGGGTGGGTGCACGAGTTAAAAAAAGTTTAATTACTATTCCAAGTTACTTTTCTTGTGGCTCAATTTTTTAATATGATCAAACTATGTTGAAATGACATGAAACTAGTGTTTACCATATTGGCATCGCCTTATGTATCACACTTTGGGATACATATATGTATCGGATATCACACAAGATATATATAGTTTGTATATTGGGTAATGTATCACATTTTTTTGGAATATGGGAAACATTGAGAAGTTGGTTGAATTTTTCAATGAATGATCAGAGATTGTTAAAAAAAGGCCTTAATATACACTTTAAATCATAACATCATAAAAGAAAATGCAGATAATAGGTTTTCTTTGTATTATCTCCTAAGTTATAAGTTGTCTTATTGAACTAATGCAACTATATTTAAAGTGAATTCATAACAATTATAAATATAAGAAGATATTTATGGAAACACAACAAATACATTCAAATCCAAATGAAGAAGTAGAAGTTTAGAAGTATACTTGTGATTGATGTGTCCGGCTGTGGCTCAGTGTAATGCCCCTAAAATTCAACACTCGAGTACAGGGACTCAACTCTCGAATTCGAGAGTGTTAAATGAATGCTTCAAAATATTAACTTATTTTTTTTTTCTATTCAACTCATGTTCACATGATATCCATCACATAGAAACAAAATAAACCAACTTCAGTAATAAAGTTCAAACTATAAAATTTCCCAACTTGTCTAAACTAATGGCCAACTAATGGACCTTATTACTGTTGGGGCTCAAAATATCACCATTGGTAAAAGAAGAAGTCACAACTTGAAAACAGTAGTTTGAATCAACAAAGGACCTGGAACAGTCGGAAAAATGCCAGAGCACGTGTGTAGCCCCAGTCCCAAGTAGCTTGCGCAACATGTCTGGGACTAACGCCTACCATTTTGGAGCTGAACTGGACATGTGCTGGGTGACCAAACGAATTGGAAGGTCCGAAAACCCTTAAACCTCGGATCGGGTCACAAAATAATGCTTATTTCTAGTATATGCCGGTACGGCCCTAGCTCGGGCAGCTTGTGCAATATGTCCGGGACTGACGCCTACCATTTCGGAGCTGAATTAGACATGTGCTTCGCAACCAAATGAACCGGAAGGCCCAAAAACCTTTAACCCCCGAACGACATTTTTTTTTTGGAAGGGACGCTTGTATTAATTCTCAAATTTGAACAATTCAGGCGGAGACCAAACCAAAAGCCCGAGCTCCACCTATCCTATCTCTATAAATAAAGAAAGGAAACGGAAAACACCACCCAGCCACACAAAAGAAAGAAGAGCGATGACTAAATCCTCCTAATATAGCCAAGGCCCACCTTATCAAGGAAAAGGAGGCCTCGAATCACCGACGGCAAAATCGAAGCTGAGGAGAACATCCGACGAGCTTGGGAAAGGTTGCCCCAACGGGCCAAGCCGTCAGCGACCAAATTAGCTTCCCTTGGGGAGTGCGAAATCTTGATCTCCATGTTGCTCATTAGCTTAATAATCTTGGCATACCAGTACCAAACCTACTAGCCAATTGGAGAAGGTTTGGAAAGAGTGTCAATCAACAATTGAGAGTCAGATGATAGAATCACTTTTGAGACACCCCGATCTGAGCATATGGTCAATCCCTTTGCTACCGCCTTGAATGACGTTTATTTCCACCTGCGCACCCCGAAAAGCACCGAACCCCTGACAGGGCAGACCAGAGAGGTCCAAAATTGGGAAGCATCTACTAAAATTAATTGTAATTAACCATTCACCTATCGACTAGTATGTTCAACTACAAGATTTGAGGCTAAAGGAATCGAAGCACATGTTAGGGTGATCCTGGAAAGGATAACTGTACATTAGGAGCACATGCACTTAGCCTAAAAACCCTAAATTTTTCTAAGTATGAGAAGCTGTAGAGTTTCTGAACTCTTCTGCAAAATTGGGCAAGACAACATGCACCTAACCAGAGATGCAAACAGAACCTGTAAAATCGGGTAGGGAGACATGCGCCTAACCACAACTCCATACATGCACATGCCCCAAAAAGAGTTCGAATTCAGGTGCAAGAGCAACATGTGCTTGAGGGAGGAAGGGTACATGCGCCTGACCTGCCTTTGGTGCCCACACCATATTCGCCCGCTATCAAAATGCGCCTGATCCCCATTGGCCGATCTCCGCAATTCTCGGCTATAAATAGCCCGATCTTTGCATGTCATAGTAAGAGAGAGAATAAGAACGAACGAGAGAGAGAACAACGCGAGCACGACGAGAGTGACGCAAGGTACATGCGCTTGCCCCAAAATTCATATGTGCTTACCCCAAAGAAAACCCTGAAATCCCTTGCCGGAGTTAAACATTCGCCACCAGAGTTAAACATAAACATTTAGGCTGCCTGAATGTGTCTCTCTGTTTTGTAAAACCCCTCTCTTTTCTGTTCAATTTTGAAAAAATAAAATAAAAGGAAATGCTTCTAACTTGTAGAACCTATGGACAACCAATTAATGAAAGGAAAATAAGAGCAATATTCATTTGACATGAACATGTATATTGATTTGATATTTGCATGACATGCTACATCTATTCTTCTTTCATTTACAGCAATCTACATAAAATATCCATGGGCATTTCATAAAAAATAAAGATGCCACTGTGGAAGGGAGACTGGGTCAAGAGTAATAGCATTATGAATGGATGGATTGTTCATCAAATCTACTAGTGATTGAGGATGTTGAGAACGGAGACTCTGGTCTTGATCAAACACCTAAACACGCAATCCAATTCATTCTCGAGACTCTGGAGACTTACTCTGAAAGATGCAGATGGAGGATTATCTATATCAGAAGGACCTCTACATTCCTGTAGGAGGAAAAGAGAAGAAACCAGAGAAGATGACAGATGATGAATGAGCTTCAGTGGATCGGAAGGCTTTAGGAACAATCTGGCTTTCTTTGTCTAAGAGCGTTGCCTTCAATATATCCAAAGTAAAGACCACAAAAGAATTAATGTAGGCTTTGGCTATGATGTATGAGAAACCCTCGGTGTCCAATAAGGTTCATCTTATGAAACAGCTATTTAACATGAAGATGTCAGATGGTGGGGGCGTGGCTGAACATCTAAACGAGTTCAATACAGTCACGAGCCAATTGGAATCCGTTGGCATCACTTTTGATGATGAGGTCAGGGCACTATTGATCTTGTCCAGTTTGCCAGATAGTTGGGATGGTTTGATGATTGCCGTGAACAATTCCTCAAGGTCTACGAAGTTGAAATTCGATGATGTGGCTAGTCTAATTCTAAGCGAAGAATCTAGAAGGAAGGCATCAGGAGCTTCAGGGGATTCAGAGAATGTTCTAAATGTTGAAGGAAGAGGAAGATCTTTGAACAAAGGAGGCAATAAACACGGTCGTTTTAAGTCAAGAAATAAGTCCAAGGGACCGAAAGACAAGGATGGGTGTTGGCATTGTGGGAAGAATGGGCACATGAAGCGTGATTAAGAAACAAGAAGGAAGCTCTCAAGGTGGGAAGGATTCAGTGAATCTATCTGAGGAGAGTGACACAGAGGCGTTGATCTTGTCTCTTCATGTGAGGAATGAGTCTTGGGTTATAGACTCGGGTGCTTCGTTTCATGCCACTTCATCAAAAGAAGTTCTTCGTGATTATGTGTCAGGTAACTTCAGAAGAGTCTACCTGGGTTATGATGAACCATGCAGTATTGTTGGCAAGGGAGACGTTCACTTAAGTCAGAAAGACGGAACGGTCTTGAAGATGAAGGATGTCAGACATGTACCGAGTTTGAGACAGAATTTGATCTCAGTGGGGCAGTTGACCGATACTGGATATGTGACGACATTCACGAGCGATGCATGGAAGGTCATAAAAGGTGCCTTGGTAATATCTCGAGGCAAGAAGGAAGGTACCTTATACGTGGCTTTCGGATCGTATAGTTCACTCGCAGTCGCATCAACTGGAGTGAACGGGCAGTTATTGTCACGCCCCGAAATTTGCGACTCGAGTACAATAACCCAAAGCCCGAGTTCCAGGGTGTGAATTTAAAATTCGAGCATAGATTCCTTGAAATTCCATTCCACACATCGTATAACTAAAATAAATCCCAAGTATAACGCTTCTTTTCCACTAATATCTTATTACATTGAATTTTACAAGATAAAATAAATTAAATACAATTGGCGTTTGAGTAACACGTGACCATCTGAATACTCTGCTCTGTCTACGACCTTTCCTTCCTGAAAACCTGCAAGAACTGTGGTAATTTTGGTGAGCTAAAAGCCCAGTGAGATCATTTCCATCACAGGTAATATTCCAGTTAATAAGAGATAGGATGCGAATCATCAATGGATAGAATTGTGTGCAATATACGAGGATAATGTTATGATTGATATACTTTATGGTTTATTATCAATAGAACATGATTATCATGATGTCATGTATGTCATGATACGTGTGAGAGCAATAAACGTCTAGGAACTCACTGTCACTGAACATTAGGAACCTGTCGCAAATCAACCATGCTCACCTAACCGGTACAGCGAGGCGGCAAATCAACCATGCACGCTAGGAGTCAAATCAACCATGCTCCTATTCTGTCGCAGTGTATAAATGTATGTTCATGTCATGAGTTATGGAAGCACTCCTTCAAGCATACAATGCATATCAGAACTCACACCCAATCACCCTATGCATGAATTATTTTCATTTAAGTGATTCTTTGTCTTTAAACCCTAATTTACCATTTACCGAGAAACATGAGGGAAATCTTATGTGGGATTCTAGGATTACTACACGTATCTAGGGTTACACAACGGTAGCATCATATCCACCTAAACCTACATTAAGTTGTTTTTGAATAGGTATTTAAGAATAAAATTTTGGGAAAGTAAATTCTCTAAGAAAGGATAATTCATAGATGAATTTGAAGAATAGAGACAAGAGATTAATCCCTTACCTAGGATCCATTCTACATTCAAGAACAAGATGAAATTCAAGAAGATTTGTGGAGAAACTGGGAGAGATTACTCTACTACCTAGGATGCCACAATCACATGAAATAATAAAGTGAAATCCTAAGATCCTAGTTAAAAGAGAAACTTAGATAGATGAATCCTGTACCTAGGATGCCATGATAAGGGAGGAAGCATTAAGGTACGCCTAAAATCCTGACTAGAGAAGTAGTCTTTATAACTTGAACATAAACAAGGAAGAACACTAAAGAACATTAACAAAGAAAGTTACGTGAGATGAATCACTCACAGTATGATGAACTATAGGCTCCACACATGCCCAAAACTGAATATGAGTTGGCTCAGCGAGTCGCTCAGCGAGTCGACTCAGTTTGAAAGTCTAGAGAAGAAACTCCTTCTTCATACCTCTTTCTTTCTCCTTTTTCTTCCTCCTTTCTTCTTCTCTTTTTCTTCTATCCTTCTCCTTTGTTGACTGGGGTGCTGCCCCAGCAATAGCAGCAACAATACAGCTTAGAATTTAATTTCTCACATGTGAACACGCACTCGTGTACTTACTCGTGCGCCTAAATTTTTGGGGTATTACAGTTATGGCATCAAAGGTAGAACATATGAGTGAGAAATGGATGAAAGTGTTATTGTCAAAGGGAAAGCTACCATGGTTGAAAGCAATCGATATGAAATTCTGCGAGGACTTTGTGTATGGTAAGCAGAAGAGGGTAGCCTTCAAGAAGACAGGACACACTCCAAAGACATATCTGTTGGAGCTTGTTCACACTGACGTGTGGGGATCGGCACAGGTATCATCTCTTAGTGGTTCACGCTATTTTGTTTCTTTCATTGATGATGCTAGTAGAAAACTGTGGGTTTATTTCTTAAAGCACAAGTTTGATGTATTTGATGTATTTAAGAAGTGGAAAGTTATGGTAGAAAATGAGACCGGTAAAACTGTGAAGTGTCTTAGATCGGATAATGGGGGAGAATACTGTGATAAGAGGTTTGAGGAGTATTGTGCAGTAAATGGGATCAAACATCAGAAAACGATTCCAAGAACATCGCAGCAAAACGGTGTGGCTGAGCGCATTAACAGGACCATCCTTGAGCGGGCTAGGAGCATGAGGCTACATGTAGGATTGCCCAAGACCTTTTGGGCAGATGCTGTGAATACTGCCGTATATCTCATCAATAGAAGTCCTTCAGCACCATTGTATGGTGGGCTACTAGAAGAAACGTGGACAGGAAAAGAGGTGAGCCTTGCACATCTCAGAGTGTTTGGTTGCACTTCTTACGTTCACATTGATGCAGAGCACAAAAACAAGCTGGATGTGAAGTCCAGAAGGTGCACGTTTATAGGCTACAGGCAGAATGATTTTGGCTACCGGTTTTGGGATACTGAGAATTGAAAAATCATCAGAAGCAAGGACGTAGTCTTCAATGAAAAAGTGATGCATAAAGATAGTTTGCAGCAAAAGTAGAATAAGGCCGATGAGAAAGAATTCGTAGAGTTGGAAGAGTTACCGGACATGGGTGTTACAGTGCCACATGATGAGCATGCACATGAGCATGATGAGGCAGAGCCGCAGACACCGGTTGTGAGGAGGTCTACTCGGGAGAGGAGACCCAAGGTCCGATACTCACCCTCCTTACATTATCTACCGCTAACAGATAATGGTGAGCTAGAGTGTTTTGAAGAGGCATTACGGTCAGATATGCGGGTCAAGTGGGAGCAAGCCATGGAAGATGAGATGGACTCTCTTGAGTCTAATCATACATGGGAGCTAGTCACGATACCTAAGGTAAGAAAGCTCTTCATAACAAGTGGGTTTACAGACTGAAGGAGGAGCACGATGGTTCAAAACGGTACAAGGCTAGACTGGTTGTGAAAGGGTTCCAATAAAAGGCAAGTATTGATTTCATTGAAATATTTTCACCTGTGGTGAAGATGTCTACGATTCGTATGGTCTTGAGTATAGTGGCTACAGAGGACTTACATCTAGAGCAGCAAGATGTTAAGACAACCTTTCTTCATGGAGACCTTGAAGAAGAGATATATATGCATCAGCCGACAGGATACGTGGAACCATGAAAGGAGAACAAGGTGTGTAGACTGAAGAAGAGTCTATATGGCCTGAAGTAGGCCCTAAGGCAGTGGTACAAGAAGTTTAACAGTTTCATGTCGGGAAACGGGTACAGGAGATGTTATGCAGACCACTGTTGTTACTTGAAGAAGTTTGATACGTCATACATCATTCTTCTTTTGTATGTTGATGATATGCTTGTGGCCGGATCAAGCATGAAGGACATCTCAGATCTCAAAAGACAACTGTCTAGAGAGTGTGCCATGAAGGATTTAGGAGCTGCAAAACAAATCCTAGGCATGAGGATAAAGCGTGACAGGGAAAACAAGAAGCTAGTTTTGTCACAGGCAGAGTACATAGCCAAGGTACTTGATTGATTCAGCATGGGAGGTGCTAAGCCGGTTAGCACTCCATTGGCCAGCCACTTCAAGCTTTCTAAGGAGCAAGGAGTTAATACGCATGAGGAACGGGACTACATGGCTAAAGTCCCTTATGCGTCAGCTATAGGGAGCCTCATGTATGTTATGGTTAGCATGAGGCCAGATATTGCTCAAGCAGTAGGAGTTGTTAGCAGGTACATGAACAACCCCAGGAAGGAACATTGGGAAGCTGTGAAGTGGATCCTCAGATACTTGGTAAGTACTGTGGATGTCGGGCTGTGTTATGGAGGATCGAAAATCAAGCTACAAGGCTACGTTGACTCAAACTTGGCAGGGGATATTGACAGCAGAAGGGTATGTCTTTACCTTGGATAGTGCTGCAGTCAGTTGGGTCTCTCAGTTACAGAAGATAGTATCCATCAGCAACGAAAGTAGAATATGTTGCAGCTACAGAAGCGTGCAAGGAGATGGTATGGATGCAAGGTTTTATGGAAGAGTTGGGGAAGAAGCAAGCAGATTGCAAGCTGTAAAGCGACAGTCAGAGTACAATACACTTGGTTAAGAATTCAGCCTTTCATTCGAGGTCTAAGCATATTGACATTAGATATCACTTCATATGTTCGTTACTAGAAGATGGATCGATTGCTTTGGAGAAGATTTATACAAGTGAGAATCCTATAGATATGTTGACCAAGGCGGTCACACTGGAGAAGCAGAAGCTCTGTTCAGCTTTGATTGGTCTTCAGGCTTGAAGACTGCGAGGTGGTGCACTATGGATGTAGAAGACGAAGGATCATGTCGTGATGTGTCTCCAAGTGGTAGATTGTTGAGATATGGATACAATCACATCTCTATATGGTCGAGCGCCCAATATTCATGCTGTTTGCGTCATCAGCCATTGGACTGTTCTGTGAATGGTCGGGCACCCGACGGTCAAAGTGACCGGGTGCCCGATAATAGCCTGATTTAGCCTGTTTCATGTTGGACGGTTTTTGTAATGGGCGGGCGCCCGACCCAGTATGACCGGGCACCCAATCGGCCGTAACCTTAAGTGTGGGGTTTCCTATTTTGAGTTGTATTTTCCGGTTTTGCTATATAAAGGGGTGTAAACCAGGATTAGGCTAAGGGATTAGGGTTTCTATATGTCCAAGGTGAGAAAAAGGTGAGAGGATTAGCAAAAGGGCCATCTCGATGCATGGGAGCATAGGAGAAGGTAAGTATATTGCTTGTAACTTCGTTCTTCTTCATATTAGAGTTTTACACCGTGGTTTTTTACCCTTGTTTGGGGTTTTTCCACGTAAAATCTGTCTTTTGGATTGTTGGTTTGTGTGATTCCTCTTCTAGTTATTATTTCTTCTTGTTTATCGTTTGTGGGTGAGACCAGAGATTGGATCTCGGTTTACCGGCGTTGTTGGCGTGCTGCGCAACAGAAGGGATGTGATCTGGGGGCATGCTAGTGGAGCGGACATGGTAAGGATTTTTAGGCATCACAAGTGGGCCAGCCATCTTTCTTTAGATCAAGACTAGCCTGAAAATGCAAATTACAGTTAGAATGGGGAAGAAGTGATGGTGCAGGTCTCCTTTACCGGGATCTCGTTATATAGATGACCTTAGAGCAGTACATGTAGAGAGTTAACAAAAGGATTCTTGGCATGTATATCAAGGTTATATGGGATAGGTTGGGCATGTGACATCCCATGTGGGCCACCCGTTATATAGGGCCATATCATCTCATTGATGCTGGTGCAACATGATTTATATATAATCGAGCACGGGTGGCTTGTCTATCTTGTGCATGAGACATGGCACAGATCGAGTTGTATAAATCTTATTTTAGTCTGATAATTATATATTGCTTTAGACTTTGAGATGGATGTGATTATGGTTTCTTTTTGGCGTGAGTGCGGTGTTCACTCCCCAAGTGTAGGGTTGCGAAGTAGTAATAATTCGGAAAGACCGAGTATTGTTCCCACAGAGATTTATGAATGTGTAGTCTCAGAATTTAACTAAAACAACTAGTAATTAAGATCCTATTAAGAACTAAAACTGAAAATAGCAAATCTGGGTTTAAACAGTGAATGTGTAAGGTAATTTCAATCTAAAAAGGCACTAGAGCGCCAAGGATCCACTTTTGATAAGTTTCAATGCATCAACACAACTAGGTCTCTCATAACTCAATCGGAATCGAATTCATATCTCTATCCGATCGGAATATAGAGCGGTTCAATTAGCAATTATCCAAAACAAGTGCTTATTCATTGATTTGATTCCCACAATAATACTCAGGCCTTGGGCACACTTAATTATGTAGGCCAAACCTCTTTTCAATCTAGTTGAGACTCACAACCATAGCCTTCATCAAATCTTGTCACTAGACTTGATTACAACTAATGATTAGAACTCTAATTAAATCAAAATCAATCAACAAACAGTTATTTTAGATTACTACAAAAGATAAGAACTTTAGTTGAGTGAGTTCCCACATGAAAATCAGGCCATTGTACACAAGGCAATCAAAGGGTCTACCATGCCCGGAGTCGATGATAGATCAATGAACTACACAAGCATAAACAATACTCAGAAGCTAAATTACTAAGTTAGGATCACTAAGAATCACATGAGCCCGGAGTCATCAAGAGATCAAAGTAAAAACCCAACTAGTACTTGATTCAAACTCACATTAACTAAAATTCATCAATTAAATCATAAAAAGGAAACCTAGGTTGCATCAATCCATCAAAAACAAATCAAAAACTTCACCTCTTAGCCCTAGCTAAGAGGTTTTAATTCATCTCTAACATCCTTGAACTAGAAGCCTTAAAAACATAAAAAAACTACTAAAATAGGAAGAAAACTAAGAAAACTTGAAGTAGAATCCGTCTCCTAAGCAATCCCCACGTCTTAGCATGCCCTGGTATGAAGAGGAGAAGTCCCTTTTATAGATTGGTGCGGAAGATTCCAGATTTAGCAAAGAATTACGCAATTGCGCAGAGAAAATTGGAGCTTCACGCACACGCTGTTGCACTGACGACCAGTCTCACGACCAGTTTGAGACTGTGGACGACCGGTCGCACGACCGGTCTCAAAACTGCAGAATCTGTCCAGAGAGTTTTTGTGTTTCTGGACTACTCTCGACCTATCTGGCGACCGGTCTAAGATGAGAAAAACAGTCCAAAAAATACACTCTCGACTTGTCTGTTGACCTGTCTGGCGACCGGTCTAGCGACCGGTCTACAGAGAGGTCTAAGCACGAAATTTCAGATTTTCTTCATCATCTCTTCTCTTTCTTTCTTGCTTCTTTCTTTCACCTTTAGGCACTTGTTCTATTGATCTTCAATGCATACAAAGTGACTCTTTTAACCATGAATTGGTGAAGTCTCCTTCTCATTCTTACAATCACAAATCCATGCATTAGATTAGTCTTTAAATCATGAAACCATGTATAATGAGTGATGAATTGGGGTTAGAATATGCACAATTAAGAGCTCAACATGCGGATCGTCTCTGTTGAAGGCAAACCATGTATAATGAGTGATGAATTGGGGTTAGAATATGCACAATTAAGAGCTCAACATGCGGATCGTCTCTGTTGAAGGCATAAGAAGTTCCAGCGTCGTTGCTTCTCATTAGTCCACGTCATTTTCGATGACTCCATCTACCAAGATACGCCGGATATTTCCCTCCCACATACATTGCTAACTGCACAACCGACTTTCAACATGTGAAACTTTTTCTGAGTTCCACCATAATGTTTTTGGTAAATCTATACCATCCATTAATTTTTCCAGATAAATCTAGAGCACGATCCAAAAAACAAAGTACATCCAAGCATCAAGTGGATCACACCACATAAAGCAGTGAGGATTGAACAAACTTCCGTTGAAACTTTACTAGGGCCAACATCAAGGCTTATTTTCCATCTGACCTGTTCATAAGATCACACATGCCTAGATGAAGTTAAAATAAAAATATCATCTTGATAAGAGCATTTTGTGGCCGCAAGAAGTTTTCAATGGTAGCATCAATTCCTAATGTCCTTAATGATGATGTCCACTTTAACTTTGAATCTGCATTGTTTTTGGGTTGTAGCCTATAATGATCTGAAAAATAAATTGACGATGTGGATCTAACAAATACATCATTGTGGAGCCCACGTAAATTTCACACCTCTAATGCTTGCAGTGTGATGCGGGTGAGCGGATTAGGTGAGACTGGTCATCACTCAAGATGGTGCAACCCTTACTATGGGGCCCACCTTGATTTGTTTATTCTATATCCACTTTGTCCATCCGAATTTTCAGATCATTCCACCAAAATTTAAGAATATCCAATTATTAGGTGGACCATACTTTAGGAAAAAGTGGTGATTGAACACTCTACTATTAAAAACTTCTTAGGCATCACCTTAATGTTTCTATGGTTTTTATTTGACATCCAATTTGTTGATAAGTTCACATAAGCCTGGATGAAGAGGAAAAACATATATCAGCTTGATAAAAAACTTTTGTGGCCTGCTATTGGTAAGTCACCACTGTTTCCGATGGCATAGGTAATGGTAAGCCACCACTGTTTCATTTTTTTTGGATAATTCTTTAAAATGATCCTGAAAAATGGATGGACGGGGTAGATATAGAATACACATGTAAAGGTGGGCACCACTGCAAGGGCCGCACGGTCTTGGGTGAGGCGTAATATGCTCCCGTGGTGCAGCACATTCCCGTGAGAGAAGAAAACTGGAAGTATTTACATGTGAAATTTCTGTTGGCCCTATTATGGTGTATTTATCAGATCCACATTGTCCAGCCATTTTTTCATACCATTTTATTTAACTAGACAAAAAATGAGGCAGAACTAAGCTCAACTGGGCCACATTACAGAAACAGTCTGAATTGAATGCCTATTGTTGAAAACTTCTTAGGGCTATAGGAGACTCTGATCAAACTTATATTTGTGTTTTCCCTTCATGAAGGTATGTGTAACATTATTAAGAGGTTAGATTGCAAATAAACATAACAGTAGACCCTAGAAAGGTGTCAACGGTTTCCAGTCAATCTTGGCTACTTTCTTTGAAGTGGTTTACTTGAGCTTTGGATATGCCTCGATTTTGGGATCATGCTCTATAATCATCTGTAAAAATTGATGGACGGTGTGGATATGAAACATAAATCATTTTGGGACCTAAATAAGTTCCACATGTTAAAAGTGATGTTATGTAGCATGCCGTGTATTTGGGAGAGAGAGAAATCCCGCGCATCTTGTTGAACCTCCAATTTATACATGATATAGCCCATTACATCACATTATATGCATGGTTTGCATGTTTAAAAGGCCCATCTAATTCATGTTTTGTGACTATAGGAATGAGAGCGGACTTCGCCCAATTGGTGACCAAAAGGAGCCATTTAGAGCCATTGGATGAAGATTGAAGGAGGACCAAAGAAAGAAGAAAGCAAGGAGAGGAGAGAGAAGAAGAAAGGAAGAAAGAAAATATGAAAAGAAGAGGTCCGACCGGTCATGACCGGTCGGCCAAGGGAGCCAGACCGGTCAAGACTGGTCGGCTACACCACTATCCCTCTTGTGAAGCCCATGGACCAACGACCAGCTTGGTCCGACCGGTCAAGACCGGTCGACCAACAGGTCAGGGCCCCTCTGATGCACGCTGGACTCTATTCTAGCACTTCGACCGGTCAAGACCGGTTGGCCAGCCCAGTCCGACCGGTCACGACCGGTCGGCCCTGCGTAAAATAGTGTTTCTAATTCAAGCTCTGGGATTTTCTACGCAATTGTGTAAGGTTATGCACTTCTGGATGTTTCCGACGTAGTAGAGCTTCCCCACTATAAAAGGACACCTAGGGTCTCTTCCTAAGGCACATAGCAGAGCTTCCCCACAGAAGTTGGTGACGTCACTTCAGTAGCAATATAGCTACTCAACCTGTCAGTAGCTAATCCACGTCTGATTGGAACCGGATTGCCTCCTGAGTTACTCAGTACGCTTTTATCGTACTGACAACTGTGTTGGGCCCACCTTAAACGTATGTGGTTTATCCATGCCGTCCATCTAGATGGAAGCAGATTGTGTACTGAGCAACTCCATACGGTGCTTAGTAAACTACGTGAGGCCCACCGCCCGTCTCCAACTGGGAATGGGCAGTAGTTTTGAATGGGCACCGTGATGTATGGGTTTTATCCACACCGTCCATCCATTGTTTCATATAATCTCAAGATACAATCCCAAAACTGGACCACACATTGAGGATTAAAATCTTACTGTTGAAAACCTCATGGGGCCACATAAGTTTTGGATCAAGCTGATATTTGTGTATTCTCTTCATCCATGTTTATGTAACTTTATGCATAGGTTGGATACAACATATACATTACAGTGTGGCCCACTATTTTCTTTGATGAGGTCCACTTAAACACAAAGAAGATTAAACACATACTTTGTGTATTCTCTTCAATCCATACTATTTTATTTGGTGAGGTCCACTTAAGCTTTGGCTCTGCCTCATTCTTTGGCTCATGTCCTCAAATGAACTCTCCAAATGGATGGATGGTGTAGATGCAACACATACATTATGGTGGGCCCATTAATTATAAGAAACAATCAGGTTAAGCATGTCCACAGTTGAAACTATTATAATATATACCTTTATCCAAAGAATTTGTGGCCCGTTAATGGTCAACCACCACTGTTTCTTAAGGTATGGTCCGCCTGAGAATTGGATCTTCTTTTTTTCTTAGATGGTCGACAACACTTTATGTCGTCCGATCGTTGATTGAGAGGTCGATCAAGTGATCATCGGTTATGTGTACCATCCAATCGTCGATCGGGCACTTAATGACATGATTGACAGTGGTTTGTACCATTCGATTGTCGATGAGAGGTTGATCGGATGGTCGACAACACTTTATGTCATCTGATGGTTAATTGGAAGGTCGATCGGCAATCATTGGTAATGCGCACTGTTCGATCATCAATCGAGAACTTAATGAAACGATCTACGTTACTCTATATCATTAGATCATTTATTGGAGGTTGATCAAATGATTGACAAAACTTTGTGTCATTCGAAATAATAAGTTGCCACAAATAGTAGTGCACACTGTTTGTTTCGATCCGATTCTAAGGTGAAACCGGAACCGAACCATTCCCAACGGTTTTAGGAAAACCAGAACTGGAACTGAACCGTATAAACCCGGTTCAGTTCTACTGTACTAAGGTTTTTATAATCCATCCCATGGTTTGTTTTTATAATCTGGCCCAATTGCATTGATTTTTTTTTAATCCAGATCATCCATACCTTGATGTGTTTGTTAGATCTACATTGTCCATCCTCATTGCTAATCAAAGTTTAGGTGAGCCACATTAAAAAATAGCAGATAGATCTAAATTTTAGGTGGACAGCTTTACATAAAACGGTGAGGGTTGAACACTTAGGGTTCGGTTCCATGGTTCGGTTCCATGGTTCGGTTCCACATTCGATTCTACGGTCCGATCTGCTTCTACAGAACCCCAAACCGAGAATCGAACCAAACTAACCGATTCTTTAATTTTTGAAACCGAAATCGAAACTGGTGTGCTTCAGAACCAAACTAACAGGTTTCGGTCCAGTTTACCGGTTCCTTGTGCACTCCTAGCCATAACATCCTATACTATTAATAGTGAAAAATTAAAACTTGTTACTAAATGTTTTTTTCCTCTAAAGAGCAAGAATAAAATTTTACTTCTTACATTTTCGGTTGCCTACTAAAGTGCCCATGTCGCCACTAAATCTTAACCTGTTAGTAGCAATATATATTTTCTTCAAAAAGTTACATATAGCTTAAAACAAAAAAATTACGACTAAAAAAAAACATTTAGCGACCAAACAATAAGTGGTTACTAAATCTTATATTATTAGTGGTGAAAAACATTAAAACTCGCCTCTAAATGTTTTGCTTTCAAAGAGTGAGAATGAAAATTTTAGCTGCGACATTTTCAGTTACCACTAAAGTGCCCACGATAATACCTTTGGTGGCGACATTCTGATGTCTACACTAAATCTTAAACTATTACTGACAATATACAGTTGCCGCAAAAATTTACATATAGCCACAATAGCCACAATACAAAAATTCGTGGTTAAGAAGAAAGATTTAACGACGAAATTATAAGTTGCCACTAAATTCTACATGATTAGTGACAAAAAATTAAAACTCGCCACTAAATATTTTCCCTCCAAAGTGCGGGAATGTCATTTTGGCTACAATATTTTCGGATGCCACTAAAGTGCCCACTATAATACCTTTAGTGGTGACATTAGATTATCGTCACTAAATCTTAGACTATTAGTGACAATATGTAGTTGTTGCAAAAAGTTACGTATAGCCGCAAACCAAAAAGATTGCAGTTAAAAAATGCATTTAACGACCATACAACAAGTTGCCACTAAATCCTACATGATTAGTGACGAAAACTTAAAGCTCGCCACTAAATGTTTTTCCCTCCAAAGAGTGGGAATGAAATTTTAGCTGCAACATTTTCGATTGCCACTAAAGTGCCCACAAAAATACCTTTAGTAGCAACATAGATTGTCGCCACTAAATCTTAAACTATTAGTGGCAATATACATTTGCCGCAAAAAGTTAAATATAACCGCAAATAAAAAAACTGCGGCTAAGAAGAAGCATTTAGCGACCAAACAATACATTGTCACTAAATCCTACATGATTAGTGGCGAATAATTAAAACTCGTCACTAAATATTTTTCCCTTCAAAGAGCGGGAATACCATAATTTTCCGCCACGAAATTAGTGGCGATATTTAAGAACTTTTAGTTGTGACATTTTGGGTTGCCACTAAATGTGCCTACTAAAATACCTTTAGTGGCAATATCAAATTTTCGCAACTAAAGGTAGCTTATAGTGGTGACTTTTAAATGGCGGCTAAAAATATCACAGCTAAATGTCTTATTTCTTGTAGTGTAATTTACTTTGGATATATTGAAGGCAACGATCTTAGATAAAGAGAGTCGGATCGTTCCTAAAGCCTTCCGATCCACTAAAGCCCATTCATCGTCTGTCATCTTGTCTGGTTTCTTCTCTTTTCCTCCTAGAGGAATGTAGAGGTCATTTTGATACAGATAATCCTCCATATGCATCTTCCAGAAGGCAAAGTTTGAACCATCAAACTTCTCAATTCTAGTTTTCCCTTCTTCCGTCATCGCTCCCACTTGAACTACACCAATAACTCTGATACCAATTGTTGCGCAGCACGCCAACAACGCTGGTGAACCAAGATCACAATCTCTAGTCTCACCCACAAACGATAAACAGGAAGTAATAATAACTACAAGAGGAATTCACACAAACCAACAGTCCACAAGATAGATTTTACGTGGAAAAACCCCAACAAGGGTAAAAAACTATGGTGCAAAACTCTACTATGAAGAAGAACGAAGTTACAAGCAATACACTTACCTTCTCCTATGCTCCCATGCACAGAGATGACCCTTTTGCTAATCCTCTCGCATTTTCTCACCTTGGACGTATAAAAACCCTAATCCCATAGCCTAATCCTAGTTTACACCCCTTTATATAGCAAAACCGAAAAATACAACTCAAAATAGGAAACCCCGCACTTAAGGTTGCGGCCGGTCGAGCACCCTGTCATACTGGGTCGGGCGCCCGTCCATTACAAAAATCGTCTAGCGTGAAACAGGCTAAATCAGGCTATTATCGAGCACCAGATCACTTTGACCATCGGGCGCCCGACCGTTCACAGAACAGTCCAGTGGCTAATGACACAAACAGCATGAATATCAGGCGCCCGGTCATCAGACTGTCCGGGCGCCCGACCAATTTTTGGTGTGACTTGTCTCCACACTCAACACCTCTCTTTTCTGTTCAATTTTGAAAAAATAAAATAAAAGGAAATGCTTCTAACTTGTAGAACCCCTATGGACAACCAATTAATGAAAGGAAAATAAGAGCAATATTCATTTGACATGAACATATATATTGATTTGATATTTGTATAACATGCTACATCTATTCTTCTTTCATTTACAGCAATCTACATAAAATATCCAAGGGCATTTCATAAAAAATAAAGATGCCACTGTGGAAGAGAGACTGGGTGAAGAGTAATAGCATTATGAACGGATGGATTGTTCATCAAATCTGCTAGTGATTGAGGATGTTGAGAACGGAGACTCTGGTCTTCATCAAACGCCTAAACACGCAATCCAATTCATTCTCGAGACTCTGGAGATCTACATCCATCGCCTTTAATCCCTTGTGCATATTTTTCACCCATCTCTGTCTCGACATCTTTGCATGATCTGTTGGCATAAAGACTGCAGAGATATACATCTACCTGCTCTACTTCACTCATTTTTTCCATCTCCACTTCACATGCTACTCGCCCCATTCCCGCCATCCATTTCGAAATCAATGACTGCCTGAATGACTTTGTTGTCGGCATTGATAATGAGATTGAGGACGAGAGAGCTTCAAAGATGGAGATGGTGATCGACCTTACTTGTCTGAGCACCCTTATCATCAGAACAAGGCGTTGATCCATGTCAGAGAGAGGTGAGAATACGAATTTTCTTTCCACCCTTCTCAATTCTTTTAGGCACTTGTCGATCTCCTTCTTCATCTTCTTTCTTGAGGAAATGTAATCAATAACTTGGTTACGGAGACCTGAGTCTCCTACTCTTCTTCGGCGAAGAGCCGATAGGAAGGTCCTGCGCATTTTCCCTCATCAGCTTGAAGACATCTCCAGTAGTCTCGCACATGTCCAATATTCTAAGAGAACCATCCAACATCTCATTCACCCATGTGTCGCTCCCTTTGCTGACTAGGGTTTCTTGGGTGAGTGGAGATTGTAGCAAATCCTCGATAGAATCGTACAAGTCTCTGAGACCATGCAAACCATCGCACAACATCTCAACCGTGAGGTGTGCGGATGATGATGAGATTTCCCAAGCCTGTAATTTCTGCAATTGATCCTCGACTCTAAGGGCGAGGGGATGTGATCTGGGGGGCATGCTAGTGGAGTGGACATGGTAAGGATTTTTGGGCATCACAAGTGGGCCAGCCATCTTTCTTTAGATCAAGACTGGCCTGAAAATGCAAATTACAGTTAGAATGGGGAAGAAAGGATGGTACAGGTCTCCTTTCCACGGAGCTCGTTATATGGATGACCTCAGAACAGTACATGCAGAGAGGAGACAAAAGGAATCTTGGTCTGTATATCAAGGTTATATGGGCTAGGTTGGGCATGTGATATCCCATGTGGGCCACCCGTTATATACGGCCATATCATCTCATTGATGCTGGTGCAACATGATTTATATATAATCGAGCACGGCTGGCTTGTCCATCTTCTGCATGAGACATGGCACAGACAGAGTTGTATAAATCTTATTTTAGTCTGATAATATATTGCTGTAGACATTGAGATGGAAGTGATTATGGTTTCTTTTTGGCGTTGGTGTTTCCTATTTCTTAGCAAAATGCTTTACTTTCTTCCCTACACTGCCTCGATCGAGTTAATGGGAACGGGGAATGTGACACATGCAACAACACAGGACTCGGATTGCGTACTCAGTAAACTCTGTGAGATTCACTGTGATGTATGTGCCTTACCTACGCCGTCCATCCATTTTTTAAGCTAATTTTACCCATGAGCCCAAAATTGAAGCACGCCCAAAGCTCAAGTGGACAACACCATAAGTAAACAATGGGAATGGAATGCCTACCATTGAAAACTTCTTGAGAGCCACAGAGGCTTTGGATGAAGCTGGTATTTACGATATTACGAACAGGTTAGATGACAAATAAACATCATTGTCGGTCCTTAGGAAGGTTTTAACAGTGGATTTACGTCATTATCCCCCTATATCCTGTGGTGTGGTCAACTTGAACTTTGGATATGCTTTAATTTTGGGCTTATGCTCTAAAATAAGCTGACAGGACAGATGTGCCAAGTGGATGGGAAACAGATTGTGTCCGACCCCTGGTTGGACCTTTAAGCTTCTGACCAGATCCCTGTGGGGGTTCGCTATGATGTATCTGTTTATCCACGCAGTCCATTCCTTTTCCAAGATCATGCTAGCATTCTGGCTTAAAAATGAGGCAGATATAACGGGAGCGGACACATAGATATCTCTGTAGCCAGGGCTGTGTAGGGTCCACAGGGATGTCCGTGGTAAATCCACTATGTCCATCTTTTTTTTTTTAAGACAAAAGTAGATCAGTAATCTAAAAATCAGGAATATTCAAGACTCAAATGGGCCACACCAATGAAACAGTGGAAACACCAACGTCCACCATTAAAACCTTCATGGAGCTAACCATGATGTTTATATGCCATCCAAACCGTTCACAGAATTATTAACACTAGATATACTGTAAGAAAAAAAATATCATCCTGATTCCAAACTTTGTCACCGCTAAGTGTCCAATACCCACTGTTTCGTGTGGTATGGCCCACTTGAGTTTTGGATTCATAATATTTTTAGAATCCTGGTCTTCCAAAACAGATGGATGGAGTGGATTTGTCACGGACATCCCTTTGAATCCTACAGAGCCCCAGCTACAGAGATATCTCTGTGCCTGGGGTCACAGGCAATCCGCTCCCAGATATAACGTCTTAGTTGACCACACCAGAAATGCCTCTTGCATTCTTGCATTTAATGCTTTGTGCAGTTAATGCAACCCAAGCTTACCATTTGTTGTGGTCCACTAGAGTGTTGAATCTACCTTATTTTTGAGCCCATACCCTAACATGATCTTGGAAAAGAGATGGACCGACTGGATAAACAAACACATCATGGTGGGCCCCCACGCAGATCTGGTCGGACACAATCCACTTCCCAGTGAATGAGGCACATACATCATTGGTGGGGCTCCACAGAGTTTACGCAGTATGCTTACGCTGTTGTGGACATGCAACAACTTGTGGAGGGAGGAAGAAAGAGAAATTGGAAAAGAGAAATTTAGCACATAGAGTTGTGGAGACATTTTGCAGGTAATATATATTAGGTCTTTCCTGGTTTACTGATAGCTTGTTGTGGAGAACATAAAAGCAACAAACAAGAGAACCCCAACCGCTAGAGAAACATTGAATATTACACCTCCTGTAAACCTCATATGCATGGACCCTGATCACTAGAAACAACTTTGGGTTCCGAAAATTTGGTTAGGGCATGGGAAGAGAAAATGAAAATTGGATGCTATGTCCCTTCACCAGAAAGCAGAATCAAGTGATGGGTAGCAGTGCAACATAAAAATAAGTTGAGTGCATAAACAGGATTCATGCCAGTATCATCGTTCAGTAGCTATAGACTTGTATGCGTACCTACGAGGACAACAGCCAAAGTTTGTTAATATGAAAAGCAACTGCAACCAAGGAACCTGGGCGTTTCAATAGGAGGTCTCAGGCACGACTGCTAAAGAGACACACTAACCCCACTAGTGGGTGGGTGCATCGTGTGACTAAAGTGGGTGCGTTGCCTAGCTAACAGGGTGGTGCGTTGCATGACTAACAAAATAAGAAAAAGAAAAAAAAAAAGAAAAAAAAAGAAAAAAGGAAAGGGGCAAGAACCTACTCCCTCTCCCATGGGCCCACCATACCCTATCAAAAGGCCACTAAAAGATAGGCTGTACGTGACCCTAGGAAAACTTGCTATCTAAGAACAAAAAAAAAATAAAAATAAATAAATCGTAAACAGCCCATATGTATATATTAAAGAAAACAACCCCAGAAGTTGGTTGCAGGCAAAGGATAACCCACATGGCTAATGACAGAAATAATTTTGTAAGGCTATGATTTCATTTCGATGTTGGGACTAGGACATTTGCTTAACCCATAAGTTGGAGAATTTGTCCAGTGCCAAGTGCTCATACCTTATTAGGGTGCAAATTATTCCGCAGGGCACACTGGGTCTAACAAAAACTTGGCGTGACAGTTACGAATGGTCTAAAGGTGCCCGTTTGGTAAACTGAAAAATAAGGCGGGTTTTTTTGGTGTTTCTAGCCATCTCTAGAGGTGGGTTTTTTGGTGGGCTCGGTCATTCGTGGTGCGGCAAAGATGAGCTATGGGAGCAGCTCTCTTGGTTCTGGTAGTAGAACTTCCAGAGCGACTTTCGAGTATGGAAGAACCCATGTAGTTAAGCCCAAAGGGAGACATCAAGCCACTATCGTTTGGCTGCATGGCCTCGGCGATAATGGCTCAAGCTGGTCCCAGCTCTTGGAGACCCTTCCTCTTCCTAATATTAAATGGATATGTCCAACCGCTCCCTACTCGACCAGTATCAATCTTTGGTGGATTTCCTTGTACTGCTTGGTTTGATGTAGGAGATCTTTCATAGGATGGTCCTGATGATGTGGAGGGTTTGGATGCTTCGGCATCACATGTCGCAAACCTGTTGTGGACAGAGCCTGCTGATATCTAACTTGGTGTCGGGAGCTTCAGTATGGGTGCAGCTACTGCCCTGTACTCTGCCACATGCTGTGCTAATGGGAAATACGGCAATGGTAATCGAAATCCTGTCAACCTAAGTGCAGTTGTTGGCATAAGTGGCTGGCTTCTATGTTCAAGGGTGATGTAGAGGGTGTGGCAAACCTCTACATGATGAG
Source organism: Liriodendron chinense (assembly GCA_003013855.2). Taxonomy (NCBI): domain Eukaryota; kingdom Viridiplantae; phylum Streptophyta; class Magnoliopsida; order Magnoliales; family Magnoliaceae; genus Liriodendron; species Liriodendron chinense. The sequence goes on along the minus strand of ML058329.1, from coordinate 4,029,532 downwards.
AATGGACCAAAAGAAGGACCAGTGGAAGACCACCACGAAAGGGTTGAAGGCAGTGAAAATACTCAAAACAAATGGCACTGCCGACAGCTCGGACCCAACAAGGACCGGTCGGACCCAACTGAGAAACAGTCCAAACTCACTGGACTGTTTTGGCCCAAAATCGACCGGTCGTCCGACTGGTTGTGCACTTGAAAAACCGACCCAGGCCGGTCGTGGACAGGTTGAGTATGAACTCCAGAGAGTTGCTGGACTCCGGTCGACCAACATCCAACGAGTTCCCGCGAACTTGCTATTTTCAGTTTTACTTTTCGTTCTGGGAGTTGTTTCTCTTTCCTTTTGCAATTAGGACACCTAGGCTCCGATGCTTAGGGTTTATTTAGTATAAGTAAGATGTCATTTCCAATTTTAAGTATGATTGAATAATTTTAATATAATTTTCAGACTTTTCTCTATTTTGACTCGTGTTCTTCGAGTTGCCCCTTGAGTGATCAAGGAAGATCGGGTTGTTTGCTTGATAGATCCGTGGATTCGGATCGGTTATCTTACGAGAGAGACGGTGATCGATCTCGTCCTGCCTACAGCTGCGCCAAGTTGGTATCAAAGCTAGGCTTTCCTTCGGGTGATGGCTTCTAGCGACAATCGAGGCAATAATCTCGCTGACGGTGATCAGGGGATTATGTTTCTAGTGGAGAAGATGGATCTTTTCCAGAGATCGATGGAGACTTCAATACAAGGGCTGCGGGAGTCCATCTATCAACTCACCGCTGCATTGACACCACAACAAGCTCTGGTGGTTACTCAACCACCCGCAGTGGGTGTTGGAGATAACCCAGCGATTGGTCCGGCCCTTCCGGCCGCTATTCAGCGTAGTGAGTATGTGACTTCGAATGACAGCGACGACGAGGTTGCGAATATCCTTACACGACCTCAATTGCGTGGTAATGATCGCATGGATCATAATAATTACGGGTACAGAGGTAAGGGAAAACTCCCTTCTTTTAATGATATGCTTAAAATTGAGAAATTTTTGGATCGGCTAGCAGAAGTAGAGAAATTTTTGATCACATGGAAGTCCCGGAGGATCGAAAAGTTAAACTTGTTACGTACAAGTTGAAGTTGGGTGCTTCGGCATGGTGGGAACAATTATAACTTTTCTGCACCCGGAAAAACAAATTGCCCATCTGATCATGGCCTCGAATACAACAACTCATTCGATCGCATTTTCTTCCTTGTGATTATGAGCAAATTCTATTCCAGAAATACTAAAATTGCCATCAAGGCAACTGGACTGTTGAAGAATATGCCGCTGAATTCCACTGGCTAGCCTCCCGTAACGATTTGGCTGAAATAGAAGCGCAAAGGACTACGAGATTTATTGGCAGTTTAAGGCTCAACATCTAGGATCAAGTACACATGCAACAGGTATGGACGGTGGAAGATGCACTACAATCCGCCAATCACACCAAAACTCGACTTACAAGAGTTCTTGCACAATCATATCCCTCATCTCGTGCACCTACTACCACAGTGGAACAAGAATTTTCCCAGACCAAAGGAAAGGAACCCGTTGGAGGGTGAGTCCAACCTCCTCCCATAACACTACAAGAAAAATGACTTTTAGCCACCACAATTTTCACAGCTGAAAGTCCTAAAATCGCCACTAAAAGTTTTAGTGGCAATTTTTTGTCGTCGTTGAGTTGTCGCAATATGTGTTGTGGCTAAAATTTTAGCTGCAACATTTTGATTGCCACTAAAGTGCCCACTATAATACCTTTAGTGACAACATAGATTGTCGCCACTAAATCTTAAACTATTAGTGGCAATATGCAGTTGCCGCAAAAAGTTACATAGCCACAAATAAAAAAGTCGCGGTTAAGAAGAAGCATTTAGCGACCAAACAATATGTTGTCACTAAATCCTACATGATTAGTGACGAAAAATTAAAACTCGACACTAAATGTTTTTCCCTCTAAAGAGCGAAAATAAAATAATTTCCTGCAAAGAAATTAGTGGTGATATTTTAGGACTTTTAGCTATGACATTTTGGGTTGCCACTAAAGGTGCCTACTAAAATACCTTTAGTGGCGACATCAAATTGTCGCAACTAAAGGTAGCTTTTAGTGGCAACTTTTAAATGGCGGCTAAAAATTTCGCAGCTAAAAGTCTTATTTCTTGTAGCATAACCACAACTCGGGGAGTGGGAATCGGAACTCCCAGGCTGCAACGCAACGTACCACCCATGACTGGACTGAGTCAAGCTCCAAACCCTTATGCACGACCCTAACCCAATCATTGTTGGAGATGTGGCCAGCCGGGTCACTTGTCCAATACATGTCCAAATCGCCCAGTGGCTAATTTGGCCACGAATGAAGGGGAATTCGTTGAGGAAGAACCTGAGGAGGGTAATTTGTGATATTATCATTGATAGTGGGAGCATCGAAAACATCGTGTTTAAAGAAGTAGTGGACAAGCTCAAGTTGACGACGACAAAAGCACCCCCACTCCTTACTTTATCAGCTGGATTAAGAAAGTTAGTGACACCAAGGTAACCGAGCAATGCTTGATTTCATTCTCAATTGGTAGAGGTTACAAGGATCAAGTAGTATGTGATGTTATTGATATAGAGGCATGTCACATCCTCATTGGTCATCCGTGGCAATCAGACAGAGGAGCTACACATCGTGGGCGTGACAACATATACATGTTTGTCAAAGATGGGAGGAAGCGTATACTCACTCCTATGCCGCCTAAGAGAAACCCCACGACTTCTGTAGCAGAGGGGAGCTCTGTCCTAACCATGAAAGAATTTGAGGAAGAGGCCAAAGATACGGGCGAGATCTATACCATGGTGATGAAAGGAGAAGACTCCGGGGCACATGTTATCCCCCCGAGCCTCCGCCCTTTGCTTAGTGAATTCAGAGATACATGGCTTGAAGAACTTCCCCAAGGACCACCCCCGATGAGAGACATACAACATCACATCGATCTCATCCCAGGGGCAAGCCTACCCAACCGACCACACATCGGTTAAGTCCTACGGAGAGTGAGATCCTCCAAGGCCAAGTGGATGATTTGTTGAAGAAAGAAAGGCGTAGATTCCTTGAGATTCCATTCTACACATCGCATATTTAAAATACATCCCAAACATAATTTTTTTTCCACTAATGTCTTATTACATTGAATTTTACAAAACTAAAACAAATCGATTACATTCGACACTCGTGTGATATGTGACCCTCTGAGTACTTTGCTCCGTCTATGTCTTTTTCTTCCTGTGAACCTGCAAGAACTGTGGTGATTTTGGTGAGCTAAAAGCCCAGTGAGGTCATTTCCATCATAGGTAATATTCCAGTTAATAAGAGATAGGATGCGAATCATCAACTGATAGAATTGTATGAAATATACGAGGATGACGTGATGATTAATATATTTTATGATTTATTATAAATGGAACATGATTATCATGATGTCATGTATGTTGTGATACGTGTGAGAGCAATAAACGTCTAGGAACTCGCTGCCATTGAACGTTAGGAACCTGTCGCAAATCAACCATGCTCACCTAACTGGTACAACGAGGCGGCAAATCAACCATGCACCACTGATCCAACAGAGCAAATCAACCATGCTCAATAAGTGAAACGACCAGAACTCGCTGCCACTAAACATTAGGAACTTGTCGCAAATCAACCATGCTCACCTAACCGGTACAGCGAGGCGGCAAATCAATCATGCACGCCAGGAGTCAAATCAACCATGCTCCTGTTCTGTCACAGTGTATAAATGTATGTATATGTCATGAATTATGGAAGCACTCTTCAAGCATACAATGCATATCAAACTCAATTCCAATCATACTATGCATATGTTATCTTCATTTAGGTAATTCTTTATCTTGTTTTAGTTATTGTCAATCGAGGAATTTGAAAAGGTCATCATGTAAGGTTTAGTGTTTTAATGAGCTAAGGTTGTTCCAAGAGTTATGTATTGTATATTATCTAATCCTAAGTTATTGTTTACCAGGAAGTTTAGAAATAATATCACGTGGAATCTTGAGAATACTACATGTATCTACGATTACATATTAATGACATCACATGTAAGAAATCCCAAATCAAATTGTGGTAGAATTCTGACAATTGCATTAAAAAGGAGAACTTGAGAAAACTAATCCAAAAAGATAATTGGCAAGTGAAGTTTAAGGACAAAGATAGAAGATGGATGGATCCCTTACCTAGGATTCCATGATAAGGAAGAAAACATAAAAGCATGCCTAAAATTCTAGCTAGAGAAGGAGACTTTATAAATTGAATGTAAATAGTGGAGAATACTAAAGAAGATTCACAAAGAAAGTTACGTGAGATGAATCACTCACCTTTGGACGTTCCTTAAACTTGAAACAAATTGATTCCTAGACTGAGTCGACTCGGCGAGTTGACTCACCGGGTTAGAATCTTCTTCTTCTTTCTCCCTCTATCTTCTTTTCCTTCTTCTTCTTCTGTCTCTTTCTTTCTTTCTTTATTTCTTCTTCCTTCTTCTTCTTCTTCTTCTTCTTCTTTCTTCTTTCTTTCTCCTTCTTTCTCCTTTTTTTTTTCTTTCTTCTTCTCTTTTTCTTCTCCTTTCTTCTTTTCTTTTTTTTCTTTCTTCTTTTCTCCTTCTTCTTCTTCTTCTTCCTTCTTTTTTTTGACTGGGATTCTGCCCCAGCAACAACATCAACAGCAGCGGCATGGGAGCTCTCTCTCACTTCACCTCTCTCTCTCTCTCTCTCTCTCTCTCTCTCTCTCTCTCTCTCTCTCTCTCTCTCTCCTCTTACAAACAATTCTCTCTCTCTCTTTCTCTCTCACAAAAACTCTCTCTTGGTTGGACACCTGTGAAGAGGGAGACGCATCTAAGGAGGTCTTTCAAAAACTCCTAAAGTTGGTCGGTTGGTGCGGGAACTCCCAATCGATTTTGGTGTTGGCACCGCCTGGCACTCATCTTGCCTGACTTTTTTATGCTTAATCACATGTAGGCCGTTCAAATAGTAGGTGGGGTCCATGAAAACAATCCCCTAGAATTTCAGGAACCCATGCGAAGCAACGGACTGGATCTTGGGATCTTTTGATTCAGACGGTAAATTGGAAAAGATCAGATGCGCGACTGTTGATCGAGAAACTTAAGAGGATTGTTGGCGTCGGGGAGATAAATCATATAGACGGTTTGGATGTATCATATGGGGTCCACAGATGGACGACGCTGGAGCGTCCGGCGGACAGCGACACACGCTGTGGCGCTGTTTGAGAAGAAGAAGGCTTCTTCATCCGCCGCACGGTCAAACGCAGTTTGATCGTGCGCTACTAGCACTCGAGATGTACACGGGTCCCACCGTGATGCATGTGATAAATCCAGTCCATCCACTAGCTCAGCCACGAAATTTTAGGGTATGACACCAAAAATGAGGTAGTTCTGAGATAAGGTGGCCCACTTATGGCACGATTTCTGATTAGGATATTTGTAGGATGATCGGAGGGCTGAAATTCAACGTGTACGGGTAAATTATGTCCTAGAACTAGTGTATGTAGTTTTGTGTGAAATTTATCATCAGAAATCATAAAACTTAAAAGTGGCCATTTATTTTAAGTTTAACTAATGGCATTTTCATAATGATTATAAATTTATAAGTTTTGTGAAATCTAATGCTTCTACATTGTTCTAGGATTTATTCTAAGTAACTTTAATAAAGGGACTATACTAAAATTCCCTATGGATTATTTAATATTAATTTATCAATATTAAAGTTATTTAATTTATTAAATAATTAACTAAATATAATTTAAATGATCCTAAAATCCTAGAGTGTTATAAACACGCCTGAGGAGGTTCATTGGGTTGGAAAATCAATGATCTAAGCATATGCCTGGTGATGGATGAGATGTACGGATCAAATTTATTGATAGACATGAGTACAAGGCGATGTGAAGATCATACGACGTGTTTACATTGATCGTGTAATTCGAAATCGAAGCAGACGGCTAGATATTTTAATCTAGCAACGATGAATCCTTTTAACGGTCAGTCTATTGACTTCACTAAGTACACTAAGTTTTTCAAAGGCCTAAAAGTGTCAGAATACGTATAAAAGTGTGACGTGTATGTATGCGTATGAACGACACGGCTTAAAATTTAAATTCTCACGTGTGAACTATAACACTCGTGTGCCTACTCGTGTATTAAATTTTTGGGGTATTACAGGAATGTTGCGAGAAAGCATGAGTCCATGCGCCGTTCTAGCCCTATTAACTCCCAAGAAGGACAGAAGTTGGCGAATGTGTGTGGATAGCCGGGCGATCAATAAAATTACTGTGAAGTACATATTTCCAATTTCTCGGCTAGATGACATGTTGGACATGATAAAAGGCTCCAAAATCTTTTTCAAGCTGGATTTGAGGAGCGGGTACCATCAAATTCGAATTTGACCGGGTGACGAATGGAAAACAGCCTTCAAAACCAAAGAAGGCCTATATGAGTGGCTTGTTATGCCATTTAGGCTATCAAATGCACCAAGTACCTTCATGCGAATGATGAACTAAGTGTTGAAGCCATTCATAGGTCATTTTGTCGTGGTCTACTTCGACGATATCCTTATCTACAGCCAAGATGAATCGGCTCATATGACACACCTCAGGGAAGTGCTTCAAGTGCTCCAAGACAACAAGTTGTACCTAAATCTGAAGAAGTATGATTTTCTGACGAATCATCTTTTGGTCTTGGGTTTTGTTGTGTCAGCCATAGGTATTTAAGTGGATGAAGACAAAGTAAAGGTCATCCGTGAGTGGCCTACACCAACCAACATTCATGAAGTACGTAGTTTTCTTGGGTTGACCACTTTCTACCGTCACTTTATTAGAAATTTAAGCATGATCATCACGACCATTACAGACTGCATGAAGAAAGGTCCGTTCCAATGGACTGAGGAAACCGACCGTAGTTTTGCTGAGATTAAACACAAATTATCATCCACTTTGGTCCTCGTGTTACCCAACTTCGATAAGGTTTTCGAAGTAGATTGTGATACACGTGGGGATTGGAGCTGTATTATCCCAGGAAGGTCGACCCATTGCATTCTACAGTGAAAAGCGTAGCGACGCTAGACATAAATGGTCTACATATGAAATAGAGTTGTAGGCTATGGTACAAGCTCTTCGGCATTGGCATCACTACCTCATCCAGAGGGAGTTTGTTCTAAACACTGACCACCAAGCTTTAAAATACATAAACAGTCAAGCTAACATCAATCATGTGCATGCTAGGTGGGTCTCTTTTTTACAGGAGTTTACTTTTGTGTTGCGACATAAGTCAGGGCAACAAAATAAGGTGGCGGATGCTCTGAGTCGTCTATCCGCTCTCCTTGTTATACTATCTAGCGAGGTGATTGGGTTTGATTGCCTTCAAAGAGTTATATGAGGAAGATGACGACTTCAAAGAAGACTGGGCACGAAGCATGGGCAACCATCCCGGTGACTTTCATATTCATGATGGATTCCTGTTTTATGGGAATCGATTATGATCCCACAGTGTTCTTTACGGGATAAGATTATACTCGAGCTTCATAGTGGTGGGCTTGGAGGCCACTAAGGCCATGATAAGACGAAGCTATTAGTGAAAGAGCGTTATTATTGGCCTCATCTAAGCCGTGATAAGACGAAGCTATTAGTGAAAGAGCATTATTATTGGCCTCATCTAAGCCGTGATGTGGGACGGATGATTGCTAGATGTCACATTTGTCAGACTTCCAAGGGCCACTCTCAAAATATAGGCCTCTATACTCCCTTGCCCGTACCGGAAGGTCCTTGGAATATATCTTTATGCATGGATTTCATCTTGGGTCTCCCACGAACACAGCGAGGCACTGATTCAGTGTTTGTGGTGGTGGATCAATTTTTGAAGATGACCCATTTCATCCCATGAAGAAAACGTTCGATGCATCGAATGTGGCCAATATATTTTTTAATTAAGTTGTGAGATTGCATGGAATCCCCAATACCATAACTTCGGATCGAGATACGAAGTTTGTTAGCCACTTTTGGCGGACCTTGTGGAGCAAATTCGATACTCAGCTTCAGTTTGGTAGTGCTTATCACCCGCAGACCAACAAACAAACTGAAGTTGTCAACAGGATGTTGGGTAACCTCATTCCGAGCATCTCAGGAGACAAGCCGAAACAATGAGACTTGGCCCTACCTCAGGCCGAATTTACTTTCAACAATACGACAAATTGGTCCACAGGGAAGTCCCCATTCCAGGTTGTCTACGGACGGGCTCCGCGCCATACACTTAACTTAGTCTCCTTACCCAAAGTCCTGGAAAGAGCATTGTTGCTGAACACATGGGCGGGTAGATTGTAGAGATTCATACAAAGGTCCATAACAAATTGGCTGAGACAAATCAGAAATATAAGTCAGATGTTGACAAGCATCGTCGAAATAAGGTTTTTAAAGTTGGTGATTAAGTCATGGTTTACCTGCGCAAGGAACGTTTTCTGTCTGGCACCTACAACAAGCTCAAATATAAGAAGATTAGAGTTGTGCTGATCCTTTGGAAGATCAATGATAACGCTTATGTTGTTGATCTTCCCAAAGAACTTGAAATCTCTCGTACGTTCAATGTAGCTGACCTCTATGAATATCATGAGCCTGAAGAAGATATGAACTCGAGGTCGAGTTCTTTTCAAGGAGGGGAGAGGTTGAGTTCTTTTCAAGGAGTGGAGACTGATGTAGAGGGTGTGGGAAACCTCTACATGACGAGAATAGACCAAAAGAAGGACCAACGAAAGACCACCACGAAAGGGTTGAAGGCAGTGAAAATACTCAAAACAAATGGCATTGCTGACTGGTTGGACCCAATTGAGAAACAGTCTAAATTCACTGGACTGTTTTGGCCCAAAATCGACTGGTTGTGCACCTGACAGACCGACCTAGACCGGTCATGGACAGGTCGAGTGAACTCCAGAGAGTTTCTGGACTCTCTGGACCAAATTGGTCCTTTTCGAACCGGTCGCTCGACCGGTCATCCAGTGTCCAGCGAGTTCCCGCGAACTTGCTATTTTCAGTTTTCCTTTTCGTTTTAGGAGTTGTTTCTCTTTCCTTTTGCAATTAGGACACTTAGGCTCTGAAGCTTAGGGTTTATTTAGTATAAGTAAGATGTTATTTTCGATTTTAAGTATGATTGAATAATTTTAATACAATTTCTAGAGTTTTCTCTATTTCGGCTCGTGTTCTTCGAGTTGCCCCTTGAGTGATTAAGGAAGATTGGGTTGTTTGCTCGATAGATCCGTGGATTCAAATCGGTTATCTTACAAGAGAGATGGTGATCAATCTCATCCCTGCCTACGGCTGCGCCAAAGGGGCTTGAAGAACAAGATAGAAGGGCCATAAGAGGTTGCAAGGCTTGTTGCATCTCTGTCGCTTTTGCTCTAACATGGCAAAAGGGATGACGTGGTCCTTTACAAACATGGAGAGAAATCGGCAAATGTTTTAATGTCGATTGGATTTTAGAATCTCGCTTTTAAGACCTATGGCGGGCTCGGACACTACACAGTCCTTGAAGAGATGGATGATGTCTGCAAATGGTTCACGGCAAGGCTGGGGCTTGACGGTTCTTCCACTTAATGGCATAATTATTTTTTGATTCCAAATAATAGGTAGAAGGGAGGAATAAAACATAGTATATTTGTAACGAATAGATATCGTCAAGTAGTTGTGGGTTTGGGGTATATGGTATAGTGTCATTGATCTACCTCCCTTTCTCTTGCCTCTTTATATATATACCAACATTTTAGCCCCCCCCCCCAAATTGGGTTGTTGGTCCCTTGATGGGATTGGTATTGGGTCTATTAGAAAATTTCATGATGTGGGTGATTCATAAGAGATTCTATTATGACCATGGGGACTGTCTGGTATACCATTTGTGATACATTTGATGCGATTTTCAAATGAATGGTGGGTGATTTAAAAAAAATAAAAAATTGGGAAATAAGGTTGAAAATTAAATTAAGTTCTAAAATCTTAAATTACTGAATTTTAGTGCTTTTAAGTACTGAAAAACCTGTTTGGTAATTTGTCTGAAAAAAGGTCTTGATATCTAAAGATAAGCACTTTCTCTACAAAAATATGTTTGGTAGATACAATCGACAAATGTATGAAAATTGACAAATTGTCATATTTGCCCATGTTGTCTCAATTAATATCTTTCATGGAGTATGATATGAAACTTGCTATCGTCGTGCCACCAAATTTGGCATGCCTATGCCCAATCCATTAGTCTTTTTATTATTTTTCCAGGGTGCATTTCGGCAAGAGAATGTCACTTAATATAAACCCGGTCCAAAGGGACAAGACTTTGAACATGTGGGGACCATTCTAACAACTGATCTCATACGTAAGGCCCACAATGCATGTGGGATGCTACCAATATTTAAGTTGAAGACAATATTCAATCAAATGGCCTACACATAGTGTTTACCGAACACACTATATATAACTAACAATTGATCTCATAGGTAAGGTCCACAATGCATGTGGGATGCTACCAATATTTTCCTAAGTTGAAGACACTATTCAATCAAATGGCCTACTCATAGGGTTTATAGAGCACACTATAAGCTACCATCAACATTCAATGTTGAGTGTAGCTAAACATTCCATTCCAACCATGCTAAAAAAATTAAGGTGGCCCAAGTGATTTGTACATTTTCTTTAGTTGGCTCAATGGTTGGACCTACCACCAACATAAGCAGTTTGACTTTTGATCTAGTTTATAAAATTTGATCCAAACCTTCCAAGCCATGATCATATCATAGATGACATATGGTCAAAGAAATCAACAAAACTGGAGGCTTTAGATGGTCTAATTGGGAACCATTGTATTGACCACTAAGAAGGTAATAGTCAGTAGTTCATATTCAACCGTGTAAAATGAAATAGGACTAGGTCAACAAAAATAATGAAAAAAAATTCAAATTTAACCACTCCATCTATGTTTGGAGAGTTCGTTTTGCCCATGCCGTGACTTAGGATCACTAGCATTTGTTATCCAATCGGGCCCACATACTGATATGGTCAGATTATCTGAACCGTCCATGTTCCTCATTCCACTATAGTCACACTTATTCACAATCCTAACCATTGACTTTCAGATTTGTTTAGACCAATGATCTGTTTTCCTCTTAAATTTAATACATTCATCTAGACAAAGTAATCGGATTGAATCATATCTTCATTATGACATTTGTGAGGTGGCGCGCTTGTATTTCATAAAGTCCAAGACATGGACAACCCGGATCACGGTGGCCCATATTTCATAGAGTCCAAGACATGGACGGTCCCGATCATGGGACTATCTCAACATGTGGGCCCCCAAATAGAGCCATGATGGCCGGCATCCCTAGTCGTGAGGCAAAATGAACTCCCATGTAGGCTCACAAAGTAGATAGTGCGACTTGCATGTACACCACGTACAGGAAGCAGTGGAGAATGAATGTTTGCCATTGAAAACTTCTTGGGGGCCCTAGAAGTTTTGGATCAAACTTATGTTTTATGTCCCAATTGTGTCAAGATGTGTGTGTTGTACAGGGGAGGGGCAGCCCGATAGTGAAGACGTCGACCATCTGTTAGCGAATGGAGACTTGGTAGTCAAGGTTTGGAAATATTTTGAGGCTGCTTTTGATATCTCCATCATTGAGGCACAACCTCTGTTGGGTAGGTTGTCCTAATGGTGGAGAGATGCCTCCACAGGGGACTGCCTATCTTTGATGCATGGGCTAACACCAACCTTCATGTGTTGAGAAATCTGGAAGGAGAGAAATGTGCATAAATTTGAAGAGAGGCAGGGCAGTCCAGAGAACGTCATCCTTAACATCCTATGGTGGTTGAGGACCCTAACTCCATTCTTACCTCCAACCAAGGAGGGGTCCTTGAGCAACCAATTGGCAGCTCAATACCTTTCAGATTCCTCTAAGAGAGCCACTTTCGAAGAAAGTAAAGCTGTTGAAATGAGACAGACCTCCGGAAGGTTGGGTCAAGATGAACGTGGACGGGTCAGCGTTGGGGAACCCCAGTCCTTCAGGAGGGGGAGGTGTGTGTCATACTGCAAGCAGGGGCCTGTTGTTTTCCTTTTCCAGTGGTTATGGCATTGGCTCTAATGTTCGAGCCAAGGTGAAAGTGTTGGTAGAAGGTCTCTCTCTTTGTATAGCTCGGGGGATCCACAAAATTGTGTTGGAAAGCGATTCAAAAATGGTAGTGAGTGTTTTAAAAAAGGATCGCCCGACCAACTCGACATTTTGGTATTGGTGGGCCCATATGACTTCCCTCATGGGGCAGGTAGAGGCGAAAGTTGTGTTTGTGCCTAAGGAGGTAAATGGAGTCACCGATGGTTTGGCGCGTATGGGTAGCGTTTCTCAAAGAAGGTTAGTTTTCCAGAGCTTAAATGATCTTCCCGACATCATTCGTGGGAACTTGTTCCTCGATAAGGTAGGTTTGGGAACTTTCAGAGAAATAGGGTGAAGCTTGAGAGGTAAGTTTGGGTAAGCCTGGTTTTAGGTTATGTAGGGGTTCAGCAGATGTATTCAGGTCCCAACCTCTTTTTATTCAATAAAATACAAGTGACGTGTAAAAAAAAAAATTTAATGTTTATGTCATCCCTTCATTTATGTCTATTTGGCCCTATGAATAGGTTGGATGGCAAATAAACATCATGGTGTGCCCTAAGAAGTTTTCAATGGTAAGCGTTCAATTCCCACTGCTTCTTGTGGTGTGGTCCACTCGAGCCTTCAATTTACCTCATTTTTGTGATATCCCCTCAAATAATATGTCAAAATGGATGGGTGGAGTAGATTTCTCAGAAACGACATGGTGGGCCCTAGCTTCTCATCACCAGAACTTCATGTTTGGTAGGCAATCCTTATCCATGCTGATCGGATGGGTATTCACAAGTTGTGTAGCGTATAACAAGGTGTTATGACAGGCTGACGTGGGAAAGTGCCGTAATGCCCACTATGATGTGTATGTTATATCCACACTGTCCATCCATTTTTTTAGATCATTTTAGTTCATGAGCCCAAACTTAAGGCAGGTCTGAAGCTCAAGTGAACCACACCACATTAAATAGTGGAGATTGAATGCCTAATATTGAAAACTTCTTGGGGCCATAGAAATTTTGGATCAAGCTGATATTTTTATTTTCCCTTCATCCAAGTCTGTGTGACCATATGAACAAATTGGATGGCAAATAAACATCATGGTGGGCCCTACGTAGGTTTCAACGGTGGGTATTATCATCCCCACAACTTTTTGTGGTGCGGTCCGCTTGAGATTTGGGTTTGCCTCATTTTTTGGCTCATGCCCTAAATGATTTGGAAAAATGGATGGAAGGTGTGTGTGAACACTCGCCTTTCCGCGCTCCCCAGCCCTCCCTTTCGAAGAGGGGGTATGCGCGAATCACCATTATGCCACTGGCTCGCCTCATTCTCGAGGACTTTTTTGTTTGTCGTGTTAAACTAGATATGTTTGAATGAGTTTGTATAAGACCAAAGTCGCCACTAGCCAGTACTTCGAATCTACAATCGGCTAGACCCCGTAGAAACGTTAGAGAAAAGAATCTAAAGATTCCTTCATCTAAAATGACTGCTTTTGATCTACGGTCAGAGATTCGAGGTAAGGGATCACGGTTACAGGGTGTGAAGGTGTTAGGCACCCACTCTGCCCGTATCGAGGTACGGTCTTTACTTCACAGAATCGAACTAGTACTTGAAAGTCTGATTTATCCCTCATACATTCTCATAAATGATATGATGCATGAATGTAGGTCTGAACAGTAAGAGTTTCTGATGGGCAGGTTTCCATTAACAGGCAAGCCCAGAGCATACACTCGAACTGAGAGGTGCTTTATGCGAGATGCATGCTGTGTGTTTGATTGGTCAAAGTTTCCGATGAATGAATTCTGGACAAACCGGCAAACTTCAGAGCATACGCTAAGACCTGATCAAGTGATTATAATGGAATGATAATCAGGGGGGTTGGAAGAATAGAAAATGTTGCACTTATGCTAGATGCGAATGAGATGATGCTGATATGAGAGTAGCTGGATGGACGAAAGTATCGCAAGGGTTGACTTTGAATGGCTAGATTGGGACTTAGGTAACTTGAGAGACTTGAACCAGGGTCAGGTTGGGCTAGACTCTTCTCACTCGGGCTCTCCTTGGTGGAGGAAATGGGCAAAAATCAGTGGAGATGAGTTACTTTTCACAGAGGAGGACTCGAAGCTGATGGATGCTGAAAATGAGAAGGGGAGGGGGTATTTATAGCTGATGAGAGTGGCAGCTCTTGTAAATAGGGATGGGCGGCCATCAGATGGCAGCCCGTACGGCCATCTTGCTTTAACTTTGGAGTGTACTTGCTTCGAACCTGAAACAGAAAATGGTCAGAGGTCCAAGTTTGAAACTACTCCGAAGCTGTGGCTCGGAACTAGGTGAGTTAACTGGGTGTGAAAGATGGGTTTTGACTGGCTGAGTTGACTGGGTGTGAGGCTAGATTGATTCAGTGAGTTGACTCGGTGATTTGACTCAGCGGGTTGACTTGAAAAGGTTTACTTTTTTGGGAGTTTTGGACTGATTTCTTCTATGGATGGTTTTTCGGGCTGATGTTTAGGGGTGAGTAGACTGGGTTCAGGCTTGAGTTGGGCTATGGACTGGGACTTACAAGGATGAGTTTGGTTGGTTTTGGACATGAGATTTGGGGGTGTGGACCTCCATTTATTCAGCTATCTCAATCAACATTGTAGCCGAAGGTGGGGTGTCTACAGATGACCCTCTTTGGCAGAGGTTGCGTGCAACCGAATGTCAAAGTGAGTGGACAACCCACTTCTGACCCGGTCATTCATATAGCGTGGTTTGGAATCTTTGTTTGCCTTTGTATGTGTGTTAGTTGATTGTCTGAAAATTGATAACTCGCACATACCACGGGAGTTTGGAGAAAACGTTGCGATTGTCCCTGCATGAGCTGCAACTTGGGTAACCAATCGTAACCCTTTCATTCCCGATCGGTACTAACATCAGAAAGGTACTGCAAAGCCTTTGCGTCCATATCGTCTTACGAGGTTACTAACCCTATGATTGATTGACTTGTTGCTTTCCCAGATCACTCCAAGAGTACTTGTTTTGCTTGACTGTCAAAGTGGTTAGCTGCCATGTGGCTGCACGGCCTTATGGGTAATCCACTACTCCGACTTGGACTCAATCAAGGTACTTCATGCATCCACACCTAGGTATGTGTGGGTGAACTTTTTCCACCCAATCTACCAGTTTTGATACTTGGGTTACAGTTCATCGTTTCCACCGTTCAGATGGTTTCTTTGACCGAGCCTTTTGGCTTTCATCTTTTTTGTATCTGGCATTTGGTACGACCGTCCTGGCACTGGAGTTCAGGCCGACCATACTTTGAGTGCATCAGATCCGACAGTCTCAGGGGAAACCGCAAGACGTCGGATCTTATTTGATTTTGCATCGGCTCCTACCCAGATATATGGAAGATCTCTTAGTTTCTTGGTGGCTGAATGCTCTACTGAGAAAATATTTTTGGATTTTGAAAAGATACCCACTCTGGGGAGTGATACTCCATTGGGTTTTTATTTACAAATAGAACATATATATATATATATATATATATATATATATATATATATATATATATATATATATATATATGTTTGTGATTTTGAAAAGTAAATCTAGTTTGCACTTACCTCCACCGGGGATGCCTGTGGGGTCTTTAGCTAACCGACTTTTATTTTGAAAGTAGGTAAATATGGTGATTAATGCGATGGATGTTGATGCATGTGGATGCATATTTAATGATGGATGAATGGTTTAGCTCATTCTCTTTTAGTCTAATGATTTTGCTTTCGCTGGGGATGTAGAGGACTTGAGCTTATTGCTTGTAGGGTTTTGCTTCCCTGGAGATTTTCTTTTTAATGCAGATGTTTGATCAGCGGGTTGGTCAAGATCCCGACCCGTGGTCGATCAAGTCCATCATCCCAAGATGCTATTTCGTTTGCTGTTGGGGATGGATGAAGGAGGTTCTAGGTTGTAACCTCAAGTTGTTCTTCTGGGGAATGGTGTGATTGGGATGGTGTCTGGTTGCTAGTTTTGGTCAAGATTTTAATTTGTAGATGATCGAATCTATCATCCCAATACTATGAGGTGGATGAGCAAAGTTCGAGACTCCTAAAGTGCTCTGTTGGGGATGGTGACAATTTTTGTGATTTTTGCAAGTATTAATCCGAATCTTAATCCGAATCTTTACCTGAGTGGTCAGGATGGAGATTGGTGTTATTGAAAACAGTAGAAATGTTTTTATGGTTTTATAAATATTTGATTTGAATCTCTTTTGGAGTGGTCAGGATGAAGATCGGTATTATTGAAAACAAAGAAAATATTTTGTGATTTTGAAGGCTAATTTTGCAGTGTTTTGGTGTTTTGTTGGATTTTTTGAAATGTAGGAAAAGGTGTGGAATTTTCATCCACTTTCAGCTTCTACTGCTGGTAAGGCACTCGATCCATTTTACGTCAGTGAGTAAGAAGAATCTCATACATTTAAGTGCTGTAGTTTTACATCTTCGGATGAAGGGATTGAGGGTTTTCAGTCAACATACCCACAAAGTTACATGTTCTTCATGTGCAATGCACATAGACCACGTATCGTCCGGCAGACTCCTCCGGCCACAAAATAAGTCACATCCTCACATTTCCCTTTATCAATCCAGTTTGGGATCTTATGCTGCTCACAATTCCGTGAGGGTGCGCTTCACCTCCCAATTGCCCTAATCCCCTTTATGAGTTTTAGGAACAGGGAACATCCGTCAGATTCAATAGCGACTTCCAAATTAAGGTCGTCTATCACGGTGCGTTCAACACGAACAAGATTGCGGGGCTCTGCCCGCCTCGATCCTTACCTGCTTAGAGAATTTCAAACACCTGTATGATCAAATGTTAGCCATGTCCGGACCAAGTTGGGAAAGAAAGCCCCCGAGAAGTTAATCTCAGTGTAGTTTAAGGTCTTTGGACTGCAGGGGATGGATTTGTGAAGTTGAATTTTTGTTTGTTTTTGAGAAAGTTCCAGACCTTGACTTGAGAGGTCGAGATTTGTGCTGTCTTTTATGGAAAGCTTGAAATATTTTTGGTATTTTTGAAGTGATTCGGGTCATCAAACCTTGACTCAAAGGGCTGAGATTGATGCCGATTTTTTGTTGAAAGTAAGAAAGTCCCCTGAGAAGTTAATCCCGGTGTAGTTTAAGGTCTTCAGACCAAAACTATGTACTGCTGAAAATGCATTCTTTTTGTAATTTTCTCGAAATGATCTAGGAAATCAAATCTTGGCCCAAGCGATTGTGATCGATGCCGGTTTTTATTGAAAATCTCTCGGGATGTTGATCCTGACGTAATTTAAGGTCTTCGGACCCTGGTTTATACAAGCAAGGTTGGAAATGTATTTTTTGTGTGTTTAGGAAAATGTCCTAAGTCATCGGATCTTAATTCGGATGATCAAGACCAATGCCGATTTTTATTAAAAATCTCTCGGGATCTTGATCCCGACGTAGTTTAAGGTCTTCGGACCAAAAACTTTGTACATGTTATGAAGAACTTTTTTTAGTGTTTTTAGAAAAGATTCGAGTCATCAAACCTCGCCCTGAGTGGTCGAAATTGACGTCGATTTTTATTAAGAATCACTCGGGACTTGATCCTAACGTATTTTAAGGTCTTCATTCCACGATTTTGAAAATATTTTGGATTTTTTCATAAATGATCCGGATCTTAACTCAAATGGTTGAAATTTATGTTAGTTTTATTCGAAAGGCATACTTACCTTGCTATGTCTGGCTTCTGACGGGGCTGATTGTGATTTGAATGGTCCAGATTGCTTGAATGGGCCATGTAGGCCTTCTTATATGTTTATTCTCGTACTTGGAAGCCAAATCTTGATGATTGGACCCTTGATCTTGGAGATTGGTAGCTTGAGAAAGCTCTTTGATGGTTTGGATCATGATGGTTTGACTTTTGAACTGTTTGGATTGCTTGTGGACCCCACTTGATCAAATTTCCCGCTTTTGGATTGATCAGACCCATCTCAGATGTAGTTCTACATGATTTAATAGGTGGGGAATGCTTCAAACAGTCTGGATCAGCTTCTGTTAAAATCTGGAGTCAATCGGAGTCTTGGGCTGCCCTTAGGGTGCCATATGCTGACATGGACTGACAATCTCACCTACCACTAGGCCCTTAAGCCAATCTCGCGGAGAGAGGGAGAGTGTCCATGCGGGCGGCCCCCAGGGTGCCGCCTGTCCCTCAGCTTTTCAGCTGCTTTGGCCTACTCTGGTTCGAACATTTCCAGCAGTACTCGGTCTTTGTCTCCCACATTCTCTGCACCGAATTTCGATTCCAGTCATGGATTTGCACTTTATCCTTTCCTTTCTTCTCTTTTTATCTTCTTCTTGTCTTTTCTTGGGCAGCCATTGATGATGACTTGTGGGCCACCATGGTAGAAAGTGGTGGGTCCCATGTGTTAAAAGAGATGGTGGCTTTAATGAGAGTGAGATGCCCTTAATTGGTGCTGTAGATGGGCATTGAATGTGGCTATTGATGGGGGGTTGATGATGGTGGTTGGGGAAGCTTTGAATGGTGGAGATTTGGATGATAGGGATGGATTTGAGAGAGGGGTCATGGGTGAGGCTATGCATTTCTCAAGTGTGGGCCATATGGATGGTGGAGATGGGGCCATGATGGACATTGATGGGCTATTCTTGGACTGCCTTCTAGTACCTGCGAGGAGAGAAATCATTTTAGCAAAAGAATTGAAGCATTAAAGCAGGAGGAGAGATACTTACCTTCTGAGATGAATGATCGGGAGAAAGACGCTTGTAGGAGGCACTCCGCAAGTTGGCTGGAGGATGTTTATTTTGAAAGCCCTGTAAGATTTTTTTTTTTTTTTTTGCATATATATGAATATGGAAAAATGATTTTTTTAAATATATGTATGCAAATCATGCATGGAATGAAAATTTATGCCAAGTATTTGTCTGTCTTTGCGTGATTTGGACTTGTGCTTTTAGATGCGGGAATCAGAATATTTGACTCTGCTTGATGTCATATTCAGTTTTCTTAACTGTTCACCAAGGGTCCTGGACCCCTTAAGATAGTGTGCAATGGTATCCTACCCCTAGAACTTGGATAGAGCTTAAAAGAATTCCCGACTCATGGCCGCCATTCTTGTTTCTGTTGAATCTTCATGTTGACTGGATCTTTCATGTACTTGTTTTTTTAGCCATAATTACCCGCAGCACCCTTTTAAATTTTTCGCTACGTCCGGCTTGCCCGTCATTTTTACCCACGACGCCCTTTCAAGTTTTCACCACGTCCCGGGATCTGATCTTGCCTACCCCTTGGTAGCTATGCTGTTTTACCCTTGGCGCCCTTTTGAGTTTTCACCAAGTCCGTTGTGTGCCCACTGTTTTTACTCGGAACGCCCTTTCTGGTTTTCACTCCGCCCTCTTTGTTTAGGCACATCCTCTTCTCTTTTTTGGATTTTTTTTTTTTGTATAACTGCAGTGGCTAGAGATCGGGAATCCGTTGTGGCCGGCCGATGGTAACCTTTCGGCCTTTAAATTAAGTTACAATGGCAGAGCTATCGGTCTTAGCTGCAGACCTTTCTGAAGTGGATGGATGGATGGATGATGTGTTTCTTAGGTTGATTTTTTTCTTTTCTTTTCTTGGGTTGCGTGCCTCTTTTTTTTTCTTTCTTTTCCCTTTTGTTTTACTCTATTCTCTCTTTTTTTTTCTCTTCCTTTTTCTTTGACTTTTGAACCCTTTATTTGGAACATTTATTGGTGGACGGGAAGGTGATTCTCAGAGGTCTAAGCCTTGACCTCTTGACTTCATCTCTACTAATGTAACTCTTGATAAAGTTGGATTAGCTTACCTGTGAAAGATTTTCATGTTATCGACGTTGACTAGCTTAGGAAGATCCACCCCTCTCATGTTTGTGAGTCGGAAGGCGCCTCCCAGAAGAACTTCTCTGATCGTCGGGCCTTGCCCCTTGAGTCTAATAGATGTGGCGGTGCTTGCTATAAACCCAATATGACTTTTCTTTCCCCGACTTCATTCTTCATCAGCACTGATGTTGACAGGATTTTAACTTGAACTCATAGGTTTGTCTTTTGATTTTAAGCTTCTCGAGGAACTCTTTCATTCTTAGATTCCGAAGGACGTCCTCATTTCCACTTTGTGAAGTAATTAACTGCCATAAGTATGTGCCCATGACCACCAGATGTTGCCGAGTCCATCTTTCTGCTGATGTAGATGCCTCGTATAGGGAATATCTTGAACATTGTCAGGTTGTAGAGTTTCGAAGCACACACATGGATGCGATGTGCATGCTACTGACACTTGAAGTGCTTTTTGACATGTGGGCAACAATCTGTCTTCATTAAGCTGCAAGGTTTCTTTGATAATTCGTCAAGTCGCATACTCTAACATGGAATGCAAGCATAGTCTTAGTAGCATATTCTTGATAGGCTTTTTTGATCAAGCCTGGATAAGTCTTCATTAGATGTAAGATTGGGAAGTCATGACTTCAAGAATTCGATCATTCCCTGCTTATCTTCTGGGGATAAGGATCCTCAATGCGCACTTTCTTATGGGTCTCAGGAGATCCTAGGTTTACAATTTTAAATTTTTTTGAGATGACATTGGCTTTTGGCTTGAACTTTTCGAGGAGATCCTCTAGCTCGAGAGTCGGCTCATCATTTTCCAAATCATTTGGCTTTGTCCAAACTTTGTGTTTAAAGTCTAACTCTAGATCGAAATCATATGAGTTAACTTCATACTCAAGTGCTTTGATAGAGAGATTAATTTGACATTTTATTGCTTGAGATTTTTAAAAGATTTCTGATTTTTTTTTGCTTTGAAAGATTTTCTGGTTTTTGGAAATTTTATGAATATCTGGATTTTTTAAACTTTTTGGACTTTCTGAATTTTTTTTTTGTCTTGAAATATTTAATGTTTTGGGCTTTTGAATTTTTTTATAAGGGACTCGAGCAAGATGACAATGCGAACTAGGGGTTGCCTAATTCGGCCCGGGGAGTTGAGCACTGTCGGCTTTTATTGTGTCGTCATGGGGCTATAAACCTGTTACTGCCTTGCTCTCCTTCCCCTTAGGAGGCCGGGCCAGAAGGATCAGTAGGCCAAACCTCATCATCGAGCCCAAATGTCATGATAGATCTGGAATTGGATTTCGAGTCGGTGTCGGATGGGATTTCTCCTGGGTCATCCCCGGTGTATTGTAGTTCTTCGGGTTCATCTAGTTGAGGTGGGACCAGGACTGCGGTCCAATCCATCAAGTGAAATTCATGCCCCTTGCTTGAGTCTCCTTTGGGCAACTCTATCAGACTCAATCTGCTTGCTTGATCATCGAAGGTGGAATCCAGCCCATCATCAGGATAGATAATCCCTGGATTGATAAACTGGATTGGTGTGCAGATGCAGGGATTGCCTTCTTCTTGATGACCTCGTCTTCTTCTGATACTTCCGCGCTTTGGTTTTTCAATCAGAGTAGGTTGATATCGCAGTCTTTCTATATCAACATTCTCTTGAACTCCCATGATTTGGGTTGAGTCTTGATGTTCAACCTAATAGTAGAAGGTTTGACGCTCAACAGGAAGGAAGATGTAGCTTGATCCAATGGGACATGTGCGAGGGAAGTAATTTGCATTGTGAAACTCAAAACTTTGGTATGAGACCTTCCCATTAGAGCCTTGTACGTCCATGGCTGGGATGGTAGGCTCTCGAAGGTTGGATGCTTCTACCATGAGAATTTGTTCGGGATCGGTGATGATGGTGATCGCCCTATCTCTGAAGATGTGCTTGACCCTTCGGTGAAGATTTGAAGAGATGACACCGATTATGTGAAACTAGGTCCGATTGTGAAGGAGATGGAATGAAGTTGAGATGTCCAAGACTTGAAGAGTGATTGTTGATGTTTTTGGACCGATCAGAACTTGGACATCAATCTCCCCTTCGACCTCCTCGATAGTGGCCACATAATTGAAGCTGGGCCCTAATTTTTTCAGGGCATGTGGCATGCTGTTCAAGGAAGGGTCTTCTTCTTGGAGGATGATGGCTGAAGTAAAAGCCGAATAAATAGGTGCAACAGGAAAGTTGTGCCCCTGATTGCTTGATGGAGAGATGGGTATGCTTTGCCCCTGGTAAGCTGGAGTGGGCAAGTTGTGCCCCTGACTGGCTATTGCTAAGACAGGCAGGTTGTGCCCCTGGTTGATTGATGCTGAGATGGGTAGGATTTGCCCCTGGCTCAAACTGAGCAAATTATGCCCCTGGTTTGCTGATGCTTGGTTGGAGAGGTTGTCCTCTTTGTTGACTGAGATGGGCTGATTGTGCCCATAGTTAGAAATGGGCACGAAGAATGAATCGACTAAAGGTGCCCTTGCATAATCATGGGCTCTGGGATTGAAATAGCTGGGGGTGCCCCTTACAGGATGAGGGGTTTTGAAATTGGATTGGTTGGGGGTCTCTCTTGCCAACCTAGATTAGGGCATTGTGGGTCCCATCTCAGCTGTTGCTGCTACTGCGGTTGTCCATGCTAAGGGAGGAATAGTATATCTTCGGTAGAGGCGATAAGATTGTCTTCTTCCATTAGATGGGAGACGGGAACACAATCGTTATCGCTCTCGTATCTGGTAGGCTCACCTTCCACTATCAGTTGTACTGAAGAGGCCTGCTGAGGCCACCAAGGGGAGATCATCCCAGCCCTTATTTTGGCTTCGACTTGTTCCTTGGCACGGATGAGTTGGGTAAAGTTGGCATACGGATATGAGATGAGGTATCCAAAGATACTCAAATTTGTCAAGTGGATGATCATGGAGATTTGCTCCTCATCGTCGATGTGTGTCTTCATTTTAGCAGCCATGACCCGCCACCGTCCAATGTAAGCTAATAATGACTCATCATTCCCCTGCCTTAAGGCTGCAAGATTCGCCCTTCTAGGTGCTGAGTTAAAATTGTATGTAAATCTGTCAACGAAAGCCTAGGAAATCTGTTCCCACATCGTGATGTAATGGCAGTCCAATGATGTATACCAGTCGAGGGCATCGCTTTTCAGAGATTTTTGAAACAGGCGGATAAGTGCTCTATCATTGCCGGCCACGGCATCAAGCTTTCCACAGAAAGCTCGTAGATGGTCTACAGGACACCTTGTCCCATTAGATCTTTTAAATTTTGATACCTGGAAGCCTTGAGGTACCATCGCATCGGGAAATGGACAAAGGTCCTTGAACTTAGTAGATGGAAGATGTACTCCTTATTGCTTCTGCAAATTCCTCTTCATCTCTTGCATCTGTTCTCGAAGTTGCTTTATCTCGGAGGGACCAGATGAGGGAGATCTTGCCCCTTGCTAGGCCTGAGCTGGCCCCCTTTCATAATAATTGGTGTCATTAATGCTCTTATGATTCCTGCTTGAAGGAAGTTGTGCCTGACGATTCTCCCATTATAAGAACTTTGTTGGACTGGAGCTGAGAAGGGAGACTGCAAAGAAACCCCAGCCACAAGAGGATGTTGAAATTGACTGGAACTCCTATTAGGGAAAGATTGTTGGAATTGATTGGGAATTCTGTTCGTGGGATGTGGCTGAAAATGGCTCCCATCCTTAGGAGGATACTGGAAGAAATTCCTTGAGGTTAAGGGTTGTTCTTACTGAGGGCCTTCGTTAGGAGGTATCGAAAGTCATGTGTGAACCCTGACGACTGTGGTTGGAATGAACTGGAGGCTGGAAGGGCCCGACATGGTTGTTGAGATTGCTGAACTGGGCTAACTTGATTGTTGGTTGCTGCGGTAATTTGTGCTTGCATGAATTGCAAGAATATTTCTTGCATTGCTCTCATTCTTTGTGCCAATTTTTGCATGATTGGCATGTTCTTAATCGGTTGTTGCGCTGGAGGTTGTGCTTCGGCCATGTTGAGGGCATGAAAGAGGTGAGCTTCCTCTTCGTGGTCGGACATGACTTGCTAAGCTCGGGTGGGGATTATGCTACAGTAAGGAAGTTGTTTTCTAAGATGTTGAGCTCGATGAGGCGCAATGGTGAGAAATATGTTCTATTCTTTTTAGGTTTTGGGATTTTCTGCTTTTTTTTTTCTTGGTTTATGGATGAAATGCTATGCAGATGAGATTGTATGAGGACTATTGACTTTCAAGTACAGGAAGGATTTCATTTTTCAAGTTGGATCACGACTAGTGGGACTAATCTATCCCCAGCGGAGTCGCTATTCTGTGGACGCTCGCCTTTCCGCACTCCCCGGCCCTCCCTTTCGAAGAGGGAGTATGCGCGAATTGTGATTGTGCCACTGGCTCACCTTATTCTCGAGGGCTTTGTCGGTTGTCGTGTTAAATTGGATATGTTTGAATGAGTTCGTATAAGACCAGAGTTGCCATTAGCCAATTACTTCGAATCTACAGTTAGCTAGACCCCGTAGAAACGTTAGAAAAAAGAATCCGAAGATTCCCTCCTCTAAAATGACTCATTTTGATTTGCGGTCAGAGATTCGAGGTAAGGGATCACGATTACAGGGTGGGAAGGTGTTAGGCACCCACTTTGCCCGTACCGAGGTACGATCTTTACTTCACAGAATCGAGCTAGTACTTGAAAGTCTGATTTATTTCTCGTACATTCTCATAAATGATATGATGCATGAATGTAGGTCTGAACAGTAAGAGTTTCTAATGGGCATGTTTCCATTAACAGGCATGCCTATAGCGTATGCTCGAACTGACAGCTGCTTTATGCGAGATGTATGCTGTGTGTTTGATCGGTCAAAGTTTCTGATGAATGAATTTCGGATAAACCGACAAACTTCAGAGCATACGCTAAGACCTGATCAAGTGATTGTAGTGGAATGATAAGCAGGAGGGTTGGAAGAATAGTAAATGTTGCACTTATGCTAGATGCAAATGAGATGATGCTAATATGAGAGTAGCTGGATGGACGAAAGTATCGCAAGGGTTAGCTTCGAGTGGCTAGATTAGGACTTGGGTAACTTGAGAGACTTAAACCAGGGTCAGGTTGGGCTGGACCAGGGCTGGACTCTTCTCACTTGGGCTCTCCTTGGTGGAGGAAATGGGACAAAGGGGTGGAGATGAGTCGCTTATCACAAAGGAGGCCTCGAAGCTGATGGATGTTGAAAATGAGAAGGGGAGGGGGTATTTATAGCTGCGGAGAGTGGCAGCTCTCGTAAATAGGGACGGGCCGCCATCAGATGGCCGCCCGTACGACCATCTTGCTTAAGCTTCAGAGTGTACTTGCTCTGAACTTAAAGCAGAAAATGGTTGGAGGTTCGGGTTCGGAACTGCTCTGAAGTTGTGGCTCAGAACTAGGTGAGTCAACTAGGTGTGAAAGATGGATTTTGACTGGGTGAGTTGGCTAGGTGTGAGGGCTGGATTGACTCAATGGGTTGACTCGGTGATTTGACTCAGCGGGTTGACTCGAAAAGGTTAACTTTTTTTGGATTTTTGGACTAGTTTTTTCTATGGATGGTTTTTTGGGCTGATGTTTAGGGGTGAGTAGACTGGGTTCAGGCTTGAGTTGGGTTATGGATTAGGGCTTACAAGGATGAGTTTGGCTGGTTTTGGACATGGGGTTTGGGGTTGTGGACCTCCATTCATTCAGCTATCTCAGTCAACATTGTAGCTGAAGGTGGGGAGTCTACAGTGTGGATATAACACAAATATCCAGATGGGGCTGAAGAACTTTTTGGCCTCAATAAGTCTTCCACCCTAATTGGTGCGCCGGCAAGGTTATCCGAGAAAATGGCAAGAGTAGTCATTTATAAAAATATTTAACTCAAAATCACTTACCACATTCCATGTTAGGTATTAAGTTAAAATAAAGGAGCTTAAAAAGAGTCTTATTCTTTTAAGTAAAAATCCAATTTAAGTACTTCAAATTTTGGTTTCACCAAATGATCTGAACCATAGAAAATAACTGAAAATGGCCTATTTCAATGATCAGTGCTGAAAATAAGTTTTACCAAACTGGCCCCAAGACATTGCTCGGCTAAGTATCACCCTAGTTGGATTAAGTTCCCTGCAATTCATTTATGATTCCCACAATTTGTGTCTTAGAGCTTATTCATAAAACTGACGGTGAAAATACAGTAACTGTCAACTCGGTGAGTCATGCTCATTGGTGCAATGGAAGCAAGAGCAAATGGTGTTTGATCTATCTGTTAAGGAAGGAGCATCCCTCAAGGATGACGTGGTTGAAAGCTAGCCAATCTTCAGGATCGATCCGAGCACAATGGGTCGACTCTGTGAGTCGACTCGATTGCAAACGGGTTCTCCCTTCTTCTTTACTTTTTCACTTCTTCTCTTTATTTTCTTTCTTCCTTCTGAATTTATTCTTTCTTTGGACTTTTTCTTTAATACTCGTCCAGCAGCTGGAATGAAATGGCAGATAATATGACTCGGCGAGTCATTACGTGCTGGATCTTAAGCAATTTCTCTTTGGAGTTTGTTTTTCTAAGAGATTCTCTGATGACGAATATGCATTATAACGAGGTTGCGGAGTCAGTATCAAGGTAGCACAAGGAGACCGTCATGCGGACGAGTTGTGGTAGTGAGTTGCGTGTGAAAACGGAGTTGCACTAATTAGGTCCTCTTATCTCTAGAACAATGCGTTGATCTGGTCAATCTGATGGTTGTAAATTGATTAAGTGGGCGTCATATGATATTTAAAGTCAGAAAGGATGAGTTTTAACCAGGTTATCAGTGGTGGATTTACGGTGAGTTTGAAGAGGATGATCATGGAAGAATCTGATTCGCACCGAGTTTCTTCGAACAGTTACTAATGGAGGGTCTAGGTAGGTCCCACGGAACTTGTGGACATAAAAAATCAAGGTTCAAATTGTCTTTCTTGGTGAGTTCTTAGTTTGAATTGAAATGGCTGTTTGCACGAGGAAACTCCAAAGAATGAGGCACCGGCTGCCTTTTGATTGGCTATCGAAGATGGGATTTGTTGGAGAGATGAGAGCCATTGACTTTTAGATGAGAAAAGGATTCAACGGCTGCGATGCATAAACCTCGGATTGCCAACACATTGGCCAAAGGCAAGTTTAAGGCTTTGTAGAAGCCTGGTGGGCTTAAAGATGGTAGAGACCTCCTCCTAAGTCGTAAGGGAAAGTTTCAATGGGATTTTCCTCCTCAGGAGAGTGAGGAGGGATTGCAGGTCGGGGGTCATTAAGAGACCAACCTCCCTTGGCTCGATCAGCTGAAACTCTTCAGATTGGTGTGTTGCTCGTTGGATTATTTTTGGACAGTCTCAGACGGCCAAAGTTTGGTGATCGGGCTACAAAAAATTGGTGTTTTCTCTTTGTGACTCTCTAGACATATTTTGGCCATGTTCGAGCGATCAAATATCAGGGTTGATTGATCAATGGCCGCGTGACTGTTTTACGCAGTTTAGCATGTTTGTTTTTAATTCTGGCTTAATGCTATATAAGCGCTTGTTACATGGGATTATGGTAATTCTACACATCTAGAGTTTGAAAAATGTTGTGAGAGAGGAAAAGAAGATTAAGAGAGAGAGAGAGAGAGATCATAGGAGGAGCGAAGAGAGAGAAGAAGATCAGGCTCGTGAAGTTCATCCACGTCATTGGTTTCTGTTCATAACCTCTTCAAAAATAATTTCTGAGGATTTGTCAATCATCGATTAGTGAAATCTCTGTGTTATTCATTCTCTTTGATTGTAATCCACATAAGGGTGAAGATATTGGATTTGAGTGTTGTGATAAAATTGTGATCACTGTGTAATACATTTTTCATGTGGATTTGTTGACTGGACTAGGTCCCCATAGTTTTTACCTCTATTACTAGAGGGTTTTCCACGTAAAAACTCTTTGTGTAGTGTGTGGTGATATATTGTGTTTGTTTATCATAAATATTTGAAATTGTTTTATACAATTCAGATATTTCATAATTCAATGAGTTGGGGATTGCGAGATCCATTGATTTAGGCTTCGTTCCCAGCAAGAGCTACTTACATGAAAGAATTGAGAGGACAGAAATACCCTCAATTGAAAGGGCTGAAATTGATACCTCCCTTGTCAAGTTTTAGGCAGCCCTCGCAGCCTTGGGTACGGCTTTCTTCTTGAGAAGGTATAGAGGCATTGAGAACGTGGAGCTTCCCAACTTGGCTAGCACATTTGCCACCTGATTACTCTCTGTACACATGGACAAATGAGGCATTTAATCTTGGACCATCTTCATATCCTTCTAACATTTTGAATATGGGCCAAGAACACGGAATGCCCGACTTGGAATGTCACCCCATGATTCAGTCAAGTCTCGGCTTAAGTCAGCAATGGATGACTTGGTCTGAGTTACCGAGTCTTAAATCCATGGTCAAACGTGTAACACCCTGTATTTTCAGTATAAATTAATTAATTTAATTATATATTTATTTTTATTATTTTTATTATTATTTGACTTTTAAACTTGATAAAATCATATCAAGTCATCTGTAGACAATCCAAGGGAGTTCCATTTACAAAAGTTGCTTGGATTAATCCCTAGAATAGTGTAGAACTATCAGATTTCATGAAACTCACTATTTTACATTAATTACAAAATGTTACTAAATAAGCCCACGTTTTAAGTAAATTGATTTCCCACGTACGTTCCGTTTAGGCCGAAACTTTAAGTGCAGCCTATCTGGACCAAAATAATCATACATGTCAAAAATTAGCTCACCGATCATTGTACAAGTTCTCCAATCAGAAAATGCTCAATAGACGACCCACCTCAACTCGGACTCGACCCAAATTTCACGTCGATGGATAAAACGACATTGCCGACGCATCTAGCAGGTCAGATAATCCTGACCCACCTCAATGGACCCCACCTACGGAGAGCGTCCATCGCACGCGGTTTCCGTACCGCGTGCGCACGACGCATGACACCTCTCCTCCATCTTCTTCGTTTAATAGGAACAGCGGACGGACACTATCCATCTGTGCGTTGCACGTGTGTTCGCTCGCCTCAAGTGCAAGGCTGCGATGTAGTAATAATTCTCGATAAGACCGAGGTTGATCCACAGGGAAAGAAGTAAACAATTCCAAGTACTCTAATAACTAGAATCTAAAAAGTTTAAGAAAGTAGTTTTTCACATGAAATAGGAAAATCTGAAAATAAGAAGAACTAGAGCATCAAGGATCCACTTGTAGTAGTCTAATGCCAATCCATTCATCCAAGTACAACACAATTAGAATCAAAGTCCTATCTCTCATCTAATTGGAAGATATAACATTCAAGCACAAACAGTCCCACTTAAATCTGGAAATCAGATTTCTAGTTCTAATGAAGCACATAGAACTTGAACTTGTAACCTTTGGAGTAACAGCCATGCCTATAGACTATGGCATGCTCAAGGGTTACTACAATTCGAATTCAAACAACCCAATCATGGTAATCTCAGAGAATTGCAAGGAACTCATGTTCGGAGCACATAAACTCTCACAAAACTTCTAAAAAACCAAACTTTATTCAAACTAGAACTTCAAAATCCAAAATTAAGAAAATGGTACTTGAAATAAAAGAATTAAAGCATTGGAACCAACTACAAATTTCACCTCTAGCTCTAGCTAAGAGGTTAGCTAAGGAAAAGCATATTAAAACTAGAACTAGAACTAAGAAAAGGAAGAAAACTAGCTGTAGGAGGCTAGGTAGCCTCCTAGGACTTGAACTCCTTATTTCCCACGTCCTTGCTTGATTTGGAATAGAAGAGAGCACCTCCTTTTATAATACAGCAAGAGTACCACAACAGCACAGATTTTGTTTCGCTTCGTACGGCTTAACCAATGGTCGGATTGCCTTCAAATTTGATTTACAGCTTCCTTGTACTGTGATATTCCTCATAGATGATTTAGATTTCCAAGATTATCTTCTGAATGGGCTCACCAATCAGATCACTGACCGCCTCTCAAAATCGCTCAATTCGGGTACCTTCAGAACCAGTCATCTTGCTTTCAATGCCCCGGAGTGTACAGAGGTCGGATTGATCTCAAATTTTGAACATTGGTAGAAAACTTCCTCCTCTACATGATAGATGGATTAGATTGTCCAAAAAATTTTAGAATTAGGTGCTAAAATTAGAACACTCAGCCCTTGGATAAACTCTGCGCAGTTGGATCTTTCTGGATGGTCCATCTTTCTTCAACCGGTACGATCAAACCACACATCCTTTTGATCTGAAACTTTTGTAGTTATTCATATATATGTGATCTAAATTTTGGTCAAAGTAGATTCTTCATATCATCAATGATGGGTCACCTGGACCAGCCCAGAGTTGAACAGTGAAATCTGAAACTTTCTGGACAGTTCGTATTGTTTTGGCCACCACGGTCAATCCGTAGCTCCGATCGACACGAAATCACTTGGGTTATTTCGGCGTCAAGCTCCTCTTCGACGTGGATGTGTTGGATTTCCAAATATCATAAAGATCGGCCTATAAAACTGGTCTGAAAAATCAGGCATGGGAATAGCCTGCTGTTTGGAATCTGAAAGTGTGAACTTGCATGGCCGACCTGTGAAGACCGGTCGGACAGGGCTGGCCGACCGGTCTTGACCGGTCTAGCCTGTCTTTCCTTGCTCCAGCAGCTTCTGTAGAAGGCTGTCCATGTGGCCGACCGGTCTTGACCGGTCGGACCACTTTTCTGCATTCTTTCTTCTTTCTTTTCTTCTCTCCTTTCTCTCTCTTTGGTTTCTTCTTTCTTTGGCCCACCTTGGGTCTTCATCCAAGGTTCCTAAATGTGCCATTTTGGTCACCAATTGGGCAAAGCGACTCTCATTCCTAAAATCACAAAACCTGCATTAGATGGGCCTTTTAAACATGCAAACCATGCATATAATGTGATGTAATGGGCTATATCATGTATAAATTGGAGGCTCAACAACGTGGCCTCCCACAGGGACCCCATTTCCAGATCTACTCCGTCTATTCGATTCATGGGCCAGTTAAACATACTCTGTTTGAATATCCCCGCCCACCATCACCTGTAAGGCCCATTCCAAACTACCGTCCAAACGAAGAATCAACAAGATCCGAAGATATGTTTTGCATGGACGCTCTGAATCACATCTATAGTGTCTTGTGGAACCCCACCTACCTTTCCTACGATTCCCATGCAATAAGGATCTCAAGCTATGGGATCCGCTCGGTCTCCTTCTTGAACCGGGAGACCGGATTCTGTCTGCATGCACCGACCATGATGATCTTTTTAAAGCCCTCATAGGCACGTCCCCTCCCCAGTAACGCGCGAGAGAGAGAGAGAGAGAGAGAGGAGAGAGAGAGAGAGAGAGAGAGAGAGGAGAACCCACGTTCTCTGCTGCTGCTGGAGCCGTTCCAAGTTGGAAAAGGGACAGAAAGAAGAAAGAGAAAGAATGTAGAAGGAAGAAGAAGGAAAAGAGAAGGAAAGAGAGGGAGATGATCGAGTTCGGCCCAAGCTGAGTCCGCTCGACTGAGTTGCCGGGTTGAGTCGTTGACGAGTGAGTTAAGCCGCCTTGGCCCATGATTTAATTCTTAAATCTAATCTAAACCCTTGTCCCAATTATAGATCTAACCTTACATGACCGTAACAACAAAAATCATACCCTAACCTTGTGAGTTTCACCATATTATGTAGGTTTGGGTTTAATCTTGTTTTCACAACTCTAACAACATCTCGAATCCATCAATATTAGTGGTGAGGATTTCCTTCAAAGGCTAGTTACACTAATATCGTTTTATTTGATAAATTCATGATTGTGACTTAGGGATTTTATGTTGTTATGTATGGACCATGTGTGATGAAAATTCTTCCTTGATCATATTAGATGATGTACGAAACTCTTGAATGCAAACTCGCTGAATGTTTGGTTGCTAGGAATCATGTTATAGAATACATGCCTCCATAATGATATACTCATTTATGAAAGGCTTTACTATGAAATTCATGTTTGAATTATGTCTCTTACATGTTCATGATGTACTTGATGTGCATGGTGTGGTATGATATGGATTCATGTGTGAGAATGTTCAGTCAATGGAAACCCTTTGCCCCATGGATAGTGTTAGAACTGAAAATGCTTCAATGACATTTTCTGTGTATTGTTGCTCTGGGGTTCTGAGTAATAGAAACATTCATATACAATTATAAGCATTCACAAAAGATACAGAAGAAGTGAGATCGTAAGGCGAATTTTATTCTGGAGATTCTGAGATCTTGTACATTCTACACTATGATCTAGCACGGGCCCTTAATTACATCGAATGATCGATGACCCTTGATTAAAAGGGAGAAGACTAGTCAGCGGGGACTATGGTCTTAGAGTTTGTGGTCGTAGAGACCTGTATTTATTTTGCTATTGACTGAACCATCTTTGTATTAGTCATATGTCTGTGTCCTATGTTTTGACCGAAGATCCGAGCTAAGACTATCAGGGTTTATGACTGAGAGGGACAACTCTGGGCCCGTGTCTATCATGTTTGGACAGGTGACCTCGGAAAGTCCGATCTGCAGTTGTGTGTACCTGAATAGCCCAACTGACGGATGCCATTTGAATGGGTAGGGCATCAACTGTTGTGTTGTGGCAATTCATAGCAATTGCTTTGTAGAGAATTGCAACTCTTTGATATGGTTTATTGTGATAACCGTAATCCCGTTTGTCTAGCTTTTGATCCCTAATCGGGTCATATCTTAAAATATATGTGAATGATGATACATTTGTATAATTTTAGATGTTGATGGCTTCTCTCCGAGAAGTTATTTCATTCTTCGCATTTAATCGAGTCAAACCTTGAAGGTACGCATTTAATCATCGCATTGTGTCCAGAATGCTCGAAATACCCAAAATAGGCTCAAGTGGATCTTGAAAACACTTAAAATTGAGTCCGGTGCACCCGTAAACATTTTCTGTAATTTGCTGATTTTTTGGGTGCGTGGGTTCCAACGCACCTTTAAATTAATGATCTAATTTTTAATGAATTTATGGATGTGTGAGGCATTTTTCAGGTGCGTGGGACACCAAAGCACTTGTCTGAATCACGTTGAATTTATGGACACGTGGGACCCGAATTTATGGACGTGTGGGACAATGTTCGGGTGCGTGGGACACCAAAGCACTTGTCCGAATCACGTCGAATTTATTGACGCGTGGGAACCGAATTTATGGACGCGTGGGACATTTTTGGGTGCGTGGGAGTCCAATACAATTGTCCGATTCGTCATTTTACGGATGCGTGCCCACACTTATGAATTTTCATAATTCGAACCTGTGGTGGTCGGAGTAAGCTTCCGATGGGGGACGCCGGTGATCGGGAAGGGATTCCAGTGACCGAGAAGGGTTTTTGATGATCGAAAAGGGATTCCGGCAAGGGTTTCTGGCGAAAATCGCAATTACCTAGAGGATAGTAACTCTTTCTCTCTCTTGAAAACCGTTCAAATGAATAGTCAGGTGGGGTATTTATACCCAAAAATACTGAAACTCAACCAATGAGCGGCTGCCACGTGCCACACACCCTAAAAATACCCCCAACGCACCCCAAAATTGGATCGCGGAGGTCTAACGTCCCTTGAATGATTTTCGAAAGTGTTTGAATTTTTGGGTGTGTGATACTTCCATTTTTAGGTGCGTGGGAGTCCATGCACCCTTAAATGCAATTCTAAAATATGTCAAATTTCTAGGTGCGTGGACCGATTTTCGGGTGCGTGGAACCCGAATTTATGGATGCGTGGGGCTTTAATATGGTCATAAATCACTTTCTGGATTATGTTGAATTTACGGGTGCGTGGGCCCATTTTTGGGGTACGTGGGACATCAATGCACCCTAAAATCATTTATCTGATTTTGATGAATTTTCGGGTGCGTGGGACCTGAATTTATGGACGCGTGGGAGTTGATGCATCCATAAATGAATTTCTGATTTTGCTAATTTCATGGGTACGTGGACCCGATTTTATGGATTCGTGGGACACCAATACATCCATATATGAGTTTGTGATTTTGTTGATTTTTCGGGTGCGTGGGTACCCGAATTTAGGGGTGCATTGACGGACTTTTGAATGCTCCAAATTGGGTTTTAATTTTCATGGGTTTGTGGGGCCCGCTTGATGGCAAAAGAACATGCAATACTTATCATAATTCATGATGAACGTGTCGGTCTGATTTTGGGCGGTTCCGATCACGACGAATCGTGGGGCCCGTCGGAGATTTTTTAGTCAAAACTGGCTAAGGGGATTTTTGTAAATCTCCGTTTTGCGTGCGTTTAGAGGGTATTTTGTGGATTCTTTTGGGGGTGCGTGGCCATTTTGTTTGTTTTGAGGGTCCCTACATTTTGGGACCCCAACAGATAGTATGATGATGATGGATTTATTTATAAAGATGAGTTGGATGGAATGTTTGGGCAAAAGCTATGTATGTAATGTTGATGAATGCCCTATGGACCAACATACAGTTGGATGTGATGAATCCGTGAGGGGTTAATGATATTTGTATGCCATGCTTCTTATCCTGATTAAGATGTGTGCGTCCTTTTAATGGTTGGTCCCCGTTAAAGGGAAACGGCTATTCTTTATCATGATGGACCATGGGATGGGGTGAAGAGTGACCATTGGTTGTGGACATCATTAAATTGGTTGGATTCTAAACTTACCTAATCAAAGGTGGAACTAATCATGCATTCATTTACCCCTCGGGTGTTAGAGAAAGTGTGCATGAGGTCCATTTCTCTCTCGCTATCTAGTGAAAGTGTGCATGAGGCCCGTTTCAC
Organism: Liriodendron chinense; assembly: GCA_003013855.2. Classification (NCBI taxonomy): domain Eukaryota; kingdom Viridiplantae; phylum Streptophyta; class Magnoliopsida; order Magnoliales; family Magnoliaceae; genus Liriodendron; species Liriodendron chinense. Next base: position 3,994,643 of record ML058329.1, on the reverse strand, counting down.
TAGATGGGTTTTATGGGTTTTATAGGGGCCAGTGGAGTAGTGGCTAAGGACCTGTCTCATGCTCAGAACCTCTAGTGTCTAGTGGCTAGTGGGAGTGAGGTGTATTTTCGTCTCATTTAGTCAGGGTGCCTTAGCCAGAGCATGCATATCACGCATCAGATTAAGCAAGATTTCTCATATTTGTTTTGAATTGGGTATGATTATTGTGCTTGAATATTATTGTGTTATTCTTGGTGGGTAATCCTCACTGAGTTGATCGCAAGCAACTCTCATCCTCCTAGACGGTGTTTTTAAAACACCACCAGACATTGTAGGTGACGATCTGTTAGGCGAGCCCGAATTGCAGGGCGAGGAATACGAAGGCTCGTGGCAGCAAATGGCGGACGACGAGGCTGAATTGGTGTGAAGATGCTTCGCCGAGTTTCTTTAATAAAGTAGATTTATTTCCTTTGAACATGTAATAAGTCTCTCATGGAGACAATAGGTGGAACGTTTGGTTAAACATGTTTTATTTTCTTACATTGATTTAGAACTTACAATAGAATATTTATAGAATAAGAACTTTAATTTCCATCATTGTGCTATGTATACCATGGATGTATGAGATTACAGGTAAGTGTGTAGAAACGTATCCTTAACACACATGAGTTAACACCTGGAAACTCGACTCTTCGTGTGTCCACGAGAGTCGAAATTTTGGGTGTTCGTGCTATCAGTGGTTTATGCTAAGTGCTCGCCAAGACGGAGAAAAGATCTTTGGGCTGAGATGGTTGGTATGACAGCAACAATCCAAGGGCCGTGTGTGGGATTTTAATGAGATCTTGGAGCATTTAGAAAGAATAGGGAGAAATAAAAAATACATCTCTTCTTCAGATGATTTTGGAGAGGTAGCGAATATGACGGGGCTGGTGGATGCGGGGTATGTTGGGAACTACTTCACTTGGTGCAACAACCAGGATGGGTTGTCGCAAGTTTGGGCCAGGCTTGACAGAGCTCTGGGTAACAGTGAGTGGTTGGCGTGTTTCCCCACGTTCAGAGTTACACACCTGCCTCGTGTGGAGTCAGACCATGCACCATTACTATTATCATTTCCTCCGCATAGGCCAGCTTCACCCAGGCCATTCAGATTTCAGAGGATGTGGCTTTTGGATGACTCCTTCTTACTGATGGTGAGGACGGCTTGGGAGAGCTATCAGCTTAGGGGACTCGATGTCTAAACTTATCAGCCAAATGAAAAGGATCAAACTAGCTATCAAAATTTGGAATAAGGAGCAATTTGGTAACATATTTCAGAAGATTAGTACAATTGAGGCAAAGGTGAAATAGGCGGAAGAAATGATCCAACATTTCCCCGAAGACCCAATTCAGAAGGGGCTGGAGGCAGCGATAGGCGAGCTTAATTCTCTTAAGCTGATGGAAGAAATATTCTAGAAACAGAAAACGTGGAACAACTGGTTGGAGGAGGGAGATTGAAATACGACATTTTCCACAATGTGGTGAATGAAAGAGTTCGTAGAGCAGCGATTCAGGAGATAGAGAACTAGAAGGTGGGGAGAAGACGTCAAATCCACACAGGATTAAACTAGAAGGGGTGAGGTATTTCACAAAGTAACTTCAGGAAGAACCTTGTGAGCAGGTGGGGAGCTTCTTGGATGCAATTCTGTCGTTGGTTTTAGGTGAGGACAATGAGAAAATGTTAGCAGAACCTACATTTGGAGAAATAAAAAAAGCCATTGACGGGTTACCGAAGGATGGGGCGTCTAGCCCAGATGGGTTTTCAGGTTTTTTTCGCAGCTTGTTGGGAATTCGCTGGAGGTGACATCCTGGAGGCTGCCAAGTTCGTGTTTAAAGATGGCTCATTGCCTCGTGCCATTTCTTCCTCTCTCATCTGCTTAATACCAAAGGTTACATCCCCCTCCAAGTTCTCTGATTTTCGCTCAATTAGTTTGTGTAATTGCCTGTATAAGATTTTTTCTAAGGTGATATCGAACAGGTTGAGTGTGTTGTTGCCTAGTATTATCTCGAAGGAGCAGGGAGCATTTGTCCAAGGGAGGTCCATCTCTGAAAACATTGCACTCACGCATGAACTTTTTAGAGAGGTTAACAAGAAAGTCAGAGATAACAACGTTGTTGTAAAACTCGACATGGAAAAGGCTTATGATCGGCTTGACTGGAAGTTTCTCAAGAAGGTTCTCTTGAAGTTTGGGTTTAGTCAGGGTTGGTTAGAGCTACTTGCAAAGTTTTGGTCAAATAATTAGTTCTCGGTGCTGATCAATGGGGAAGCGTGTGGTTTCTTGAAAGCTTCAAGAGGATTAAGGTAGGGAGACCCAATCTCGCTGGCGCTTTTCGTATTGCTAGCGGAAGCATTGAGCCATGGATTCAAGTAGCTGGTCGTGAGAGATTTTTGTCAGCCATTCCAAGTCCTCAGCAAATGCCCAACAGTTTCCCACCTACTATTTACAGACGATGTAGTACTGTTTGTGAATGGTAGTAAGAAATCATTAAAAGCGGTTAATGAATTCCTCAATAGATATCAAGCAGTGTCAGGGCAGAGAATGAACAGAGCTAAGTGTGAATGGTATTCGGCTGAGAAGACCACGATTGCGTGAGAGAGGCAGATTGAGCAAGTGTTGGGAATTGCTAGGGGTAGAAATCTGATGACCTTCCTGGGTGTGCTTGTTTTCGCAGGGAGATTGAGGGCGATATTCTTTCAACCGTTGGAAGAGTGCATTAAAAGAAGGATTTCAGGTTGGAAAGCCAAATGCCTCAACCAAGCTGGTAAGATGACTTTGATTAATCATGTATTGGGAAGCATTCCATTGCATTGTTTGGCTGCGGCAGTGGTCCCGAAGTGTGTCCTCCAAAGATTGGAAAAGGAGTTCGCAAACTTCTTTTGGGGGTGGGAAGAGGGTAAAAAGAAGGTGCACTGGGTTAGTTGGTCGAATATCTCCCGACCGAAAGCTGAAGGTGGGCTAGGGTTGAAGAATCTTTCTTAAGTGATGAAGAGTCTAAGACTAAAACTAGCATGGGCAGCAAAATTTTCCAGTTTAGAAGGAGGAATTTGGGCAGATTTTGTGCAGAAAAAATACAGGATTGAGAATGCTAGTTAAGGTGGTAAGGAGGTGCAGGTAGCAATTTCTCCTTTGTCGAAATCCATATCGCACCTCTCTCCTTTAATTCAGGATCAAGCGAGGTGGGTCATTGGCAACGGGGAATGTAATCTATGGGAATCGAAGTGGACGGGTATTGGCCCCCTCTCAGCTTGGTGCATAGATAGCATCCCGGGAACTTTGAGAAACTTGAAAGTTAAAGATTTAATTGATGAACAGGGACTCATCCCGGATTCTCTGCTACTCCCGTTGATTCCGCAGGTGGTTCAGGAACATATCAAGGAAGAGGGAATTTATGTCTCAGTATGGAAAGACAAATGTATTTGGTCGTTAGGTGCGTCAGGGGATTTTTCGACGAAGTCTGCTTGGGAGTTCAGTAGATACTGGGGGTCAGGAGAAGTTGGGCTAGATGGACTTCGCATGCGAGATTGCCGCCAAAGCTATCAATGCTTACATGGAAGTTAATTGAGAAAGCGATCCCGGTGGATAGTAGGGTCCAAACTAGGGGGATTCAGTTGGCATTAAAATGTAGCTGCCGTGATGAGAGGCAAGGACCAAATGTTGAAACGGTGGATCACTTGTTTGCAGGGGTGGGCATGCTTCACAGGTATGGAACCATTTCAGCAATATTTTTGGCATTGCATGTATTGACAACTAGTCTGCCACAGGGCGTGCTTCATAATGGTGAAGACTGGCGTCAGGGGCTGATGTGCTGTCGATCTTAACGGGGCTAGTCCCGAGCTGTATTTTCTGGGAAATTTAGTTGGCTAGAAATGAATATAGATTTGAAGGGAGGCGGGCCGTTGCAGGTAAATGCATTCGTAGGATACAGAGGTGGTTGACGTGGATTGTTGAATCTTTGCCTCCATTGAAAGAAGGAAGCACAGTACGAAATATGGTATTTGAAGAGTTAGGGATCCAAGCAAAAGTTGAAAGACGTAGTCAATGGGAGGTTATAAAATGAAAAGACCTGAGATGGGGTGGGTTAAGATCAACATAGATGGATCGTCTCGGGGTAATACAGGCCCATCTGGAGGTGGAGGGATTTGCAGAGGTTGTCAAGGTGAGCTAATCTTCGCCTTCGCTTCTGGGTATGGAGAATTAGCGGAAATTCGAGCAGTGTGTGAGGGGCTGTCAATTGGGATCAGAAGAGGCTATAGAAAAGTAGTTGTGGAGAGTGATTCTCTGATCACAGTAGAGTCGCTCTATAAGACAACCCTCCAAACTGGACCATGTGGTACCGGTGGATTTGTATCAAGTCAATGACGAGATGTGGATAAGTTATCTTCAGATATGTGCCGAGGGAAGTGAATGGTGTAGTTGATGCTTTGGCAAGGGTTGGCAGCGGAACTCAAGCCAACAGAATTTTTTTGGAATCTAGAGATCTCCCCAGACCCATCCGCAGTGCGGTGTGTTTGGACCGATCAGGCCTAGGAGAGGTTAGGCAAGTTTTTTGTTAATAGGTTACGTTTGAGGGCTGATTTGTTTGGTTTTACTTATGTTGTCCCTAAGATTTGATAGGCGTGCCTTGTGGTTGTACGGGGCAGCCCGAAAGTTGTATTTAAACTAATATATATAAAAATGATACTCTTTATATATATATATATATATATATATATATATATATATATATATATATATATATATATATATATATATATATATGGATTTTCTTATTAGTTAAATAATACATAGTTTTTTTTTTCTCACACACCAAGCTGGAAACGGTCCACATGTCTGTCAATTTAATAAACATTACCGTGGGCCCTAAGACTATTATATAATGATTTTCTTATTAGTTAAATAATACATAGTTTTTTTTTCTCTCACATTCCTTGCCGAGAATGGTCCACATGTCTGTCAATTCAATAAATTTAATCGACGTGTCTAAAGCATCATCCCATTACTCTAACTACGTTGATGCTTAAAGAGGTATGCTTTAAATCTACACTCCATTATATCCATTTATTTTTCTCTTTCAGTATTTGTGTAATAGAAATACTCTATAAAAAAAAGCATCAGTTTATATATATAGGGAAGTGGTACTATGAGGTCGACCTTATGGGAAGAGTTGTGTGGGCCCCACATGTCAAACATCAACACCGTGCATTTGATGGGTCCCCTTTAGGTCATGGGATATAAAAAAATCAGCCGTATACAGAACTCAGGTGGGCCATACCATCTAAAACCATGTGAAGACATGTCAAAAACATCTAAAAGCACTTGGTGGGGCCCACTTGAGTTTTAGATGTGGCTGAAACTTGGTTTGACCCCTCATCCAATTGGGACACATACAATGGATGGGCTGGATTTGTGAACCACATCTCAGTGGGCCAAATAAATGATCACGAAGGTTTTAATGGGCGGATTACCCCTCTCAACTTTTGCCTGTTGTGTGGCCCATCTAAGTCACAGATTGACATGACTTTTAAGCCTATGGCCCACCATGAAATGGTGCATCTGACTGATGGGGTAGATGTTTGACACACATCATGGTGGGGCCCACACAGCTCAACCTCATGGAAAGTTCCCATGAGGTTGACCTCATAGTACCATATATATATCTATATATATATATATATATATATATATATATATATATATATATATATGCACTTATGTACCTATTAAACATAGATGGTTTGGTTTTCAATTGAATGCTAGTGTCATATGCGTTTAGTTTAATCTACAAATTAGTTAGTTGATCATCATTAAAATGTGGGTCAACCCGACCCGACCCGATTTAATTTGGGTTGGGTAAGGGTTAGGAAAATCCAACCCGAATTCAATTTGGGTTGGGTTAGGTTTGAAGTGGAAACGACCCGACCCATTGCCACCTCTAGGCTTGTGGCAGCAAATGGCGGACGACGAGGCTGAATTGGCGTGAAGATGCTTCGCCTAGTTTCTTTAATAAAGTATATTTATTTTCCTTTGAACGTGTAATAAGTCTCTCATAGAGACAATAGGTGGAACGTTTGGTTAAACATGTTTTATTTTCGTACATTAATTTGGAATTTAGAATAAAATATTTATGGAATAAGAACTTTAATTTCCGTCATTGTGCTATGTATGCCATGAATATATGAGATTACAGGTAAGTGTGTAGAAACGTATCCTTAACACACATGAGTTAATACCCAGAAACTCGACCCTTCGTGTGTCCACGAGAGTCGAAATTTCGGGGCGTTACAAAATGTCTAACGGGGTGTTTTGTAGCATATCCATATTGAGGACGGCCAGATAAAAGTTTGGATACTTGTAAGGTTGGTCCCTTCTGTAGCCTATCGAAATATCAAATAAAAGGAAATGCTTCTAACTTGTAGAACCTCTATGGACAACCAATAAATGGGAATAAAATAAGAGCAATATTCATTTGACATGAACATATATATTGATTTGATATTTATATAACATGCTACATCTATTCTTCTTTCATTTACAGCAATCTACATAAAAAAATCCGTGGGCATTTCATAAAAAATAAAGATGCCACTGCGGAAGGGAGTCGGTGAAGAGGAATAGCATTATGAACGGATGGATTGTTCATCAGATCAGCTAGTGATTGAGGATGTTGAGAACGGAGACTCTGGTCTGGATCAAACGCCTAAACACGCAATCCAATTCATTCTCGAGGCTCTGGAGACTTACATCCATCGCCTTCAATCCCTTGTGCACATTTTTCATCCACTCTGTCTCGACAGCTTTGCATAATCTGTTGGCATAAAGACTGCAGAGAAACGCATCTACCTGCTGCACTTCACTCATTTTTGCCATCTCCACTTCACATGCTACTCGCCCTATGCTTACCATCCATTTTGAAATCAATGACCGCCCGATTGACTTTGTCATCGGAATTGATAATGAGATGAAGGACGAGAGGGATTCAAAGATGGAGATGGTGATTGACCTTACTTGTCTGAGAACCCCTATCATGACAACAAGGCGTTGATCCATGTCAGAGAGAGGTGAGAATACGAATTTTCTTTCCACCCTTCTCAATTCTTTTAGGCACTTGTCGATCTCCTTCATCATCTTCTTTCTTGAAGAAATGTAATGAAGAACTTGGTTACGGAGACCTGAGTCTCCTACTCTTCTTCGGCGAAGAGCAGATAGGAGGTCCTGTGCATTTTCCTTAATCAGCTTGAAGACATCTCTAGTAGTCTCGCACATGTCCAATATTCTAAGAGAACCATCCAACATCTCATTCACCCATGTCTCGCTCCCATTGCTGGCTAGGGCTTGTTGGGTGAGTGGAGATTGAAGGAAATCATCGACAGAATCGTACAAGTCTCTGAGACCACGCAAACCATCGCACAACATCTCAACCGTGAGGTGGGCGGATGATGATGACGTTTCCCAAGCCTGTAATTTCTGCAATTGATCCTCGACTCTTAGGGCGTGGGGATGTGATCTGGGGGGCATGCTAGTGGAGCGGACATGGTAAAGATTTTTGGGCATCATAAGTGGGCCAGCCATCTTTCTTTAGAACAAGACTGGCCTGAAAATGCAAACTACAGTCAGAATATTGGGGAAGAAAGGATGGTACAGGTCTCCTTTACAGGGATCTCGTTATATAGATGACCTCAGAGCAGTACATGCAGAGAGGAGACACGAGGAATCTTGGCCTGTATATGACCTCAGAGCAGTACATGCAGAGTGGAGACACGAGGAATCTTGGCCTGTATATTAAGGTTATATGGGATTGGGTTGGGCAAGTGATATCCCATGTGAGCCACCGTTATGTACGGCCGTATCATCACATTGATGCTGGTGAAACATCATTTATATATAATCGAGCACGGGGGCTTGTCCATCTTGTGCATGAGACATGGCACAAACAGAGGTGTATAAATCTTATTTTATCTGATAATACATTGTTGTAGGCATTGAGATGTATGCGATGATGTGGTTGCTTTTTTGGCGCTGGTGTTTCCTATTTCTTAGGCCTGTTTGGATGCATGTAAGTTATTTAAGTTGGAAGTGACTTACAGGTATGTCACTTATAGTGAAAGTAACTTATAGGTAATTCTATATGGATGCAAGTAGTAAGTCACTTACAGTTACGTTGTGGAAGGGTCTGTAGCCCAGTTGGTTGAGTCTGAGTTTATCAACCTGCTAATCTTAGGTTCGAGACACACTAGCAGCACCTTTGGGTGCTTTCGGTTGTGCCGAGTCAGGTTCGGGTTCGGGTGTTCCGGCCGCGTCGTATTTTTTTTTTTTTTTTTTAAAAAAAAGGGTACGTTAGTTTTAATCACATAACTAATGAATTGTTCTAAAATGTTATAATCACATAAGAAATCTTGGCACCAAAGATACCATTTTGTTATGCCCATTTAAACGAATATTTAAGCCAATTCTTAGGCTAAACCAATTGTTAGGTGGGTCATAAAATGGGCCCACGGATTCGAAATACTTACGAAGGAAAATTCCTATTAATGTTGCAATGCACTAAAACAAAAAATTACAAGTCAATGGCTTGATACAACTCATCTACATCTCACAAGAAGAGGAGAGACATTGTAAAGTAGCGTTGGATTATGTAATAAGATGCTTGCTTAGATACATCTTTGTGCAATAAGCACACACTATTTAACCCCACAGTATTATAGGCGTAACCCAAATTTAAATAAGCTAAGTTGTTCATCTGATTGATCATCATGACCAACATCTGTAGTATAGATGAACCCAACCATCCAATTAGTGGCTTGTAAATAAACCAACTTAGCACATTAGATAGGACCATGCATGTAATGCATTTGGAGGGACCATAGTTGAATGCTTATGATTGTAAACAACCTCTTTGATTATAGCTCCCAAACATATCGTCCATGGATTCGAAAACCAATGGCTACAAGAAAGAAGGCCAAGTTCCAAATCCACGCCATCCATTAGTTTTGTCAACTCATTTTAGGGCTTGGGCTAAGAAATGAAGTAGATCCAAATCTCATGTGGGCCACACCACAAGAAAAATGGTGATTGAATGCCCACCAATAAAACTTCTTGTGGGCCATAAAACTTTTGGATCAAGCTGATTTTTGTGCTTTGCCTTCATACAGGTATGTGTGGACTTATCAACGGGTTGGATGGAAAATAAACATTATGGTGGCCCTAGGAATTTTTTAATGGTGGATGTTCAATCACAACTATTTCCTGTGGTGTGGCCCACTTGAGATTTGGATCTGCTTCATGTTTGGGCCCAAGCCCTAAAATGAGCTAGCAAAATTGATGGACGGTGTGGATATGTCAAAAAATCCATTAAGGTGCACAGCCTCACCAAATCCAGTCGATTCTAATAAAAGAAAAAATGAATAAAAAAGAAGCTAGTAACCCTAACTGCATACAGGGAGGGAGGGGAAGGGAGAGGGGTGTGTGTGTGTGTGTGTGAGAGAGAGAGAGAGAGAGAGAGAGAGAGAGAGAGATGATTGTAGGTGGTGTGCGTTTCCTCCTTCCTTACTTCTAAAAAATCAGGCTGTTGGCCTGTAAGTCACTTATAGGGAAATGACTTCTCAACCCCAACCCCTGGAAGTTTTCTTGATCAGAAGCCTCTGTGTCCCCAGGAAGTTTTCAACAGTAGACGTCCAATTCCCACTTATTCTGTATTGTGGCCCACTTGAGCCTTGGATGTGCCACTTTTTTGTCTCATGTCCTAAAAGGTATGAAAAAATGGATGGATGGTGTGGATCTAATACATACATCATGATGGGGCCCACGGAAGTTCCACATGTCAACACTATGGTTTTCTTCTCTCTCACCAGCGACTGAATTTCTTGGGCGTGAAATTTACATGGGCCATGATGATGTATTTCATAGATCCACACCGTCCGTCCATTTTTTGGATCATTTTAGGATATGAACTTAAAAACAAGGCAGATCCAAAGCTCAAGCGGACCATACCACAAGAAACAATAGGAATTGATGATACCATTGAGAACTTCTTCAGCTCACAGACGACTTTGATCAAGTAGATATTTGTGTTTTACCTTCATATAGGTATGGATGGCCTTATGAACAGGTTAGATGGCAAATAAGCCTCACAGTTGGCCCAAGTAAGGTTTCAATGGTAGTTTGTTTAATCCCCACTTCTTTCTGTGGTATGGTCCACTTGAGCTTTGGATGTAACTCAAATTTGGGCTCATGCTCTAAAATTATCTGAAAAACTTGATGGATGGTGTGGATCTAACAAAAAAAAAAAATCATGGTGGCCAGGAAAAGTTTCACACATTAAAAATTATGTTGTGTTGCAGGCAGTCTATTACGGAGAGAGAAATTCAGGTATTTTGTGAGACGGAGTCAACAGAAATGAGGTTTGCCAATGAGAAGCGCGGCACTGAAATTTCTTATGCTTTCCACGCAGATGATTCGCACTTGTCGAGTTAATGTGAACAGGGAATCTGACACATGCGTAACAACAAAGGGACGTGGGTACTATGGAAACTCTGTGAGCCCTACTGTGATCTATGTGTCTTATTCACCTTGTCAATTTATTTCTTCAGCTCATTTTAGGCATGAGCCCAAAACTGAAGCATGCCCAAAGCTCAAGTGGATGACTCTACAGTAAACAATGAGAATGGAACGCCTACCCGGGAAAACTTCTTTGGAGCCACAGAGGCTTTAGATGAAGGTGGTATTTATGACATTACAGACAGGTTGGATGACAAATAAAAATAACTGTGGGCCCTAGGAAGGTTTTAACTGTGGACGTCATTATCCCCCTATTTCCCTGTGGTGTGGTCAACTTGAAATTTGGATACGTTTCAATTTTGGGCCATGCTCTAAAATGAGCTGGTAGGACAGATGGGCATAGTGGATGAGACACATGATACATCACCCGTGGGTTCTACAGAGTTTACTCAGTATGCTTAAGCTGTTTTGGACATGCAACAACACGTGTGGGCAGGAAGAAAGAGAAATTCAGCATGAATTTTATGGAGAGAGTCCGCCCCAGAGACATTTTGCAGTTAATATATATATATATATATATATATATAGAGTAACTCTCAAGTCCAACCGGTTGGACCACAAGTTATAGTCCACCCAGCTAAGAACTTTCAACTAGTTAAGAGCAAGTGACATCAAACCCCTTGAATAAGTTGGTCCAACCATGAGGATTGCCTAGTTAAAAAAGTAGCCCCATTTTCTCATTGGGTGGACCACAACATAAGAAACAATTTCCAGCCATTGATAAATAGCAAATTGTAAGTGCAGGCCGCTTGAAAAGTGTATATGGTTGATTTTCGCTGAAGGTGATCCTCATGATAAGACCAACTATTAGATTGGTCGGATGTTGCACACACGTCAAAAGTTGGCAGTTATTTGATGGGTGGACTGCAAGTTATAGTCCAACCGGTTGGACTTGAGAGCTACTCTATATATATATATATATATATATATATATATATATATATATATATATATATATATCAGGCGTTGCGTGGCTCAATGATAGATTGTTGTGGAGAATATAAAAGTAACAAACAAGAGAACCCTAACCACTAGAGAAACATTGAATATTACACCTCCTGTAAATCTCATCTACATGAACCCTGATCACCAGTAGAAGCTTTAAGGGTGCCTAAAATTCAGTTAGGGCAGAATATGATAATTGGATTCTATGTCCCATCACCAGAAAGCAGAATCAAGTGATGGGTAGCGGTGCAACATAAAAATAAGCTACGTGCGTAAACAAGACTCATTCCAGCAAGATTCAGTAGCTATGGACTTGCGTACCTACGAGGACCACAGCCAAAGTTTGTTAGAAAAATAACTACAAGTACCAGGGAAAGGGGCAAGAACCTACTCCCTCTCCCATGGGCCCACTTGCTGCCCAGGAAAAAAATATCCAAAACACCCATCCCCTGGGGGGGGGGGGCATGGACTAAAACTCATGCCAATCCATGACTTGGGTGGGCCACACCATAGACAACAGTTAAGAGTGGATATCCACCCATTGAAACTTTTATGATCGTTTATAGGATTGATTGAGATGTGGTTGAGAAATCCAACCCATCCATTGTGCGTGTCCCACTTAAACAAGAGATCACACCACGTTTTAGAGAGAGAGAGAACGGGTAGAGAGAGAGAGAGAATGTTTTAGAGAGAGAGTGTGTGCGTGCTGCCCCTGCTCTTACTGGACTCCATTCCAGGTCTGGAAAAGAAGAAGAAGAAGAAAAAGAAAGAAAAGAGAAGAAAGGGGAAGGAAAGAAGAAGAAAGAACGAGAGGAGGAGAAGACTGAGTCGACTCCACTGAATTGTCGGGCTGAGTCGTTGCCAAGAGAGGTGAATCTAACCCTGATTTCATGGCCTTGATCACGTATCGAACAATTAAATCTCAGAGGTAAGGATTTTCTTTAAGCCTTGATACAATAATATCTTTTTGTTTGTTGGTTCCATGTTTAGAGTTTAGGTTTTGATAGTGTGATTGCTTGAGAACATGTTTGTTGGAATCTCTCTATGTAGTCATGTAGTTTGTATGATACTCCTTGTTGTGTACGCTGAATTTTGATGTATGAATTCTGCTTAAGTAGTTGGAAAAGGAACTATGATGATGTACATGTTTATGTGAAGAGTATGCTTGATCTACGTTGTTACATGCTCATGATGATTAATGTGTTGTTTGCTATGGGATTATGTATATGGATGTTACGTTAATGAACGCCCCTTAACCACGTACTAATATAACCATTTGATGTTAAGAAATGAAGCCTATATGAGGCCTTATTATGTTGGCATTACCATATAGATATTTTTTTTTTTATAAATATGCCTTATTAGTTATACTAAGAATCGGCATTACCATGTGTATTATTGATTGATATGCCTTGACGTTGAGGATTAAGTGTTGGCATTACTGTGGATGTGTTGTTGACTGTATATGCCATGATGTTGAGTTTGACATTACCGTGTGCATTGTTGGATACATGCCAAGGGATCCTTATTCGATACGTTACCTATGATGGACTCTTTGAGGAATGAGATTGATGAATATGAGAAGTTTCATGAGCCAGGGTTGGTGGTATGAGACACTAAGCTTGAGCCGTCGGCCTATGCTGGGTGACGAACCCCCCATAGTGACCTTTAATTTCCTTAAACTAATTGGGGTAAGGAGTGATCATTAGTCGTGAACATCATTTAATTTTCTGGATGCTAAACTTACTTAATTAAAGGTGAAACTAATCATGCATTCACTGGACCCGACTTGGTGGGTCAGCCCCTCGGGCATTAGAGAAAGTGTGCATGAGGCCCGTTTCTCTCTTGCTATCTAGTGAAAATGTGCATGAGGCATGTTTCACTAGTTGGGTTTTTGAGGGCTAGTGGAAGAGTGACTAAGGTCCGTCCCATGCTCAGAACCTCTGGTGACTAGTGGCTAGTGGGAGTAGGTGTATTCCCATCTCATTGAGTCAGGGTGCCTTAGCCGGAGCATGCATATCATGCATTGCATTAAATAAGATTTTCTCATGTATGTTTTGGTTGGGTATGATTATGTTTGGATATTATTGTGCTAATCTTAGGGGATAACCCTCACTGAGTTGATTGCAAGCAACTCACTCCCTCCTGGGATGGTGTTATAAAACACCACCAGATTGTTACAGGTGTGTAGACAGCCCACTTTCGGCTACAATGTTGAAATTGCGTCGGGTAGCCTAACACGACACCCTACGCATACGCGTGCGGAAGCTTGAGAAGCAACTAGAATTATGGCTAAACCTATAGGAGGGGGTGATTAGGACCTTTTCAAATTCTTTTCGCCTACTTATCAGATTTAACAAATTAAACTACGTAAGCGATAAACACTTCGGCTTCCAAGCCTAAGTGGGTCCAATTAATAGCCTAGCAAAAGATAAAGCAATTCACAACCTAGTCTAATCAACTCATGTGGACTAGAGAGGATGGATCAAGAAATGCTCAAGTCAACATGAGATAGTGAAAGTACATCTTGTGAGTATGGATGTGCCTATCAAGTGCTAGCATACATTCCTAACTAAGCATTCATAATTAATCAATTAAACATAATGCATAAAGAGAAATGTGCTCAAGAACAATCACAAACACAACGATGTATAGTGGTTCGACTACTTGTCTACTCCACTCCCGGTTCAAGTACTCAACCCCTTTGAGCACACCGGCATTCACTGGGGAGTTTAAATCTGGTTCCTCCCAACCAAGGTGTTTTAACTCGGATCCACCCAACCGGGGAGTTTACAGGTTCCTCCCAACCTACACGTTCGCACTCGTGTTAGTGGCTCCCCCTTGGAGACTTTGTTTTAGGCCCGACTAACGTGGCAAGGAACGGCTGACGTCCCTAGATTTTAGGCCCAACTAATAGGCCAAGGATCGGCTAACGACCCCGGGGCGAGTTTGTCAAACAAACTCTACACTCAACTCCCACAGGGAATTGAGTGGATGGACTCTTAACAAGACAACCTTACTTGTCGGATTGAGCCCCTTGTTGCGCCGTCTTGGGTTGCTTCTTCTCGCTCTCCCGTTCTTGAATCAGCTCCCCTTGTGCTCCCCCGATCGTTGACGCCGTTGCTTTGCCAAGGCTTCAGCTCCAAGATCAGCTACCTTGCATGTGATGCTCCATTGGAGATGCCCAAAGTGCTAGGGAATGGTGAAACCTCTACAAATGGTAGGAAATGGGTTTCCTAGAGGAATGCACCTAAATGGACTCCTAGGTAGTGTTTAGACAAAGGATTTAACTATCATCAAGGTGTCTAAACCCTAGTAATCAAGAGGGAACAAGTCCATTCTCAAGATGCCATTGAATGGCCCAAGCTTGTGATGAAAACACAAGGAGAATGACTTGCTTTAGGTTTGGGATAGAGCCTCTAATGATCTCTAGCAATGGTGGCTTCTATCTCCTCAAAATCCCCTCTCTTAGCTCAAAAATCGAATCCCCCTCTTAAATAGATTTTCTTCCAACGGTAAAAAAACGGGCAGATTCGTGCATCTCCGATTGATCGGAAAAAGTGTCCGATTGATCGGAGCCCAGTCCGATTGATCGGAGACAAGTCTGATTGATCGGGAATCTATCCAGAGAAGTCTCTGGAAGAAATTCCGATTGATCGGAACACTTTTCGATTGATCGGACGGCCCCTTCCGATGGATCGGAAGACTGTCCGATTGATCGGAAATATGTCCAGTGAGTTTTCAATTTTTTCTGGGACAATTTCCGATTGATCGGAATTTCTGTCCGATCGATCGGAGTCCTATCGGAGCACCTGTCCGATTGATCGGAGTCCTATCAGAAACTGCTGTTTGAGCCTTTTTTTTATTGCAGCAGCTTCCACCTCTTTAATTAGTCTAATTTATCATGTTTTTCATGGAGTTCTAAGACTAATGATGATGCCTAAAGGTATACCTAGTTGGTCCAAGTCATCTAAGAGGTTATGGGTTAGGTTTTGGTCAAGGCAAGGCACACTAAGGCATCACTTTTACCTGTTTCTTCTTCCTTGATGCAGCCGGTCCGTCTTGAGTCTTCGTTCTTCGTCTTCATTAAGCTCAACTGACACTAGACCCACTGACCTAAGTAATTGACAAACAAGGTGCACTAGTATGCCACAGAAAAGTGCACTAACAAATGTTAGTAGAGATAGCTGAATGAATGGAGGTCCATACCCCCAAATCCTATGTCCAAACCCAGCCAAACTCACCCTTGTAAGCCTCAATTCATAGCCCAGCTAAAGTCTAAACCCAGTCGACTCACCCCTAAACATCAACCTAAAAAAATCCCATAGGAAAAACCAGTAAAAAATCCCAAAAAAGTCAAACTTGGTGAGTCAATCTGCTGAGTCAAATCACCGAGTTAACTCACCGGGTCAGTCCAGCCCCTGCACCCAGTCAACTCACTATGTCAATCCATCTTTCAAACCCAGTCAACTCACCTGGTTTCGATCCATAGCTTCGAAGTAACTCCGAACCTTGAACCTCGGGCTTTTCTACTTCAAGTTCGAGGGTCGTACGTTCCGAAGCTGGAGCAAAGAGTCCATACGGGAGGCCCCCAAGGGGCTACCCAAGCCAAATTACCCAAGCTGCCACTGTTCGCAGCCATAAATACCCCCGCCCCTTCTCATTCATAACATCCACTCCTCACCTCTCCATCCTGAGAGCTCTGAGTCCATCTCCACCCCCTTTTAGTCCATTCCTCCACCAAGGAGAGCCCGAGTGAGAAGAGTCTAACCCTGGTCTAGCCTAGCCTGACCTTGGTCCAAGTCTCCCAAGCTACCTAAATCTCAATCTTAGCCACTCGAAGCAAACCCTTGCGACACCTCCATCCATCCAGCTACTCTTTTATTAGCATCATCTCATTTGCATCTAGCATAAGTGTAACATTTACTATTCTTCTGACCCCCCTTGCTTATCATCCCACTGCAAGCACTTTGATTGATCAAACACACAACATGCATCCTGCATAAAGCACCTGTCAGTTTGAGCGTATGCTCTGGGCTTGCCTGTTAATGGAAACCTGCCTATCAGAAACTCTTACTGTTCAGACCTACATTCATGCATCATATCATTCATGAGAATGTACAAGGATTAAATCAGACTTTCAAGTATTAGTTCGATTTTGTGAAGTAAAGACTGTACTTCGGTACAGGCAGAGTAGGTGCCTAACACCTTCCCACCCTTTAACCATGATCCCTTACCTCGAATCTCTGACCGTAGATCAAAAGGAGTCATTTTAAATGAAGAAATCTTCAGATTCCCTTCTCTAACGTTCTACGGGGTCTAACCGACTGTAGATTCGAAGTAACTGACTAGTGGCGGCTCTGGTCTTATACGAACTCATCCAAACATATCGAGTTTAACATGGCAACCGAAAAAGCCCTCGAGAACGAGGCGAGCCAGTGGCACAATGACGATTTGTGCATACCCCCTTTTTCGAAAGGAAGGGCTGGGGAGCGCGGAAAGGCGAGCGTCCACAGAATGGCGACTCCACTAGGGATATGCTAGTCCCACTAGTCGTGATCCAACTTGAAAAGCTGAATCCCTCTTGTACTTGAAAGTCATTAGTCATCATACAATCTTATCTGTATAGCATTCCATCCAAAAAAAATATAGAAAATCTCAAAACCCAAAAAGAGTAGAACATATTCCTCACCATTGCGCCTCCTCGGGCTCAACGTCCTCGGAAACAACTTCCCTTCCATAGTATAATCCGCACTCGAGCTCAGCAAGCCATGTCCGACCATGAAGAAGAAGCTCACCTCTTCCCTGCTCTCGATATGGCCGAAGCGCAACCTCCAGCGCAACAACCAATTGAGAATACGTCAATCATGCAAGAATTGGCACAAGGAATGAGAGCAATGCAAGAAATGCTCTTGCAATTCATGCAAGCACACGCTAAGACAGCAGCCAACAATTAAGTTGGCCCAGTTCAGCAATCTCAGCAGCCATGCCGAGTCCCTTCAGCCTCCAGTTCAAATCAAGCACAACCATCGGAGTCTGCCCAAGATTACCAACAACAGTCATCTCAGCCCTTTGGTATGGGGCATCCTCCTCAGTACCTTCCTGCTACGACAAGACCATCTTAGAACGTTCCTATCACAGGGACTTCCAGCCAACTTTCAGTCAATCTTGCAAGCAACAATCTCAGTAGATTTCAGCACGTCCCCGTCGATGGGACCCCTTCTCTTTCTCAGCATGTCCCCGCCAATGGGACCTTTACTCAATTTCAACACATCCCTGCCGATGGGATTTCAATTCAATTTCCAGCAGCAAGGACAACACTGGCGAATGCCCACAATGGGGTCAGTGTTAAGCCCACATTAATCAGCGGACAGTGGCGAATACCCAACAAGGAGGTCACTTCCCAACATCTCAGCCTCCTACAAACAGGAGCACTTTTCAATTCCAGCACATCTCCGCCAATTGGATTCCATTTAATTTCCAGCAATCTTCAATTTAGCAAAATCCAGTTAATTTTCAACAATTTTCAATACAGCAAACTCCAGTTAAATTCCAACAAATTCTAGTACAACCTTCAGTACAGTCTCCAGCTCAATTACAGCCATTTCACGCACAAGTTCATCACAATCCAGTTCAATCATCAAATCAAATTCAGCAATCCACGATTGATTTTCAGCAAGCCCATTGGGTCGAAGACATCGACCACTATGTCGAAGAAGAATGTGCCTTACTACAAGAGGCACCAATCGCTCAAGTAGATCATGCAGGACTGGACGAGTTGCGGTAGCAGTTTCAAACCTTGCAAAATTAACTACAGCGACAACAAGGAATTGATCTACCTTCGACCAAGTTCAAAGACTTGTGTCCTTTTCCAAATGCTCAGATACCTCAAAACTTTGAGGTCCTAAAATTCAAAAGATACGACGACAGCGGTTGTCCCACAACGCGCCTCAAGGCTTTTTCTGGAGAACTGAGTGCGATCATAGGGAATGAAGGAGCCCTCATTCGCTTGTTCCAAAACTCTCTGAAGGGCAATGCCTTAGACTGGTACACATCATTGAACTATCATTACATCAGGACTTGGGAACAACTCTCCCAGGCTTTCGTCAATAGATTTGCATACAATCTCAACATTGCACCCAAGGGAGCCGACCTCGTAGCTCTCGGGCAAAGGAGTGACGAAACATTATCAGCTTATGTGGGACGTTGGTGAGCTATGGCAACAAGAATGCGGACACCTATCGACGACGAAGAACAAATCTCCATGATTGTTCATTCAACATATCCTAACATATCTGGATATCTCATCTCGCATCCATATGCGAATTTCTCACAATTGATCCGTGCTGGAGAGCAAGTCGAAACAGGAATCCGCGCAGGGACAATCTCCCCATGGCTTCATCAGGCCACCCCGGTCAAACAGAATAGAGTTGAAGGAAGACCTAGTGGATACGGGAGTAGAAACTGCAGCAGTTCTCCTCCTCGTTCGACAGAGGTAAACAACATCATCGCCACTGCTCAGGACAACCAATATGCTCCCCCACAGGGACGTCAACCACATCAGTAGAATCATGGTCAGCATCAATCTCAGAGGTACCAGCCACAGCCGCCCCCACCACAACCAAATCCTCAACCACAGCCACAACCACCTCGACAGCAGCAGCAATTTAGGGGGAATGACCAATACTCATATCATAATAGGCAGAATTACTGGGAGTTCAGAAAATTCACTCTCTCACTCAGCCACTCAGTTAAGTTATGACTATGTTGATACAAAAGCAGTTACTCACTCTAATGGCACCTAGGCCTCCTTCGAATCCTCTGCCTCTGAACTATCGAGAAAATGAATACTGTGCCTACCATCAAGGGTGTGGCCACACTACTGATTGATGCATGACTCTGAAGAATGCCATACAAAATTTGATTGATGACCGCAAGATCGTCATCTCAGTCCCTGGAATTCCTCCATCAGCTCCTACCAATATCCTTCAGAATCCTCTACCTCAGCATTCGATGGACCCCAGTTCATCTCATGGCCCTGCTGTCAATGGCATAGAAGAAAGAGAGCGCCTCGATCACTTCTTCTCCCCTATCCAGTCCATTCATGCCTACACTTATGGGCCAATAAATTCTCCTCCGATCTTGCAAGGGGCAAACCCCATTCTTCCTTCAGTCTTCGAGCCGTTAGTACTCAAAGGAGCACCTCCATATGATGCACCAGTTGTTCAAGGGCCTGCCCCCTTGCAAGGGGCACCTTACAACCATTCATGTTGGGAGCCGGTCATCCTGGAAGGAGCACAATCATACATAGAGCCCGCATACGAACCTGTCATTTTGCAAGGGAAAATTTCAACTCAAGAACAATCCAATCCGCGGTGGAGGGATTATAATTATCAGCAGCAAGAACCAATTGTCTTGGAAGGGGATCCTCCAGTCGAGCCAGTCATATTGCAATGGGCAAGTCCTGTTTTCGAGCCGTAAAGACGTCCTAGAGGTATATCAATTACGCTACAGCAGTCGGGTCTAACAAAGAGACCCCTCGCCATATTAAGAGGACCAGTGTTCATCCCGTGGGAACCTCCTACTCCGAGAATAATCAAGGCAGGGCCGCGACCTCATGTGATTTATAAAGATAAACCTCGATATTATCCCTTTATCACAGGCAACAATGTAGTCCTCAAGGTAAAAGCTCCATATGAGGAAGATCTGGTACCCACACCAGCACCGTTGCAAGAACCAGTGGTCGTAGAAAGCAAAGGAGAGGAAAATTATAAAGAAGTCCTGTGGCACTATCCAGAATGTGCAGAGGTAGGGAACATGAATCCCAATGGGCATTGCATCCGAAGAGATAATCAGAATAGAGGAGATCCCAAAAGCTCTCTCTCAGGTCTCGGCAACAAAAATGAAACTGCATACGATGTTGCGACTCAGCTCAAGTCAATTCTTGCTCAAATCTCAGTACGTGAGCTACTCTGCACATCTTGCATATAGCGAGAAATGTTCGCCAAGACCCTGAGCGATGCCCATGTCTCCTCCGATACAACACCTAAAATGATAGCATTGATGATCGGACAACTCCTAGCTCCGCACGCCATCACCTTCACTGATAATGAGTTGCCACAATGAGTTGCCACCAGAAGGACGCGACCATGGGTGGTCCCTCAACATAGCCTTACAATATAAAGAGCTCTGTGTCCCGCTGGTCCTTATCGATAATGGCTCAAGCCTAAATATCTACCCGCTCAAGACTGCGGAACGTTTGGGAATCAGTCCCTCCTCATTCCGACCCAGCACTATGTACGTTAGAGCATTCGACAACACCCGCCAATCAGTAGAAGGAGAGGTCGACATAGAGGTACAGATAGGTCCAGAAGTCTCCACCATCACATTTCAAATCTTGGATATATCAGCCTCTTTCAACATGTTGCTCGGACGACCTTGGTTGTATAAGGTCAGAGCTGTGCCATCAACTTTGCATCAATGGGTGAAGTATATCTGTGGAAATTAAGTGATCTCTATCCATGTAGAGAAGGAGCTCATCATTCCTTCCAATGTTGCTGCCACTGAACCAGATATCCTTGTCATCAACATCCAACACTCTGAAGAAGACATCCCATTTCATAGTTTCGAATTCAAGACTATGAACACTATTGCCAATCCAGAACCGATAAGTGTGGATCGTGTCTTTTCACCAGCAGAACGTCTGAGTCTCAAGTATCGTATGAAGAATCCTTTCAAGTTCAGAAAGATGCCGCTGGTATATAATCAACGCAAATGGGGACTCGGGTATAGGTCAGTCATTGTGGACAAAAGAAAAAGGAAGTTTTGATGCTCACCTATTCTATTCATCAGGCCAGGAGAGCCTTGCAAAGATCCAAGAAGAGATCTACCGACTGCGCTACACAAAGGCCTTCCGATGAGCTTAGCATAGGCCATGTGGCCTCCCATTCGATGAGACTAGATTCTCGAACCATCTAAGCCTCTAGAAGAAGGAGAGGATGAAGACAAAGAAGAAAATCAAATACAGCAACTTCAGGACCAGGGTACTCTAATACCTGCTCTCGTAGCATCACCATCAGTCAACCAGGGGCACAACCTACCCACTTCAATTCCAGTCAACTAGGGGCACAGCTTGCCCATCTCAGCATCAATCAACAAGGGGCACAACCCACCCATCTCTGCAGAATCAACATCATCAACCATCAGCCAGGGACAAAAGTAACCCATCCATTGGACCAATGACCATGATTTCTTGCTGGTTGGGTTTGAGATCTGAGTCATACTCAGTCCCTCCCGGATCACTTACCTCGCATTGCAGTTCGTCTGGTTCCACGGCGAGACACAAATTCGAAATCTGGACATCGGACCAATTGCTACAATCCGAAGATTGCACACCCAAGTGCAGGTAGCGAAGTAGTAAAATACTCGGTAAGACCGAGGTCGATCCACAGGGATTGGGGTTAAGAACACTTAGAGGAATTAGTTTAGGTGAGTGAGATGAAATTTGGTTTATCCACGTGAGTGGAGCAAGTTGTGTGTGGTGAAAGACAAAAATAGAAAAAGGGGCTAAGGCATTAGGGATCCACCTTTGATTCATTTTGCAGGATTTGATTCATTGGTCCAACTATAACTCAACTGGAATTGAATAAAGATTCATTCCAACCGGAAGATAAAACAGTTAAACCATTTGCATATTTCATAAAAGATAGTGATCTGAACCGATTGATTTGACCATGAAGCACTCGTTAGTTGATCGCAGGGAATTCCAAGCATCCACTGTGCCCGGAGTCGACAATGGATCAAGGAATTATACAGATCAACAACTTTGCCAACAAGTCAACCGATAAGATCACAATTCATACGACCAAATGCATACTTACAAGATAAGAGGCTTTGATTGACCGATCCAACCGTTAAGATCTCGTCTATCGATCGCAGGGAATCCAAAGCATCCAATGTGCCCGGAGTCTACAATGGATCAAGGGATTTTACAGATCGATGACTTTACCTGCACTAGCTCGATGACCGTAGGGAATCCAAAGCATCCAACGTGCCCGGAGTCGACGATGGATCAAGGGACTTTATCGATCATGAACTAGCTAATTGGTGTGCAAGGGATCCCAAGCATCCAACGTGCCCGGAGTCGACGATGGATCAAGGGGCTTGTACAACAATAGCGTCTGCCGAGGTGGATAACCAAACCGATCAACCAAAGAGAACTCCCACATTTACACCACACAATGTTGAACCAAAAGAACCATATCTTGCAAATTTCTTCAAAGGCTTCACCCCTAGCCTTAGCTAGAGGTTTAGCCAACCATGCTACAATGGAAGACTAAATTCTCTACAAAGGAAAAACTACACTACTCTACTTCTACAAAGAAAAAGAAGAAAAGAAAAGAAGACTTGGATTAGATTTGAGGGATGATAGGGATGATTGAAATGAGGAGGAGAGGCCTCCTTTTATAGCCTTATGAGGAGCTTCCAAGCCTCCTCCCAATCCTAGATGGCACACCAAAAGTTTCTTTAGGTTTGGGAATGGAGTTAGGTTTGGAGTACCCAAAGCAAACTTTGCTTTTAGGTTTGGGCTTGGAGTTAGGCTTGGATGGACATGTGGCAAGAAAAGTACTCCAAGCCTAGGTGTCACTCCAAGCCTAAAGCAACTTTTCTTTTAGGTTTGGGCTTGGAGTGAGGCTTGGATGATGAGGTGGCATTCCATGCCTTACACATGTGTGGGGAGAGAGAGAGAGAGAGAGAGAGAGAGAGAGAGAGAGAGAGAGAGAGCTCCTCTCTTGCAGCCATGGTGGAGAAAGGTGAAGATGATCTTTGAAGTGGAGTTGAATCTCCTTCAGCCGTACGCTGGTGGGACCCACAGTGCTGAACGTGGAGCTGGTTGCTGGTTGTGAACGGTGACCACTTGCTGGCTGGTGGACGGTTGTGATGGACAGTTTTGGAGCTGGCACAGCTGGAGTGGACTGCAACTGCTGGACGTTGAGCTACTGCTGGTATGTTGGAGTGGGGCCCATTTTGATGTGTGCTGGAGTTAGATCAGCTGGAGGAGACGTCCCATATCTTGGACGTTGGAGATGTGATGCACTTGTGAAGGACGTCCAGATTGCTGGATGTAAGATGGGCTGGACGGATGAGATTTTGAAGCAGCTGGACGGTTGGTGGACAAGTGCTGCTGATGTACACGAGCAATGGGCAATGGTGAGCTGCACATGTTTGGAAGATTTCTGGCCGTTGGATGGAAGTGACACATCTGATGAATGGATGGCTGAGGACGATCCTGTTAATGGATCTTCAGCTGTTGGATGAATGCTGAGGTCCACCTTCTAGCTGGACGGTGTTGATCAGACTCCCTTTCACGTGATGTTAGATGGTATGAATGTAGTGGACGGCTGAATCTTCTGATGAACGGTTGTGCTGGAAGCAGCTGCTGCTTGTAATGAGGTGTGTTGGTGGTGTGGTCTACCACATCTGGATAGTTGAAAGCTGCTTGGACGGTGCAAAAGGTTTGCACGTGTAAAGAAGTGGGGTCCATGATCAGCACGTGTGCTGAGCTGGACTGCTGGGCCTCCTACACGTTGAACTGCTACTTGATAGACGACTGGAGTTTGCTGCACGTGCAAGGTGGGGACCACCTGATGATGGACGCTGTTGCTTATCAGCTGGCCACTGAGTTTAATGGACGGCTGGACGTAGTGAAGATGAAGAGGACGGTTGGAGATGAAGGACATAGGTTTGCTGGAGCTATCTTTGATGGACGGCTGCTGGTTCAGCTGCACGTGCAAGGTGGTGTTAGTGCACTTTTCCGTGGCATACTAGTGCACCTTGTTTGTCAATCACTTACAGCAGTGAGTCTAGAGTCGGTTGAGCCCAAAGAAGACGAAGAACGAAGACTCAAGACGTCCAGCCGCATCAAGGAAGAAGATTCAGGTATATGAGATGCCTTGGTGCCTTAACCTCGACCAAAACCTAACCCCTTTGTATCCTTGATGACCTTGACCATATTTAGAACCCTTTAGGCATCATAGATAGGCCCTAGGTGTCACATTTGATCATCCCTACCTAGGACTTCATATACAGGCTGAAGAAAAAGGAACTCAGTTTGTTGAAGAGGGGACCCAGGCTGGTCCGACCGGTCAAGACCGGTCGGCCAGCATCCCTGCTGCTTTTACAAAGGGCAGCCGACCGGTCAAGACCGGTCGGCCTTCGCAATAGAAGGGAAACAGCAAGGTGGGCCGACCGGTCATGACCGGTCGGCCAGTTATTGGCGTCCAGCCCTCCAGCAAGAGGGGCCGACCGGTCATGACCGGTCGGCCTGGCATGTTAAGGCAGTCCAGTGAGGGTGGCCGACCGGTCATGACCGGTCGGCCAGTGTGTATTTGGCCTAGGCTGTTTTCATCCTACAGCAGAGGGGTCCGACCGGTCGTGACCGGTCGGGTCAGGTCGTTTATGACCGTTTTCTGCCCGTTTTAGAGCCGTTGGAGCCCTCTTTTCTATATATATGGTGCTCCATTCTTGGGCATGGGAGAGAGGTTTTAGAGAGCCCTTTACCCACATCATTTGTACATCCTTTGGGGCCTCAAAGAGGAGGTTTTCAAGTCATATCCCTTGTGTTTCAAACACAAGTATGGGCATTCAAATGCTATCAAGAGATGACTTGATTCCTCTCTCAAGTCTAGAGGTGTGACACTATTCCACATAGGTATATCCCTTGTCCAAGACCTCTAGAAGACTCTCTAGGTGAATCTCCTAGTTGGAACAACCTACACATCCCATGTATGAGATTCACCCATCCTCCTAGCACCTTGGGCATTTCAAGGCATCGCATGCAAGGTGTTTGATCGAATGTGGCTGAGGCATTGGCAACGCAACGGCGGCACGATCGAGGGAGCAAAGGGACGCTGATTGAAGCACGGGAGAGCGGAGATCAAGCAACCCATTACGGCGCTAAACAAGGGGCTCATCCGACAAGTAAGTTGTCTCATTTGAGAGTCCATTTTAGAGTTTGTTTGTCAACTCGCCTTAGGGACGTTAGCCGTTCCTTGGCCCGTCAGCCGGGCCTAAACTAAGTCTCCAAGGGGGAGCCTCCGACACGGGAGTAAACGTGCGATAAGGTTGAGAGTTAGCCTATGTCTAAAACTCCGGATACGGTTGAGAGGTGAACCGATAAAACCTCCGTGTAAAGGTTGAGAGGTGAACCTCATTTAAAACCTCCGATAGTGAATGCCGGTGTGCTCAAAGGGGTTGAGTACTTGAACCGGGAGTGGAGTAGACACGTAGTCGAACCACTATACATCCTTGTGTTTGTGATTGTTCTTGAGCACATTCTATCTTTGCATTGTTTGTTTAATTGCTTAATTATGAATGATTGATAGGAATGCATGCTAGGCATTTTATAGGCATCCCCACACAAGATGTACCTTCACTACTTGTGTAGACTTGAGCTCATTGATCCACTCTCATAAGTCTACACAAGATGCATAGGTTAGGAGCTTGATTAGTTGTATAATTTACTTCCTATGCATGCTTAGACTAGGTTTGTTTATTGCATATCCTTTTGCTAGTCTTTTGATTGGACCCACCAAGGCTTGGAAGCCGAGGTGTTCTTGCTTACAAAGCTTATTTTATTGAATTGCATAAGTAGGCGAAAAGAATTTAAAAAAAGGTCCATATCACCCCCCTCTAGGTCCATAGACATATCTCCGAGTGTCTCATCTAGCGGTGAAAACCGCAATTTCAATTGGTATCAGAGCGGGTTCCTCTTTAAGGGCTTAATTGCCTAGAGGTAGATCCTAAAGAGAAACTTGAAAATATGTCTAGAGAGGACTCTTCATCCGTCACTAAGCCTCCTTTCTTTGATGGGTCAAATTATCCATATTGGAAAGCCCGAATGCGCATCTTCTTGGAATCCATTGATTCGGATGTGAGGGACATGATTGATTTTGGATATGAACCCCCAATGGTTACTATTTCTAAGGAGGGTGAGCCGGATGTTCTCAGGCCAAAAGACAAGGCATTGTGGACTGCTCATGAAAAAGCTCAGCGTATTAATAATGCCAAGGGCCTGAATGCCATATTTTGTTCAGTATCGAGAGATGAATTTGGTCGGATCCAAAACTGCACTACCAGTAAACAAGCATGGGATATTCTTGAAGTTACCCATGAAGGTACAAATGTTGTTAAAAATTCTAAACTCCAACGCCTCTCCACTCTATTTGAAAATATTATTATGGAGGAGGATGAAACGTTTACTGAATTTTATACCAAACTGAACAAAATCACAAATGATATGTGGGGCTTAGGGGATCCGGTTCCGGAACATAGGCTTTGTAGGAAAATTCTGAGATCGCTTCCGGAACGGTTCTCTTCTAAAGTCACCACCATTGAAGAGTGTAGGGATCTTAATACCATGAAAGTTGAAGAACTCATAGGTTCCCTACAAACCTTTGAGCTAGGCTTTAAAGCCCCCTCTAGAAGGAAAAACATCGCCTTCAAGTCCTCTCACAGACACAGGAAAATCAAAAGTGAGACGGAGGATGATAGCGATAATGAGGATGATGAGGAAGAACAATTGAACAAAAAATTTAAGAGATTCCTCAAATTTGATAGAGGGAATAGCCGTGACAAGAAGGACAAGAAGGGTGATAAACATACAGGAAAATCATCCATACCTTCATCCGTCCGTTGTTACGGTTGCGGTCGTCGTGGCCATATTGCCCCGGAATGTCCGGAAGGGCCTAAACCGAAAGGTAAAAAGGCAATGGCTGCCACTTGGGATGATACGGAGGAGTCCGAATCTGATGATGAGAGCCAACATAATGATCTTGCTCTCTCGGCCTCCATCACGACCCCTTTACCAGATTATCTAAGAGGGGATCCCAACCGCTATCCCTTCTAGAAGAAGGAGGAGTTCCCAACCCCTCACCTCATGCTACATTCTATGAGGGTGTTGTGGAACTTTGCTACCCTTTGGCTTTTTAATCTGAACATGGTTAGAGAGGGTAGCTAGTTATGCCTCTATTGGTAAATCTGAGGATTTCAGCCTCATTTATGTTTTATTGGTAAATCTGAGGATTTCAGCCTCATTTATGTTTTAATGGGCAAATCAGAGGATTCCAGCCTCATTCGCCCAAATTTTGATGATTTAGCCTTGCTTTTAATTAATACATTTGCTTGCTAGATTGTCATCCTGCTTAGATTAGCTAATCATCTTGAGTTTTATGCTTCATGTATGCTAATCCTTGCTTAGTATTGGTCTTGATATACCAAGAGGGGAGGTTGGTTGATTGGGCTATAAGCCCTTTGTGCTTCATTGCAAATGAATATCCTTGACCAATTACATGATTAATCTTGCCTAAATAGTTACATTTCTTGTTAATCATGTTTCTTAGCTTGCTCCATGTACTTATGATTCATGCACCCTATACTCTCCTTTTAGCATGTGCTTATAGTTATAACTGCGACACACTATCTCCTCTTACCTTAAGTTCATTGGTATATCATTAAGGGGGAGAGAATAGTTTGTCAATTGCTAACAAAAAGGGGGAGAAAGATCAAATCCCACCAAAACTAGTTTGCTATGTTTTGTGATGCAGGGATTGACAGGTTGTGGGGGAGCAAACTGAAGAGGAGCAGCTTAGGTTGTCATGTCAAGAGTCCTGTATTTTATGTTTTATTAATGTAATCTCTTGTTCATGTAATTTGTTTTGGTAGGTTAAGTTTTTGTAAGTAATTGACAAAGGGGGAGATTGTTAGTGCACTTTTCCGTGGCATACTAGTGCACCTTGTTTGTCAATCACTTACAGCAGTGAGTCTAGAGTCGGTTGAGCCCAAAGAAGACGAAGAACGAAGACTCAAGACGTCCAGCCGCATCAAGGAAGAAGATTCAGGTATATGAGATGCCTTGGTGCCTTAACCTCGACCAAAACCTAACCCCTTTGTATCCTTGATGACCTTGACCATATTTAGAACCCTTTAGGCATCATAGATAGGCCCTAGGTGTCACATTTGATCATCCCTACCTAGGACTTCATATACAGGCTGAAGAAAAAGGAACTCAGTTTGTTGAAGAGGGGACCCAGGCTGGTCCGACCGGTCAAGACCGGTCGGCCAGCATCCCTGCTGCTTTTACAAAGGGCAGCCGACCGGTCAAGACCGGTCGGCCTTCGCAATAGAAGGGAAACAGCAAGGTGGGCCGACCGGTCATGACCGGTCGGCCAGTTATTGGCGTCCAGCCCTCCAGCAAGAGGGGCCGACCGGTCATGACCGGTCGGCCTGGCATGTTAAGGCAGTCCAGTGAGGGTGGCCGACCGGTCATGACCGGTCGGCCAGTGTGTATTTGGCCTAGGCTGTTTTCATCCTACAGCAGAGGGGTCCGACCGGTCGTGACCGGTCGGGTCAGGTCGTTTATGACCGTTTTCTGCCCGTTTTAGAGCCGTTGGAGCCCTCTTTTCTATATATATGGTGCTCCATTCTTGGGCATGGGAGAGAGGTTTTAGAGAGCCCTTTACCCACATCATTTGTACATCCTTTGGGGCCTCAAAGAGGAGGTTTTCAAGTCATATCCCTTGTGTTTCAAACACAAGTATGGGCATTCAAATGCTATCAAGAGATGACTTGATTCCTCTCTCAAGTCTAGAGGTGTGACACTATTCCACATAGGTATATCCCTTGTCCAAGACCTCTAGAAGACTCTCTAGGTGAATCTCCTAGTTGGAACAACCTACACATCCCATGTATGAGATTCACCCATCCTCCTAGCACCTTGGGCATTTCAAGGCATCGCATGCAAGGTGTTTGATCGAATGTGGCTGAGGCATTGGCAACGCAACGGCGGCACGATCGAGGGAGCAAAGGGACGCTGATTGAAGCACGGGAGAGCGGAGATCAAGCAACCCATTACGGCGCTAAACAAGGGGCTCATCCGACAAGTAAGTTGTCTCATTTGAGAGTCCATTTTAGAGTTTGTTTGTCAACTCGCCTTAGGGACGTTAGCCGTTCCTTGGCCCGTCAGCCGGGCCTAAACTAAGTCTCCAAGGGGGAGCCTCCGACACGGGAGTAAACGTGCGATAAGGTTGAGAGTTAGCCTATGTCTAAAACTCCGGATACGGTTGAGAGGTGAACCGATAAAACCTCCGTGTAAAGGTTGAGAGGTGAACCTCATTTAAAACCTCCGATAGTGAATGCCGGTGTGCTCAAAGGGGTTGAGTACTTGAACCGGGAGTGGAGTAGACACGTAGTCGAACCACTATACATCCTTGTGTTTGTGATTGTTCTTGAGCACATTCTATCTTTGCATTGTTTGTTTAATTGCTTAATTATGAATGATTGATAGGAATGCATGCTAGGCATTTTATAGGCATCCCCACACAAGATGTACCTTCACTACTTGTGTAGACTTGAGCTCATTGATCCACTCTCATAAGTCTACACAAGATGCATAGGTTAGGAGCTTGATTAGTTGTATAATTTACTTCCTATGCATGCTTAGACTAGGTTTGTTTATTGCATATCCTTTTGCTAGTCTTTTGATTGGACCCACCAAGGCTTGGAAGCCGAGGTGTTCTTGCTTACAAAGCTTATTTTATTGAATTGCATAAGTAGGCGAAAAGAATTTAAAAAAAGGTCCATATCACCCCCCTCTAGGTCCATAGACATATCTCCGAGTGTCTCATCTAGCGGTGAAAACCGCAATTTCAGGTGGGGCCTACTGAAGTTGATGACGTCCACCGCTGGAAATGGTGGAGCCCACCAGATCTGGAGACGTCCAGTTTGGATGTTGATGGACGGCTGGAAATGGTCTTGGACGTCCAGCCCTGGTGGACGATTGCAAATGACGGTGGGTCCACCTGCTTGATGGACGACGTTGATGTGCGGCACGTGTAGTTGGAGATGAGGTCTGCCGCTGTTGAGTGCTTGTTGGCTCCACACCTGTACAAGATGAGAGGGTGGATTGAAGATGGGTTGAAGTGGGGTCCACTTGCAGCGGCTTGTGGAGCTTGATGGAGCTGGTGACGTCCACCTTAATGGCCTGGATGGAAACTCCTTTGGAGTAGCTGGACGGCTAGGATCTAATCTCCAGTTGGTAGTTACTGATGTATTGGACGGCTGGATTTGCTTAATGTTTGCAGATGGACAGTTGGAGTTCTACTGGACGGACGTCCACTGCTGCTGGACGTTGAAGGTGGCCTTGGATGGTGAAGATCATGGTGATGGTCCCGCAGACTTTGATCTTTCTGGCTTGATTTTCGTCAGGATTACCACCCACTTGACGTTGATTAATTTTGGGCACTAAATCGTCTTGATTGACTCGGATTTTGTCCAACCTCTCCTGATCACCTGAAGACAGAAAATTCACCTAATGAGAGATAATTAACCGGAAAAACAATGATAATGCCCTTAACAACCAGGGTTAATTATACAATATTAGGTACTCATCACACCCCCCAACCAGCATTTTGCTAGTCTCGAGCAAAACATGCGAAAATTATCTAAGGATTTTTCAAAATACTGCAATAAATCTTATCCTCGACAGTTTTCACCAATCAAAACCATCTCGAGGCTTAACAAGATAAAGAAAAGAAAAAAGGTTAATGTATTTATGTGATCTTTCAAGTTCCTTAAACAGTAGAATTTCCAAGGCATATAGTTTTGAGAATATATAAACCTAGATTCTAGCTACTTTAGTAAACAACTTAATTGAGTTCAAAGCATTGATCATTCATTAGAAACATTCTAAACATTGAGTTCCATGGTGCACGGTGAGGTCTAGCCTTAATACAACTAGGGGTTCAGTCTTCTACTTTCATGTTAACACTGATGATTGAAGAGAATGGTCAGATCAACCAAGTCACTGATTCCGAACCTTGCTACTATTTTTTTTTTTTAACATTTTCCAGCTTTTGATTTTTTCTTTTTTTCTTTTTTTTTTTTCAATCAATAACCGATAGCCGAAGACTCCAAAAGGCTCACTTCGTACTATGGTAATGTTTTGTAATGGTAACGACAATGGATGAAAATCCTTGCCCCAAATTACTGTGAATATTCTCTCTTTTTTTTTTCACAATTTTTTTTTTTTTCACTTTTCTATGAATAAAGTAGACAAGGATCTCCAGGCTTGGTTCTTATCACTCTCAACAATCATCAAGTCAACATTAAAGTATCAAACTCAAATCCTGGCAGTGCAAGCTAGATGTGAACTGTGAAAATTTATGACTCAATCAATGTTTATCATTTTCTAATGGAAAATTAATGGAACGAACTCAATTTTGAAATTTACTGAAGCAACTAAACTCTAAGTTTTAACATTGTCATTACTAAAAGCCTTTTTATTCTATTATTCAAATTATTTCAAAATCACATAAATCACATAAATCCCTAGATTTTTTTTTTTAAATAACATAAAACTAAAAATTTAACAACATTCTCAATAAAATTCCGCAGGAATTCCCACCCCCCAACCTAAATTCGACATTGTCCTCAATGTTGAAAAGTATGCAATGTAACATAATATGAGAGCAATAACAAAAAGAGGAGTGAGTGAGAGAGTACCTGAGAGAATTATTAAAGAGCGAGTTTATTCATATCTAATCATAAGCAAAGAAATCCTAATCTAAACTAATCTATCCTAGGAAAGCAGGGAAATGGATCTCCATCAGACTAGGAGATCAATCAAGGGAATAGACTGGAGCAGGATCATCATGTATTTCAATAAATTTCGCATTAGGACCATCCATAGTCCTGCTCGGCAATGTACATGGGTGTTCTTAATCATTATGGGCCAATAAAGATTCTCACCACATGTACGAGAAAA
Organism: Liriodendron chinense; assembly: GCA_003013855.2. Classification (NCBI taxonomy): domain Eukaryota; kingdom Viridiplantae; phylum Streptophyta; class Magnoliopsida; order Magnoliales; family Magnoliaceae; genus Liriodendron; species Liriodendron chinense. Next base: position 3,962,306 of record ML058329.1, on the reverse strand, counting down.
GGAGACATTATCAAGAAAATATCTCCTTAATGCATTAACTGGACAATGGTTTATCAAGAACGGATCTTCCCAGTAATGGTCCACTTCAGTCTGAAAAGACCAAAGCGATGGAGAGACTTCAAATGATTCTTCAAATGGTGGTGTCTTCTCCATACAATCAGAATCTCTTGGTGCTTCCACAATAGATGGTATTAAGTGAGAATCAGTGGAAAACATCTTTTCATGCACCGGAGTAGGGTCTTGCAAGGCGTTCACTATTTCTTGAATCATGGGATCATTCGAATCTTCAAAGTGAGCCAAGCAATCTTCCAAAGAATTAGGACACTCAATACAGGAAAACTCTTCATCACTAATGAAATCGGGCGTGTCAACTTGGTGGATTGTATCAAAATCACTTTGTTGGGGAATTTCCATGGCATGATTATTAACTAGAGGTTCAGACGAGATCAACCTCTGGGGAAACGGGACCACGAGCTCATAAGCACACTCTGAGTCCTCATCTTGTTGAACATCACCAATCATATTATCACCCTCAGATTTTTCGGATTCCTCAGATTCGTCAACCTTCATTAGAATCTCTTCATTGTATCTAAAGGTAATAGTATCTCCGTCACGCTCAACAAGTATATCGGAAGAATTGAAATCAATCACGTCGAGTTGTTCAATTAGGTTAGAGGGAGGTTGGACTAGGGAAGTCTCTTCCTCCGTCTCAATGAGGTGTGATTCCATGTGCTCAATCAATGTTTCCATCTCATTGATGATTTGCGATGTGCTTTCCAGTTGCAATGTATCCTCAAGGGTCTTTTTTGGTGGAGACACGTAAATAGGGGGCCCTTGGGGATAGTTAACATTTGTTGTTGGTCCGTCTCTCCAATTGGAATTTTGATAGTTCCGCCAATTAGGTTCGTTCGCATTGTATGATGGCGCACTATATGGTTGTTGATAAGCATAGCCATACAAACAATCACGCATCGACTTAACTGGTGGATCATAATATATATTGTTCTCATCCCAATACTCACGCAATGTTTTAACCGGTGGATCATAATATATATTATTCTCATCCCAATACTCACGCAACGTTTTAACCGGTGGAACATCGTATACGTTGTTCTCACTCCAATACTCACGCAACGTTTTAACCGGTGGAACATCGTATACGTTGTTCTCACTCCAATACTCACGGAGCGTTTTAACCGGTGGAACTTTACGTGTATTGTTCTCATGTAGATAATCACGCATGAAGCGTTCCTTACCATTGTGCTTTGATTGCCTTTCATCTTCTAGAGTTTTAGCGTATTTCTGTGTCCACTCATCATATATGGGCATGATAACACTAAAAGAAAATCTAAAAAGAATAGTAAAAGAGGGAAAAAGGAAGGATATTACACGAGAAGAAGAATATACAGCTATGGGCAATCCCTAAAAATAAAACAAACAAGTTAGTAAACTATTGACAATATATATACATAAACTAATTCCAAAAATATTCTTAAACCGATGCCAATCCCCGGCAACGGCGCCAAAAACTTGCTACAATCCGAAGATTGCACACCCAAGTGCAGGTAGCGAAGTAGTAAAATACTCGGTAAGACCGAGGTCGATCCACAGGGATTGGGGTTAAGAACACTTAGAGGAATTAGTTTAGGTGAGTGAGATGAAATTTGGTTTATCCACGTGAGTGGAGCAAGTTGTGTGTGGTGAAAGACAAAAATAGAAAAAGGGGCTAAGGCATTAGGGATCCACCTTTGATTCATTCTGCAGGATTTGATTCATTGGTCCAACTATAACTCAACTGGAATTGAATAAAGATTCATTCCAACCGGAAGATAAAACAGTTAAACCATTTGCATATTTCATAAAAGATAGTGATCTGAACCGATTGATTTGACCATGAAGCACTCGTTAGTTGATCGCAGGGAATTCCAAGCATCCACTGTGCCCGGAGTCGACAATGGATCAAGGAATTATACAGATCAACAACTTTGCCAACAAGTCAACTGATAAGATCACAATTCATACGACCAAATGCATACTTACAAGATAAGAGGCTTTGATTGACCGATCCAACCGTTAAGATCTCGTCTATCGATCGCAGGGAATCCAAAGCATCCAATGTGCCCGGAGTCTACAATGGATCAAGGGATTTTACAGATCGATGACTTTACCTGCACTAACTCGATGACCGTAGGGAATCCAAAGCATCCAACGTGCCCGGAGTCGACGATGGATCAAGGGACTTTATCGATCATGAACTAGCTAATTGGTGTGCAAGGGATCCCAAGCATCCAACGTGCCCGGAGTCGACGATGGATCAAGGGGCTTGTACAACAATAGCGTCTGCCGAGGTGGATAACCAAACCGATCAACCAAAGAGAACTCCCACATTTACACCACACAATGTTGAACCAAAAGAACCATATCTTGCAAATTTCTTCAAAGGCTTCACCCCTAGCCTTAGCTAGAGGTTTAGCCAACCATGCTACAATGGAAGACTAAATTCTCTACAAAGGAAAAACTACACTACTCTACTTCTACAAAGAAAAAGAAGAAAAGAAAAGAAGACTTGGATTAGATTTGAGGGATGATAGGGATGATTGAAATGAGGAGGAGAGGCCTCCTTTTATAGCCTTATGAGGAGCTTCCAAGCCTCCTCCCAATCCTAGATGGCACACCAAAAGTTTCTTTAGGTTTGGGAATGGAGTTAGGTTTGGAGTACCCAAAGCAAACTTTGCTTTTAGGTTTGGGCTTGGAGTTAGGCTTGGATGGACATGTGGCAAGAAAAGTACTCCAAGCCTAGGTGTCACTCCAAGCCTAAAGCAACTTTTCTTTTAGGTTTGGGCTTGGAGTGAGGCTTGGATGATGAGGTGGCATTCCATGCCTTACACATGTGTGGGGAGAGAGAGAGAGAGAGAGAGAGAGAGAGAGAGAGAGAGAGAGAGAGAGAGAGAGCTCCTCTCTTGCAGCCATGGTGGAGAAAGGTGAAGATGATCTTTGAAGTGGAGTTGAATCTCCTTCAGCCGTACGCTGGTGGGACCCACAGTGCTGAACGTGGAGCTGGTTGCTGGTTGTGAACGGTGACCACTTGCTGGCTGGTGGACGGTTGTGATGGACAGTTTTGGAGCTGGCACAGCTGGAGTGGACTGCAACTGCTGGACGTTGAGCTACTGCTGGTATGTTGGAGTGGGGCCCATTTTGATGTGTGCTGGAGTTAGATCAGCTGGAGGAGACGTCCCATATCTTGGACGTTGGAGATGTGATGCACTTGTGAAGGACGTCCAGATTGCTGGATGTAAGATGGGCTGGACGGATGAGATTTTGAAGCAGCTGGACGGTTGGTGGACAAGTGCTGCTGATGTACACGAGCAATGGGCAATGGTGAGCTGCACATGTTTGGAAGATTTCTGGCCGTTGGATGGAAGTGACACATCTGATGAATGGATGGCTGAGGACGATCCTGTTAATGGATCTTCAGCTGTTGGATGAATGCTGAGGTCCACCTTCTAGCTGGACGGTGTTGATCAGACTCCCTTTCACGTGATGTTAGATGGTATGAATGTAGTGGACGGCTGAATCTTCTGATGAACGGTTGTGCTGGAAGCAGCTGCTGCTTGTAATGAGGTGTGTTGGTGGTGTGGTCTACCTCATCTGGATAGTTGAAAGCTGCTTGGACGGTGCAAAAGGTTTGCACGTGTAAAGAAGTGGGGTCCATGATCAGCACGTGTGCTGAGCTGGACTGCTGGGCCTCCTACACGTTGAACTGCTACTTGATAGACGACTGGAGTTTGCTGCACGTGCAAGGTGGGGACCACCTGATGATGGACGCTGTTGCTTATCAGCTGGCCACTGAGTTTAATGGACGGCTGGACGTAGTGAAGATGAAGAGGACGGTTGGAGATGAAGGACATAGGTTTGCTGGAGCTATCTTTGATGGACGGCTGCTGGTTCAGCTGCACGTGCAAGGTGGGGCCTACTGAAGTTGATGACGTCCACCGCTGGAAACGGTGAAGCCCACCAGATCTGGAGACGTCCAGTTTGGATGTTGATGGACGGCTGGAAATGGTCTTGGACGTCCAGCCCTGGTGGACGATTGCAAATGACGGTGGGTCCACCTGCTTGATGGACGACGTTGATGTGCGGCACGTGTAGTTGGAGATGAGGTCTGCCGCTGTTGAGTGCTTGTTGGCTCCACACATGTACAAGATGAGAGGGTGGATTGAAGATGGGTTGAAGTGGGGTCCACTTGCAGCGGCTTGTGGAGCTTGATGGAGCTGGTGACGTCCACCTTAATGGCCTGGATGGAAACTCCTTTGGAGTAGCTGGACGGCTAGGATCTAATCTCCAGTTGGTAGTTACTGATGTATTGGACGGCTGGATTTGCTTAATGTTTGCAGATGGACAGTTGGAGTTCTACTGGATGGACGTCCACTGCTGCTGGACGTTGAAGGTGGCCTTGGATGGTGAAGATCATGGTGATGGTCCCGCAGACTTTGATCTTTCTGGCTTGATTTTCGTCAGGATTACCACCCACTTGACGTTGATTAATTTTGGGCACTAAATCGTCTTGATTGACTCGGATTTTGTCCAACCTCTCCTGATCACCTGAAGACAGAAAATTCACCTAATGAGAGATAATTAACCGGAAAAACAATGATAATGCCCTTAACAACCAGGGTTAATTATACAATATTAGGTACTCATCACCAATCCAGGGCTAGCCATTTCCCTTAACTTCTGAATCAGCCAGAGAGTCATTCGAGGGCTCCGGCTTCCAAAAAAAAACACCGGTTTAAGCAGTGATCGGTACCCTGGGGTAAGTTGGGATCAATCATGGTCTGCAATGCCCGCTCGTTCAGGGTCCCGTGAATTTCAAAAATACAAAAAAATAAAAAACTTTTAAAAGCCAAAAACATTTAGCGTTTCAATTCCAGAAAATACTCAAAAACCAAAAAACGTTTCTTTTCCTGCATTTAATAATGTACTAAGTTCGTCTAAAGGGTCGCATGAGTTTGAAGTCGAATCATATGATTTTGACATCGAATTAGACTTCGAGCTCATGGGTCTAGACGAAGCTCGGGATGGGGAAGATGATGACTTGGCTCCCGCACTAGAGGATCTCCTCAAAAAGTTTGAATCTAAAGCCAATGTTATAGCCGATGATTTTGAGATAGTGAACTTAGGGACACCTGAGATCCCTAGGGAAGTACACATTGGGAAATCGTTGTCACCAGAAATGAAACAGAGAAAGATAGAGTTCCTAGCTCCAAGATTGTCCAACTTTGCGTTCTCATATGAAGACATGCCGGGGCTCGATGAAGAGCTCGTTGTACACCATCTGCCAACCAAGCCAGATATGAAGCTAGTGAAGCAGAAACTCTGAAGAATGAAGCTAGAATAGGCTGTGAAAGTTCAAGATGAAGTCATCAAGCAGTACAATGTAGGATTCTTAGTAGTCTTCAACTACCTTGAATGGCTCGCCAACATCGTACCAGTACCAAAGAAGGATGGCAAGGTTCGAATGTGCATCGACTTCCGAGATCTCAACAAAGCCAGTCCTAAAGATGACTTCCCTTTACCACATATCGACACTTTGGTCGACAACACTGCAAGGTACAAGATCTTCTCATTCATGGACGGATTCTTAGGTTACAATTAGATCAAAATGACCGTCAGAGATCGCAAGAAAACATCATTTATCACTCCATGGGAAATCTTCTATTACAGGGTAATGCCGTTCGGATTGAAGAACGCAGGAGCAACATATTAGCGAGCAATAACAACATTATTCTATGATATGATGAACAAAGAGTGTTGAGCCTCCAATTTATACATGATCTAACCCATTACATCATGTTATATGCATGGGTTGCATGTTTAAAAGACCCATCTAATACATGTTTTGTGATTGTAGGAATGAGAGTGGCTTTGCCCAATTGGTGACCAAAAAAGCACATTTAGGAGCCTTGGATGAAGACCCAAGTGTTAGTGCACTTTTCCGTGGCATACGAGTGCACCTTGTTTGTCAATCACTTACGTCAGTGAGTCTAGTGTCGGTTGAGCCCAATGAAGACGAAGACCGAAGACTCAAGACGGACCGGACTGCATCAAGGAAGAAGATTCAGGTAAAAGTGATGCCTTGGTGCCTTAACCTTGACCAAAACCCAACCCCTTTGCATCCTTGATGACCTTGACCATATTAGGAACCATTTTGTCATCATAGATTGGCCCTAGGTGTCCCAATTGAACACCCAAACCTTGGCCAATATGGATAGGCTGAAGTATGAGAAGTTCAGCAAAAAGCTGAAGTTGAACCAGGTTGGTCCGAGTTTTCAGCCTGTCCAGCAAGGTGGGCCGACCGGTCTTGACCGGTCGGCCTGTGTATTTGGCCTATGTTATTGGCAGCCTTAAGCAAGGGGATCCGACCGGTCGGGACATGTCAGGACAGGTCGGCTAAGAGCCAGTTTTATGCCCGTTTTATGACCGTTGGAGCCCTCTTTTCCTTCAAATAGAGCTCCGTTTTTGGGCATTTGGTGAGGGATTCTTGGAGGAGTGAAGCCACCTTTGTTGGAGACCATTTGAGGCTCATTCCTTGACCTATGCAAGGCATCTTCCTTGTGCTTTAACACAAGATTAGAGCATTCCAAGCTCATGAAGAAGATGACCTCCATCCCCTCTTGATCTCTAGAGTTTGGAAGCTTCTTGATTGGCAAATCCTAGTCCAAAACTCTAAGATGAGATCGTTGTAGGTAAGAGACTCTAGGCAAACCATTCCCATTAGTTGTAGAGTACTCAAACCTATCCTCCTAGCACCTTGGGCATCTCAAAGGCATCGCATGCAAGGTGTTTGATCGAGTGTGGCTGAGGCATTGGCGACGCAACGGCGGCACGATCGTGGGAGCAAGGGAAGCTGATTGAAGCACGGGAGAGCGGAGATCAAGCAACCCAATCCGGCACTACACAAGAGGCTCATCCGACAAGTAGGTTGCCGTATTTGAGAGTCCATTTTAGAGTTTGTTTTTTGAACTCGACTTAGGGACGTTAGTCGTTCCTTGGCCCGTCATCCGGGCCTAAACTAAGTCTCCAAGGGGGAGCCTTCGACACGGGAGTAAACGTGCGTTAGGTTGAGAGTTAGCCTATGTCTAAAACTCCGGGTACGGTTGAGAGGTGAACCGATAAAACCTCCGTGTAAAGGTTGAGAGGTGAACCTCATTTAAAACCTCCGATAGTGAATGCCGGTGTGCTCAAAGGGGTTGAGTACTTGAACCGAGAGTGGAGTAGACAAGTAGTCGAACCACTATACATCCTTGTGTTTGTGATTGTTCTTGAGCACATTTATATATTTGCATTGTTAGTTTAATTGCTTAATTATGTATGCTTGATAGAAATGAATGCTAGGAATTTATTAGGCTCATCCACACACAAGATGTACCTTCACTACTTGTGTAGACTTGAGCTCATTGATCCACTCTCATAAGTCTACACAAGTTGCATAGGTTAGAAGCTTAATTAGTGTATCATTTACTTTCCTATGCATGCTTAGACTAGGATTGTTTATTGCTTAACCTTTTGCTAGTCTTGTGATTGGACCCACCTAGGCTTGGAAGCCGAAGTGTTCTTGCTTACTAGGCTAAATTTGTTGAATTGTGTAAGTAGACGAAAAGAATTTCAAAGGTCGTAATCACCCCCCCTCTAGGTCCTTAGACATATCTCTGAGTGTCTCTACAAGCGGTAAAACCGCAATTTCAATTGGTATCAGAGAGGGTTCCTCCGCTCAGGTTTAAAAACCCAGAGTGAGATCCTAAGAGAAACTTGAAAATATGTCTAGAGAGGACTCTTCATCCGTCACTAAGCCTCCTTTCTTTAATGGGTCAAACTATCCATATTGGAAAGCCCGAATGCGTATCTTCTTAGCATCTATTGATTCGGATGTGAGGGACATGGTTGATATTGGATATGTACCCCCAATGGAGATTATTTCTAAGGAAGGTGAATTGGATGTTCTCAGGCCAAAAGATAAGGCTTTGTGGACTAATCATGAAAAAGCTCAACGTATCCATAATGCCAAAGGCCTGAATGCCATTTTTTGTTCAGTATTTAGAGAAGAATTTGGTCGGATTCAAAACTGCACAACCAGTAAATAAGCATGGGATGTTCTTGAAGTTACCCATGAAGGTACAAACATTGTAAAGAACTCTAAACTTCAGCGCCTCTCTACTCTATTTGAAAATATTACTATGGAGGAGGATGAAACGTTTACTGAATTTTATACTAAGCTGAACAAAATCACAAATGATATGTGGGGCTTAGGGGATCCTGTTCCGGAAAATAGACTTTGTAGGAAAATTCTAAGATCTCTTCCAGAACGGTTCTCTTCGAAAGTCACCACCATTGAAGAATGCAGGGATCTTAATACAATGAAAGTTGAAGAACTCATAGGTTCCCTACAAACCTTTGAGCTAGGCTTTAAGGCCCCCTCTAAAAAGAAATATATCGCTTTTAAGTCCTCTCACAAACATAAGTAAATCAAGAGTGAGTCGGAGGAAGATAGCGATGATGAGGATGATGAGGAAGAGACATTGAACAAAAAATTCAAGAGATTCCTCAAATTTGATAGAGGGAATAGCCGTGACAAGAAGGACAAGAAGGGTGATAAACGTAAAGGAAAATCATCCATATCTTCATCCGTCCGATGTTACGGTTGCGGTCGTCGTGGCCATATTGCCCCGGAATGTCCGGAAGGGCCTAAACCGAAAGGTAAAAAGGCAATGGCTGCCACTTGGGATGATACGGAGGAGTCCGAATCTGGTGACTCCGCTTGTGATGAGAGCCAACATAAAGATCTTGCTCTCTCGGCCTCCATCACGACCCCTCTACCAGCGTATCTAAGAGGGGATCCCAGCCGCTATCCCTTCTAGGAGGAGAAGGAGTTCCCAACCCCTCACCTCATGCTACATTCTATGAGGGTGTTGTGGAATTTTGTTACCCTTTGGCTTTTCAATCTCTTCATGGTTAGTGAGGGTAGCTAAGATATGCTTTAATAGGAAAATCTGAGGATTTCAGCCTCATTTCTGTGTATATGGGCAAATAAGAGGATTCAAGCCTCATTAGCCCAAATTTTGATGATTTAGCATTGCTTTTATTTGATACATTTGCTTGCTAGATTGTTATCCTACTTAGATTAGCTAATCATCTTGAGTTTTATACTTCATTGTATGCTAATCTTTGCTTAGTTTTGGTCTTGATATACCAATAGGGGAGGATGGTTGATTGGGCTATAAGCCCTTTGTGCTTTCAATGCAAATGTATATCCTTGACCAATGTTGCATAATTAACTTATCCTAGATAACTATATCTTTCTGTTAAATCATGTTCCTTAGCATGCTCCATGTACTTATGATTCATGCACCCTATACTCTCCTTGCTAGCATGTGCTTATAGTTATAATTGCGACATTCTATCTTCTCTTACCTTAGCCTTATTGATATATCATTAAGGGGGAGAGAATAGTTTGTCAATTGCTAACAAAAAGGGGGAGAAAGATCAAATCCCACCAAAACTAGTTTGCTATGTTTTGTGATGCAGGGATTGACAGGTTATGGGGGAGCAAACTGAAGAGGAGCTGCTTAGTTTGTCATGTGAAGAGTCCTGTATTTAATTCATTATCAATGTAATATCTTGAACATGTATTTTGTTTTGGTAGGTTAAGTTTTTGTAAGTAATTGACAAAGGGGGAGATTGTTAGTGCACTTTTCCGTGGCATACGAGTGCACCTTGTTTGTCAATCACTTACGTCAGTGAGTCTAGTGTCGGTTGAGCCCAATGAAGACGAAGACCGAAGACTCAAGATGGACCGGCTGCATCAAGGAAGAAGATTCAGGTAAAAGTGATGCCTTGGTGCCCTAACCTTGACCAAAACCCAACCCTTTGTATCCTTGATGACCTTGACCATATTAGGAACCATTTTGTCATCATAGATTGGCCCTAGGTGTCCCAATTGAACACCCAAACCTTGGCCAATATGGATAGGCTGAAGTATGAGAAGTTCAGCAAAAAGCTGAAGCTGAACCAGGTTGGTCCGACCGGTCAAGACCGGTCGGCCAGACTAACAGCAAATTGCTGTGTGATGGTGGTTGGATAGCCGACCGGTCAGGACCGGTCGGCCAGCAAAGTCCAGCAGCTGTGCTGCATTTTCAATAGGCAGCCGACCGGTCAAGACCGGTCGGCCTTCTCTACTCAAAGAAGCCAGCAAGCATGGACCGGTCGGCCTGGAGTTTTCAGCCTGTCCAGCAAGGTGGGCCGACCGGTCTTGACCGGTCGGCCTGTGTATTTGGCCTATGTTATTGGCAGCCTTCAGCAAGGGGATCCGACCGGTAGGGACCGGTCGGGACAGGTCGGCTAAGAGCCGTTTTATGCCCGTTTTATGACCGTTGAAGCCCTCTTTTCCTTCAAATAGAGCTCCATTTTTGGGCATTTGGTGAGGGATTCTTGGAGGAGTGAAGCCACCTTTGTTGGAGACCATTTGAGGCTCATTCCTTGACCTATGCAAGGCATCTTCCTTGTGCTTTAACACAAGATTAGTGCATTCCAAGCTCATGAAGAAGATGACCTCCATCCCCTCTTGATCTCTAGAGTTTGGAAGCTTCTTGATTGGCAAATCCTAGTCCAAAACTCTAAGATGAGATCGTTGTAGGTAAGAGACTCTAGGCAAACCATTCCCATTAGTTGTAGAGTACTCAAACCTATCCTCCTAGCACCTTGGGGATCTCAAAGGCATCGCATGCAAGGTGTTTGATCGAGTGTGGCTGAGGCATTGGCGACGCAACGGCGGCACGATCGTGGGAGCAAGGGAAGCTGATTGAAGCACGGGAGAGCGGAGATCAAGCAACCCAATCCGGCGCTACACAAGAGGCTCATCCGACAAGTAGGTTGCCTTATTTGAGAGTCCATTTTAGAGTTTGTTTTTTGAACTCGACTTAGGGACGTTAGTCATTCCTTGGCCCGTCATCCGGGCCTAAACTAAGTCTCCAAGGGGGAGCCTTCGACACGGGAGTAAACGTGCGTTAGGTTGAGAGTTAGCCTATGTCTAAAACTCCGGGTACGGTTGAGAGGTGAACCGATAAAACCTCCGTGTAAAGGTTGAGAGGTGAACCTCATTTAAAACCTCTGATAGTGAATGCCGGTGTGCTCAAAGGGGTTGAGTACTTGAACCGGGAGTGGAGTAGACAAGTAGTCGAACCACTATACATCCTTGTGTTTGTGATTGTTCTTGAGCACATTTATATCTTTGCATTGTTAGTTTAATTGCTTAATTATGTATGCTTGATAGAAATGAATGCTAGGCACTTATTAGGCTCATCCACACACAAGATGTACCTTCACTACTTGTGTAGACTTGAGCTCATTGATCCACTCTCATAAGTCTACACAAGTTGCATAGGTTAGAAGCTTAATTAGTGTATCATTTACTTTCCTATGCATGCTTAGACTAGGATTGTTTATTGCTTAACCTTTTGCTAGTCTTGTGATTGGACCCACTTAGGCTTGGAAGCCGAAGTGTTCTTGCTTACTAGGCTAAATTTGTTGAATTGTGTAAGTAGGCGAAAAGAATTTCAAAGGTCCTAATCACCCCCCCTCTAGGTCCTTAGACATATCTCCGAGTGTCTCTACAAGCGGTAAAACCGCAATTTCAATTGGTATCAGAGAGGGTTCCTCTGCTCAGGTTTAAAAACGCGGAGTGAGATCCTAAGAGAAACTTGAAAATATGTCTAGAGAGGACTCTTCATCCGTCACTAAGCCTCCTTTCTTTAATGGGTCAAACTATCCATATTGGAAAGCCCGAATGCGTATCTTCTTAGAATCTATTAATTCGGATGTGAGGGACATGGTTGATATTGGATATGTACCCCCAATGGAGATTATTTCTAAGGAAGGTGAACCGGATGTTCTCAGGCCAAAAGATAAGGCTTTGTGGACTAATCCTGAAAAAGCTCAACGTATCCATAATGCCAAAGGCCTGAATGCCATTTTTTGTTCAGTATTTAGAGAAGAATTTGGTCGGATTCAAAACTGCACAACCAGTAAATAAGCATGGGATATTCTTGAAGTTTCCCATGAAGGTACAAACATTGTTAAGAACTCTAAACTTCAGCGCCTCTCTACTCTATTTGAAAATATTACTATGGAGGAGGATGAAACGTTTACTGAATTTTATACCAAGCTGAACAAAATCACAAATGATATGTGGGGCTTAGGGGATCCTGTTCCGGAAAATAAACTTTGTAGGAAAATTCTAAGATCTCTTCCAGAACGGTTCTCTTCGAAAGTCACCACCATTGAAGAATGTAGGGATCTTAATACAATGAAAGTTAAAGAACTCATAGGTTCCCTACAAACCTTTGAGCTAGGCTTTAAGGCCCCCTCTAAAAAGAAATATATCGCTTTTAAGTCCTCTCACAAACATAAGAAAATCAAGAGTGAGTCGGAGGAAGATAGCGATGATGAGGATGATGAGGAAGAGACATTAAACAAAAAATTCAAGAGATTCCTCAAATTTGATAGAGGGAATAGCCGTGACAAGAAGGACAAGAAGGGTGATAAATGTAAAGGAAAATCATCCATATCTTCATCCGTCCGATGTTACGGTTGCGGTCGTCGTGGCCATATTGCCCCGGAATGTCCGGAAGGGCCTAAACCGAAAGGTAAAAAGGCAATGGCTGCCACTTGGGATGATACAGAGGAGTTCGAATCTGGTGACTCCGCTTGTGATGAGAGCCAACATAAAGATCTTGCTCTCTCGACCTCCATCACGACCCCTCTACCAGCGTATCTAAGAGGGGATCCCAACCGCTATCCCTTCTAGGAGGAGGAGTTCCCAACCCCTCACCTCATGCTACATTCTATGAGGGTGTTGTGGAATTTTGTTACCCTTTGGCTTTTCAATCTCTTCATGGTTAGTGAGGGTAGCTAAGATATGCTTTAATAGGAAAATCTGAGGATTTCAGCCTCATTTCTGTGTATATGGGCAAATCAGAGGATTCAAGCCTCAGTTAGCCCAAATTTTGATGATTCAGCATTGCTTTTATTTGATACATTTGCTTGCTAGATTGTTATCCTACTTAGATTAGCTAATCATCTTGAGTTTTATACTTCATTGTATGCTAATCTTTGCTTAGTTTTGGTCTTGATATACCAATAGGGGAGGATGGTTGATTGGGCTATAAGCCCTTTGTGCTTTCAATGCAAATGTATATCCTTGACCAATGTTGCATGATTAACTTATCCTAGATAACTATATCTTTCTGTTAAATCATGTTCCTTAGCATGCTCCATGTACTTATGATTCATACACCCTATACTCTCCTTGCTAGCATGTGCTTATAGTTATAATTGCGACATTCTATCTTCTCTTACCTTAGCCTTATTGATATATCATTAAGGGGGAGAGAATAGTTTGTCAATTGCTAACAAAAAGGGGGAGAAAGATCAAATCCCACCAAAACTAGTTTGCTATGTTTTGTGATGCAGGGATTGATAGGTTATGGGGGAGCAAACTGAAGAGGAGCTGCTTAGTTTGTCATGTCAAGAGTCCTGTATTTAATTCATTATCAATATAATATCTTGAACATGTATTTTGTTTTGGTAGGTTAAGTTTTTGTAAGTAATTGACAAAGGGGGAGATTGTTAGTGCACTTTTCCGTGGCATACGAGTGCACCTTGTTTGTCAATCACTTACGTCAGTGAGTCTAGTGTCGGTTGAGCCCAATGAAGATGAAGACCGAAGACTCAAGATGGACCGGCTGCATCAAGGAAGAAGATTCAGGTAAAAGTGATGCCTTGGTGCCTTAACCTTGACCAAAACCCAACTCTTTGTATCCTTGATGACCTTGACCATATTAGGAACCATTTTGTCATCATAGATTGGCCCTAGGTGTCCCAATTGAACACCCAAACCTTGGCCAATATGGATAGGCTGAAGTATGAGAAGTTCAGCAAAAAGCTGAAGCTGAACCAGGTTGGTCCGACCGGTCAAGACCGGTCGGCCAGACTAACAGCAAATTGCTGTGTGATGGTGGTTGGACAGCCGACCGGTCAGGACCGGTCGGCCAGCAAAGTCCAGAAGCTGTGCTGCATTTTCAATAGGCAGCCGACCGGTCAAGACCGGTCGGCCTTCTCTACTCAAAGAAGCCAGCAAGCATGGCCGACCGGTCAAGACCGGTCGGCCTGGAGTTTTCAGCCTGTCCAGCAAGGTGGGCCGACCGGTCTTGACCGTGTTAGTGCACTTTTCCGTGGCATACTAGTGCACCTTGTTTGTCAATCACTTACGGCAGTGAGTCTAGTGTCGGTTGAGCCCAATGAAGACGAAGACCGAAGACTCAAGACGTCCAGCCGCATCAAGGAGGAAGTTTCAGGTAAAAGTGAGGCCTTGGTGCCTTAACCTTGACCAAAACCCAACCCCTGTGTATCTTTGATGACCTTGACCATATTAGGAATCTTTTAGGCATCATAGATTGGCCCTAGGTGTCCCATTTTATCACCTTATACTTGGCCTAAATGGATAGGCTGTGGCGTGAAGCATTCAGCAAATTGGAGAAGGGATCCAGGCTGGTCCGACCGGTCAAGACCGGTCGGCCAGCAGCTTTGCTGCACTTTCAAGGCCAGCCGACCGGTCATGACCGGTCGGCCTTTCATATATCCAAGGCTTCAGCAGGTACCGCCGACCGGTCATGACCGGTCGGCCTGGAGGATTTCAGCTGTCCAGCAGAGGGGTCCGACCGGTCATGACCGGTCGGCCTGAAGCATTAGGCCTGTCCAGTAAGGGGGTCCGACCGGTCATGACTGGTCGGCCCATATATTTGGCCTATACACTTGATGTTCTCCATCAGGGGGGTCCGACCGGTCATGACCGGTCGGGACAGGTCGGCATATAGCCGTTTTCTGACCGTTGGGGCTTTATTTCCCTATATATAGAGCTCCGGTGTTGGGCCTTTGTAGAGGGATTTTTGTGGAAGGAAAGCCACCATTGAAGGAGTTCTTTTGAGGCTTATTCCTTGAACTATGCAAGGCATCTTCCTTGTGCTTTAACACAAGATTAGAGCATTCCAAGCTCATGAAGAAGATGACCTTCATCCCCTCTTGATCTCTAGAGTTAGGAAGCTTCTTGATTGGCAAATCCTTTGTCCTAAACTCGAAGATGAGATCGTTATAGGTAAGAGACTCTAGGCAACCCATTCCCACTAAGTTGTAGATCTCTTAAACCTATCCTCCTAGCACCTTGGGCATTTCAAGGCATCGCATGCAAGGTGTTTGATCGAATGTGGTTGAGGCATTGGCGACACAACGACGGCACGATCGAGGGAGCAAAGGGAAGCTGATTGAAGCACGGGAGAGCGGAGATTAAGCAACCCAATCCGGCGCTAAACAAGGGGCTCATCCGACAAGTAGGTTGTCTTATTTGAGAGTCCATTTTAGAGTTTGTTTTTCGAACTCGACCTAGGGACGTTAGTCGTTCCTTGGCCCGTCAGCCGGGCCTAAACTAAGTCTCCAAGGGGGAGCCTCCGACACGGGAGTAAACGTGCGATTAGGTTGAGAGTTAGCCTATGTCTAAAACTCCGGATACGGTTGAGAGGTGAACCGACAAAACCTCCGTGTAAAGGTTGTGAGGTGAACCTCATTTAAAACCTCCATTAGTGAATGCCGGTATGCTCAAAGGGGTTGAGTACTTGAACCGGGAGTGGAGTAGACACGTAGTCGAACCACTATACATCCTTGTGTTTGTGATTGTTCTTGAGCACATTCATATCTTCATATTGTTAGTTTAATTGCTTAAGTATGCATGTTTGATAGGAATGTATGCTAGGCACTTTTTAGACATCCCCACACAAGATGTACCTTCACTACTTGTGTAGACTTGAGCTCATTGATCCACTCTCATAAGTCTACACAAGATGCATAGGTTAGAAGCTTAATTAGTTGTATCATTTTTCTTACCTATGCATGCTTAGACTAGGATTATTTATTGCTTATACTTTTGCTAGTCTTGTGATTGGACCCACCTAGGCTTGGAAGCCTAAGTGTTCTTGCTTACTTTGTTATATTTGTTGAATTGTGTAAGTAGGCGAAAAGAATTTCAAAAAGGTCCATATCACCCCCCTCTAGGTCCTTAGACATATCTCTGAGTATCTCTATAAGCGGTGAAACCGCAATTTCAGACCGGTCGGCCTGTGTATTTGGCCTATGTTATTGGCAGCCTTCAGCAAGGGGATCCGACCGGTCGGGACCGGTCGGGACAGGTCGGCTAAGAGCCGTTTTATGCCCGTTTTATGACCGTTGAAGCCCTCTTTTCCTTCAAATAGAGCTCCGTTTTTGGGCATTTGGTGAGGGATTCTTGGAGGAGTGAAGCCACCTTTGTTGGAGACCATTTGAGGCTCATTCCTTGACCTATGCAAGGCATCTTCCTTGTGCTTTAACACAAGATTAGAGCATTCCAAGCTCATGAAGAAGATGACCTCCATCCCCTCTTGATCTCTAGAGTTTGGAAGCTTCTTGATTGGCAAATCCTAGTCCAAAACTCTAAGATGAGATCGTTGTAGGTAAGAGACTCTAGGCAAACCATTCCCATTAGTTGTAGAGTACTCAAACCTATCCTCCTAGCACCTTGGGCATCTCAAAGGCATCGCATGCAAGGTGTTTGATCGAGTGTGGCTGAGGCATTGGCGATGCAACGGCGGCACGATCGTGGGAGCAAGGGAAGCTGATTGAAGCACGGGAGAGCGGAGATCAAGCAACCCAATCCGGCACTACACAAGAGGCTCATCCGACAAGTAGGTTGCCTTATTTGAGAGTCCATTTTAGAGTTTGTTTTTTGAACTCGACTTAGGGACGTTAGTCGTTCCTTGGCCCGTCATCCGGGCCTAAACTAAGTCTCCAAGGGGGAGCCTTCGACACGGGAGTAAACGTGCGTTAGGTTGAGAGTTAGCCTATGTCTAAAACTCCGGGTACGGTTGAGAGGTGAACCGATAAAACCTCCGTGTAAAGGTTGAGAGGTGAACCTCATTTAAAACCTCCAATAGTGAATGCCGGTGTGCTCAAAGGGGTTGAGTACTTGAACCGAGAGTGGAGTAGACAAGTAGTCGAACCACTATACATCCTTGTGTTTGTGATTGTTCTTGAGCACATTTATATCTTTGCATTGTTAGTTTAATTGCTTAATTATGTATGCTTGATAGAAATGAATGCTAGGCACTTATTAGGCTCATCCACACACAAGATGTACCTTCACTACTTGTGTAGACTTGAGCTCATTGATCCACTCTCATAAGTCTACACAAGTTGCATAGGTTAGAAGCTTAATTAGTGTATCATTTACTTTCCTATGCATGCTTAGACTAGGATTGTTTATTGCTTAACCTTTTGCTAGTCTTGTGATTGGACCCACCTAGGCTTGGAAGCCGAAGTGTTCTTGCTTACTAGGCTAAATTTGTTGAATTGTGTAAGTAGACGAAAAGAATTTCAAAGGTCGTAATCACCCCCCCTCTAGGTCCTTAGACATATCTCCGAGTGTCTCTACAAGCGGTAAAACCGCAATTTCACCAAGGTGGGCCAAAGAAAGAAGAAAGCAAAGAGAGAGGAAGGAGAGAGAAGAATGAATGCTGAAAGTGGGTCCGACCGGTCATGACCGGTCAAGACCGGTCGGCTGCACTCCCTGGATACCTAACAGACAGGCTAGACCGGTCAAGACCGGTCGGCCATGCAATTTCAAATTTTCAGATTTCAGACAACCGGCTATTCCCGTTTTTAGATTTTTGTTCCAGTTTTTTGGGGCCATCTTGATGATATTTGGAAATCCAACACATCCATGTCGAAGAGGAGCTCGACGCCGAAATAACCCAAGTGGTTTCGTGTCGATCGGAGTATGGATTCACCGTGGTGGCCAAAACAATATGAACTATCCAGAAAGTTCCAGATTCCGCCTACTCCACTCTGGGCCTGTCCAGGTGACCCATCATTGATGATATGAAGAATATACTTTGACCATCTTCTAGACCACATCCATATATTAATAACCACAAAGTTTCAGATCAAAAGGATGTGTGGTTTGATCGTACCGGTTGAGGAAAGATGGACCATTCAGAAAGATTCAACTGCGCAGATTTTATAAAAGGCTTGAGTGTTCTAATTTTCGCACCTAATTATGGATTTGTTTTGGATAATCTAATCCATCTATAATGTATAGGAGGAAGTTTTCTACCAATGTTCAAAATTTGAGATCAATCCGACCTCTGTACACTCCGGAGCGTTGAAAGCAAGATGACTGGTTATGAAGGCACCCGAATTACGCCATTTTGAGAGGTGGTCGCTGATCTGATTGGTGGGCCCATTCAGAAGATACTCTTGGAAATCTAATCATCTATGAGGAATATCACATTATAAGGAAGCTACAAATCAAATTTGAAGGCAATCCGACCATTGGTTAAGCCGTACGAAGCGAAACAAAATCTGTTATGTTGCGGTACTCTTGCTGTATTATAAAAGGAGGTGCTCTATTCTATTCCAAATCAGTCAAGGACGTGGGAAGCAAGGAGTTCAAGTCCTAGGAGGCTACCTAGCCTCCCACAGCTAGTTTTTCTTCCTTTTCTTAGTTCTAGTTCTAGTTTTAATATGCTTTTTCTTAGTAAACCTCTTAGCTAAAGCTAAAGGTGAAATTTGTAGTTGGTTTCAATGCTTTAATTCTTTTATTTCAAGTACCCTTTTCTTAATTTTGGATTTTGAACTTCTAGTTTGAATAAAATTTGGATTTTTAGATGAATTATGAGAGTTTGTGTACTCCGGACATGAGTTCCTTGCATTCTCTAAGATTGCCATGATGAGTTTGTTTAGATTCGAATTGTAATAACCCCAGAGCATGCCATAGTCTCTTGGCATGACTGTTACTTCGAAGGCTACAAGTTTGAGTTTTATGGGCTTCATTAGAATTAGAAATTTGATTTTCAAATTTAAGTGAAACTGTTTGTGCTTGAATGCTATATCATCCAATTAGATGAGAGATAGGACTTTTATTCTAATTGTGTTGTTCTTGGATGAATGGATTGGTATTGAACTACTACAAGTGGATCCTTGATGCTCTAGTTCTTTCCTAATATCAGATTTTCCTATTTTATGTTAAAAACTGTTTTTCTAAACTTCTTGGATTCTAGTTATTGGAGTAGTTGGAATTGTTTACTTCTTAGCCTGTGGATCGACCTCGGCCTTACCGAGAATTATTACTACATTGCAGCCTTGCACTTGAGGCGAGTGAACAAAGAGCTTGAAGTATATGTGGACGATATGATCGTCAGATCTCGCATAATTGAAGCACACTTTGAAGATCTTAAGAAGTTATTCAACAGATTAGAAAAATACAAGCAACATCTCAACCCTCAGAAATGTGTCTTCAGTGCAACTGGAGGCAAACTCCTTGGCTTTATGGTGAGCGAGGATGGCATCAGGGTCGACGAGACCAAAACCAGAGCAATCATTGAGATGCCCCTTCCAAGAACTGAGAAAGAAATTCGTGGTTTCCTTGGCAGAATTCAATACATCAGTCACTTCATCGCACAACTCACACCTATCTGTAAGTCCATATTCAAGCTCCTTCGAAAGAACATTCCAAAAGAATGGAATGACGATTGCCAAGTCGCTTTCGATCGCATCAAGAAGTATCTCATGAATCCTCCAGTTCTAGTGTCGCCCACTCTTAGAAGACCATTATTGTTATACATCTCGGTAGCAGTAGAAGCTATTGGCTGTGTTCTCGGCCAGCACGATGAGACCAGGAAGAAGGAACAAGCAATATTCTATTTGAGCCGAAAGTTCACCGACTATGAGACCAGGTATTCCCCAATCGAGAAGACTTACCTCGTCCTAGTCTAGGCAACTTAGTGACTCCGTCAATACATGATTGCGTTCCCTATTCTCCTCTTCGCTCGCATGGATCCGCTCAAATACCTGTTCGAGAAACCAGCACTCACTAGAAGGATAGCTAAATGGCAACTACTCCTGTTTGAATTCGACATCACCTATGTCACGCAGAAGGTAATCAACGGGCAGGCCCTCGCCGATCATCTCGCCACTTATTCTCTCCTGGATTATCAACTGCTCGAAACATTCTTCCCTAATGAAAATTTCTTGCTCATCGAAGGTGAAGAAAAGAAGAAGAAAGATGAGTGGACGTTATTCTTCGATGGCACAGCAAATTTAAAAGGAAGTGGTATCAGAGCAATCCTCTACTCTCCAGATGATGTCCCTATTCCTATCTCAAGGCGCATAGCATTCGAGTGCACCAACAACATGGCAGAGTATGAAGCATGCATCGTTGGTCTAAGGGAATCCATAATCTTGGGCGTCAAGAAGCTAAGAGTATTTGGAGACTCACAGCTTATCATCAATCAGACCAATGGCGAAAGGAAGACCAAAGACGAGAAGCCAATACCATATCATGTGTACCTTGAAAATCTAGTCGAAGAATTCAAAGAAATCACCTTTTCATACATACCCAGGGCCAAGAATCAATTTGCAGATGCTCTCCCTACACTTGCATCAATGCTCGAGATCTCGAAAGGAGCTTCAGAATGGGAGCTCACAGTCGAAACTCAAGATGAACCTGCTTTCTGCTTGCAAATAGAAGATCGGGTCGAAACTCCCCTTGACAAACCCTAGTATGCCGACATTAACCAATATCTTGAAACCCAGGAATATCCAGAGCCAGCAACAGCAACAGATTGTTGAACCATCGAGCATTTGGCCTGCCAGTTCACCATCAGTGGCGAAATTCTTTACAAGCGATCCTATAATCAAATCCTCCTTTGATGCATTGACAAAATAGAAGCTACAACGATCTTGAAAGAAATACACAAAGAAATCTATGGCCCACACATGAACAGGCACATGATGGCAAAAAAGATTCTATGACTCGGTTACTATTGGCTCACCATAGAGATAGATTGCTGCCAGCATGTCAGAAAATACTTCAAGTGTTAGGAGCATGCGAATCAAATCCATGCCCCCTCATTAGAGCTGTACAACCTGACAACTCCTTGGCCCTTCTTTATGTGGGGTCTTGACATCATTGGGAAGGTGAGTCCCAAAGCATCAAACGGTCACGAATATATACTTGTGGCAGTCGACTACTTCACCAAGTGGGTAGAAGGAGCCTCCTACACCACGATTGCAGTATCACAGGTGATCAAATTCATGAAAAAATCATCATATGCCGGTATAGAATCCCAAATGCTATCATCATAGATAATGGGACCCCGTCCATCAACAAGAAGATGGATGACTTCCTCAACAAGTTTAAGATTTAACGTCATCGATCGAGCCCTTACCGTCCCCAGATGAATGTTGGGGTAGAAGCCACAAACAAGGCAATCGTCAAGATACTCAAGAAGATGGTTATGACTTATCGAGATTTGTCAGACATGCTCCCATATGCACTTTGGGCCTATCGAATGTTTGTACGGTCTGCTATAGGCGTTACTCCTTCAAGCTTACTTACGGAATGGAAGCAGTTCTACTAGTTGAGGTGGAAATACCGTCACTACGGGTGTTACTGGAAAGCAGAATTGAAGAAGGAGAATGGCAACCGGCCAGATTCGATCAGTTACAGCTAGCAGATGCGAAGCGCATGCGTGCGCTAAGTCATTCCCAATGTTATCAGAAAGGATCGCTCGAGCTTACAACAAGATAGTCTGAAAAATAAATTTCAAGGTGGGCGACATGATCATGAAGAAGATCCTATCATCGCACCTTCCGGATCCTAGAGGAAAGTTCAAACCATTATGGGACGGACCGCTGATCATCAAAGAATTACTTCCTGGAGGCGCCCTCAGACTCACCAGTATGAGAGGGGTGGATCTTCCTGAGCCAATCAACGCCGACAAAGTAAAGACCTTTCACGGGTAAGTCATTCTAACCTTATCAAGAATTACATTAGTAGAGCTGAAGTCAAGGGGTCAAAGCCAAGACCTCTGATAAATCATTTTCATCCACCAATAAGTATTCCAAATAAAGGATTCAAAAGAAAAAGAGAGAAGAAAAAGACAAAAAAAGAGAATACAAAGAAAAGAACAAAAAAGAAAGAAAATGGGAAGCCAAAAACAAGGCACCCGAGAAAAATTAACACGAAAGGAAACACAGTCACCCATCCATCCATCTCAGAAGGGTCTATAGCTAAGACTGATAGCTCTATCATTGTAACTCAGGATAAGGGCTGAAAGACTGCCATCGGTCAGCAACGACGGATTCCCGACCTTTAGCCGCTGCAGTTATCCAGAAAAATCCAAAAAAAAGAAAAAAAAGAAAATGTGTGCCTAAACGAAGAGGGCGGAGTGAAAACCTGAAAGGGCACTCTGAGTAAAACAATGAGCACACAGTGGACTTGGTGGAAACCCGAAAGGGCGCCGAGGGTAAAAACAGCATAGCTGCCAAGGGGAAGGCAAGATCAAATACCCGGGACGTGGTGAAAACCAGAAAAGGGCGCCACGGGCAAAAATGACAGGAAAAATCCGGTTATGGTGAAAACTTGAAAGAGCACTACAGGCAAAAATGACTCGAATAAAAAGAAGGAAAATAAAAAGTGGAGGTACCAAGAAACCAAATGGTCCAGATCAGCTTAAGCAGTTACAGTTCAAGAACAAAAAGAAGTACAGTCAAGGATAAATGACTCTACAAACTCTGACAAAACTCTCAGGAAGTAACAATTTCCATTGCCTACACCTCTAGGGAACCAAAGGGATCCCACACAAGTCAATCTTGAAACATCGGTCAAAGCATTGGCCGAGCCTCAGTTCTGATTCCTATGTCCCGAGATAAAATTCAGACACACACTCACAAGACAACTCATGGCACAATAAGTTCTCAAAAAGTTTTCTCTTTTCATTAAATGCATTGTATTTCTCTTTACATATATCATATCATTTCTTTCAAAAAAACAAAGATATACATCATCGCCAGTTATGTACTATGCAAAAAGGGACGTACAGACTGCCGACACAGCCCTCAAAAGTAGAAAATCAATCTCTGCCCTCCTCCTCAAAAGCTATATCAGGTAAGTCCTCCGACTCATAATGAAATAGCCTCGCTCTTAACCTGCTCACCTCTATGCGCAGGTAATGTACCTCATCTTGCTCGAGGCTATGGATTGTCATCTCCTCATCAGACAACCTATGATCAGCAAGCAATCTCCTCTACATCATCTCACAATGATACCGGAGTGTGGAAATCTCAGACAACAAGTGGCCATGAGTGGCCAAGAGGAAGCCGGGATCGATAAATGGGCGCTCCTTAAAAGGCTTGTATCAACCAAATGAAGAACCAGCATCCCCAAGAACATACAGCTCATCCTCATCAGCGGTCATATGCCAACAAGGAATGCGCAAATCAGCATTAGGTGACTCGCCCAGGACCCATCAATCTGAGTCCTAAAGTCAGATCATCTGGCCGGAAGTGCTTGACGCCCGATACCCGAGAAAGCAAAAAGAGGAACATCCTGCTCATACCCGAACTGCCGCAGGAACTGGATAGGGTGATAAGAAAAGTAAGAGCGAAAACTTACTAGCATCAGATGAAGGCGATGAGCATCACAAAGTATTGGAGGAAGTGAAAGCCAAGATGACTCCCAATAAACATTCTAGTCACGCAGCTCAGCAAGCATCCTGCGATACAAGGGCTCGCTCATCCTAACTATATGCGAAAGAAACTCTATGATATGGCGCATGAGATCAGGGTGACGAGTGCCAGGAAATGATACAGGAACAGTCAGTGAAAGACACTCTCATAGCCAGATCTGATCATGAGAAAGTAAGGAGATTCAGCTAAAGCAATGCAGTTCCCAAAAGACAAGAAAAGAAAAAGAAAGTACAAAAAAGATACCTAGAGAAATGCATAGCAGCCGTAAAGGATTCGGGTACGACCGAGGGCACAGTCAGTAAGCCCGTTGAACAACTCAGCTAGGATAAGAGAAATGATCCCCTACCGTTGAACAACTCGGCTCATCACCTCGAAGAGCAAAGGAGTCTGAGATCTGTGCCATCCCGAGAATAGCACCTCAACTATCAGACAGAACATTAGTACATTCCGAGAGAGGAGGGACCCTGCTACACTCCGAGGGCCCGAGAAAAGATCATACAATGAGTTTAAGGAGAAGACCACAGCATCCTGACCGCCAGTTGCAGGCTGAATAAGTTACAGAATCCCAAACCAGTTCTATGGAGTGGCAGTCTTCGGTGAGAAGTACTGAGCATAATCGCAGGGAAGACTTGTTAAGAGCGCGAGCTCCTCTAAAGAAGGTCCCATCTCCATATCATTGAACGCAAACTAGTTCAACGAAGGGACCCAATGAATCAGTGCGGCCTCGGGCATCCTCCAATCAATGTCAACCCTAGCCATATGGATCAGATCGCCAAAGCCATAGGACTCCAGCTCTCGTCTCATAAGCTGACAATCAGTTAAGCCATGTAAGCAGTCATGGCGAACAAGAAGGACGAGGAAGCAACTGACAAGTCCTCACAGGAATCCCCTCCAGAACAAAAGGCACAGGAATCATTGACAGCTCATCAAGGATCGAAAGGTTAACGGGCGAAGGAGAAGGAAAAGCTGGAACCCCTGCGAACTCAACAGCCCCTGACCTATCCCCAATAGCGATTATATCTGATATAGTCGCATCGCTATCCGAAACTGTCACGACCTCAGTAGCATGAGAAGACTCACCCACCTCGTGAACCAAATGCGTAAAGGGTCAATGATCAAGAGAAGGTCGGTACTCTCCGTCAAGAAGGCTATCAACAAAGATCATGCTGCACATCGTGGCATCCTGACCAATCTGACCGCTGAAAAATGCATCTGAACTGTCAAGAAGGGCCCCGGCGACCCCGATCGAAGAATCTACAGTCAGATCTGGACCTGCAGGCCGCTCCAACATAAAATTAGGAATCTAACCATCACTCTGTCTAGTCAAAGGAATCATTAAGACATCCACATTGTCCATTATCAAGGGACATCATCAATGATCACATCAAGTCCACCCAAGCAAGTGTACCGCACATCTCGGCCGTCATCAAGTGCATCCAAGCCATCAAAGGTATCATCTGAACCGTCCATACCATCTAGGTATGAGATCATCCCATCAATGTCCATCATGACATCATCATTACCATCGATCACATCATCCATGTGGCCCACACTCAAGGGATTCATAGCCTCACCTATGGCCACTCTCCCCATCTCATCCATACCATCCAAAATTCCATCATCTAATGCCCCATTCAAATCCAAATTTACAGTCATCCCACCATTAATGGAGACATTCAAAGCTCCACCAACCACCAAGCTTAAGTCTTCATCAATACCCCCTCTTAATGCCCCATCTACCCCATTCATTAAAGGCATCTCCCCTCCATCAAAGCTCATTTGAAGATCTGTAGTGTGGGACCCATCATGAGCAGCCCTCATAGCCCTTAAATCTCCACCATTCATTGCTTGAGATGGGACAAAGTAAGAAGAAGACAAAAAGAGGAGAAAGGATGAGACAAAGGAGAAAATTATGGCTGGAATCAAACCTCGTACGCAAAGAATACAGCAAACAATGACAGAGAAGCAGTGGAGAATGTCTGAACCAGAGCCCGCACGGACCGCACATGAGGAGAAGTCTGGGTGGCCCCCTGTGGGCCGCCCGTACGGACGGTCTCCTTCTCTCTCCAGGGGATTAGCCCCACAGTCTCTGGTAGGTGAGACTGTCAGTTCACATCAGCAGTTGGCACCCTGGGGACCGCCCAAAGCTTCGATCGACTTCGGATTTTGACTGAATCTGATCTGAATCATTTGGAAGGTGCCCCACCTCTCCAATCATGAAGAACTACGACCAAAATGGGTCTGACCAAGTCAAAGAGAAGAATAATCAACCAAGAGGGGCCCACAAGCAATCTGCGCCATTCAAAGGATAGATCAGCATGATTTAAACCATGGAAGAGCTTGCATGGTGTTGGGGTCCCAAAAGTCAGTACTCTTCAAAACAAATCAATTGGGCGCGTGCCTTGAGAAAATCCCACAAAATGCCATCCGACGCCCCCCAAATAGTAAGATTCGCAAAGATCTAGTACTTAGCTATTTTTCTCCGGTGGACCCCACGAATCACCGTGATCGAAACCGTCCAAAATCAAGCAGACACCTTCTTTATGAATTATGATAAGCAGTGCATGACGATCGATGGAAAAGGGGGCCTACAAACCCTTCATTTTGTAAAACCCAATTTTGCAAAGCACGAGTACGTCAAGCGCACCCACTTATTCAGCTCAACGCACCCTTAAATTCATGAAAATTTAAGAAGTATTCCAGGATGTCTTTCACCTTTGACACATCCAAAAATAGCTTGACGCATCCGAAAAATAGCTTCGATGCGTCCATAAATTCAGAAATCCGGAACTGCAATTTCAGGGTGCATTGGACCTTGACGCATCCAAAATTAGTCTGACGCGTCCATAAAATAGCTCAACGCACCCATCAAATCACCAAGAACCAGTATAGCATTTTTTGGATGCATTGGACCCCAACGCACCCAAAAAATAGCTCGACGCACCCAGAAAATCAGCATATTTCAGAAGCGTCGGAGCTCACACGCGCCTATTTGAGGGTGCATCAAAGGCTTTATGGGATGTGTCATATGTGGCAGCCCCTCATTGGTCGCTGTCCTGTATTTTCGGGTATAAATACCCCTTCCACTATTCATTTATACAGATTAAGAGAGAGAGAGAGAGAGAGAGAGAGAGAGAGAGAGAGAGAGCCATTATCCCCTGAGTATTTGGGATCTACCGCCGAAACCCTCGCCGGAATCCTTCTCCGACTGCCGAAAAACCTTTTCGGTCACCGGAATCCCTTTCCGATCACCGTTATCATTCGCCGAGAAATCACTCCAACCAATACCATCGCAGGTTCGGATTATAAAAAAAATCATAAGTATGGGCATGCACCCGAAAATAGTTCGACACACCTAAAAATTTGGCATAATTCGGACTTATATTTTCAGGGTGCATTGGACTCCCACGCACCCGAAAATTCAACATAATTCGGACTTGTATTTTCAGGGTGCATTGGACCCCAACGCACCCTAAAATTGCCCCACGCATCCGTAAATTCAACAAGAATCAGGCATTTCATTTAAATGTGCGTTGGAGCCAACACACCCATAAATTAAGTCCCACGCACCCAAAAATCAGCCAATTACAAAACATGTTCATGGGTGTACCGGACTCAATTTTAGGTGTTTTCAAGTTTCACTTAAGCCTATTTTGGGTATTTCGAGCGTTCCGGACGCAATGGAATGGTCAAATGGATGTTTCAGGATCTCTAAACGAGCAGAATCGCGCCTCTTCGAGTTTTGACCTGACTCGACGCAGTGAATGAAATGACTTCTTGGAAAGAAGTCGCCAACATCCAGAACTATGCAAATATGTCGTCATTTATATCTACTGTAAAGATGTGATTTGATTTAGGTCGAAAGCTAAGACCAACAGGACTATGGTTATCATGACAGACCATACCAAAGAGTTTCAATTCGCTACAAAGCAATTGCTATGAACTGCCACAACACAACAGTTAATGCCCTACCCATTCAAACAGCATCCGTCGGTTGAGCTACGTAGGTACACACAACTGTAGAATGGAATTTCCGAGGTCACCTGTCCATACATTGACAAGCGCGTGCCTAGAGTAGTCCTTCTCAGTCATAAACCCTGATAGTCTCAGTCCGGATCTCCGGTTAAAACATGGGACATAAACATCTGACTAATACAAAGATGGTTCAGTACATAACAAAACAAATACAGGTCTCTGCGACCACAAACTCTAAGACCATAGTCCCTGATGACTAGTCTTCTGCCTTTTAATCAAGGGTCATCGATCGTTCGATGTAATTAAGAGCTTGTGCCAGATCATGGCCTGGAATGTACAAGATCTCAGGATTTCTGCAATAAAATTTGCCTTGCGATATGTCTTCTTGTGTACCTTTTGTGAATGCTTGTGATTGTCTATGAATGTTTCTATTACACAGAACCCAGAGTAACAATATACACTACCCAGAGAATGTAATCGTAGCCATTTTCTAGTTTCAACAAACTGGCGACTCTGCTGGGGACTTCAAACAATACTAGAATCTCTGGTTAGCTCTGAGTATAAAAATGCTCTAAGATCAATCATTGCAGACAAGAATGTGTACGCAAGAGATATATCGCGAGGCATAATGTTTCGGCGCCCTCGGGAGCTAAACTGGTGACTCTCAACGGGAATGTTCTTCCCTTCATCTTTAAGGCAATAGACGGTAAACTAAAAGGTTTTCAAACCCACAAACTTCCACAACTACACGTATTTGTCTCCTTCCTGCTTATTACTATTGGTTTACGCACTACGATCGATGGGTTTACGCTTCCGGCCGCATTTGTGAACTGTTCTAATGATTTTCTGACACCGCAGAATTAGCAAGATAGTAACGCAGACAGAAGAAATGGCATGCTCAATGACGAATTCGTGCACCTTCCTTGCGGCCGGAGGCTTCAGCTTTCCCCGTTTCACTGCAACCGCAAATCCGAGCTCAGAGTGGCAATTGGTTGAGACCCGGAGGCAGAAGAAGGAACAAAAGAAAGCTTACATCGTAGCAGCATATAGGAAGGCGAACGTTGCAAGACCTCGCCCCGTGATCAGGGGACAGTGGCAGCCAAAGCAGGGGTAGAAGAGCCCTATCAACGGCCAGGTCATATCAGCCAGACCCGCAGTGCCTAAAATGACAGCTGAGCAGTTTTCGCCATTGTCCAAGGTCCCCGCACCTCTCGGAAACCTATCAGGCCCGCGCATGTAAAAAAAGTCGAGCCCATGACAACCCTTGAACCGAAGCAGAGATCAGTTCAGAAAATCCCATTAGCGCAAGTTGTAATGGTCTAAGTGGCCGAAGGAGAAGAAGAAGGACCGTATGAGGTAGAAGAATTGCCTCCATTCCAAGATCAGATCGACAAGCTAACCGCGAGACGAACGCTAAGAAGCCTTGACCACCCTGATAGCGCAGAATGCCACCAGAAGTATCGCGCCGCTCACCCGTCAGTCGGCAGAAGAATCCCAAGGGGCAGCGGAAGGCTCGGCTGAGCCTGAACCGCTCGTCCAACTTAGGGTCACACTAATAGAGCCCGCACCGCTTTCTGCATCTCACGTATCGCAAGAAGAGTTGTCCCAGACAATAGCCCACATGATGCAGCAAGAAAAAGAGAAAGAGAAGAGGGGCAGCTATAAATATCGGGTCCCGTATCCGCCAGAGGTGGAAGAGGTACCGTTCCCAGCCAATTTCAGATGCCCAGACTTTGGAAAGTTCGACGGCAGAGGATCGCCAAAAGAGTACATCACCTATTTCTTGACTACATTAGGAAATTGGTCTGTGGTCCCGCGGTATTGCATGCATGCGGCTATTCGGATCTACCCTGACAGGGAAGGCCTTTCAATGGTACATGTCGCTACCGGCTGGCTCTATAAGGACATGGGAGCAAATGCAGGACACTTTCATCTCAAAATTCTTTGCGACCGAGAGGGAGATCTCGTTAACAGACCTAGCATTGGTCAGACAGAGGAATGGTGAACCAGTTGAGAAATTCATCGACCGATGGGGAACTACAGCGGCTTAATGTCATGAATTACCCAGTGAAGGCGAGCAGATGAAGATGTGCCTAAGGGCTCTAAACCCTATGATCTCGTACGGACTGTCAGGTAACACCTTCAACTCCTTTCGCGAGCTAGCAACGAAAGCCCATCTGGTGGAAGAAGCAGCCTCCCGGGTAAACTTCAGACCCGAGAGACAGAAGAGAGAGACAGGAAGAGTGGTAGAAACCCATGAGGTTGACAAGAGTAGGGATCATAAAGACCGAAAACGTCCCGCTATCGATCATAGGCCGGAGATGAAGACAGCAGTCATACAAGACAAGGGTAAAAGACCCTATGTACCTAAACGCGTATCAATAGCCGAAATAGAAAGGACTAATGGCCCATATACATTCGATATGGCTGATCTAGTTCCGATCAGGGAACAATTGATCGAGGAGGGCTTAATGCGTTTACCAGAGCCCGTCCATCCTCATGAAGTTGGACGAGTAACTAATCCCAGATATTGCAAATATCACCAATGTGTCAGCCACAAGACAGAAGATTGCTTCTCCTTGAAAGGAAGAATACAAGGGTTGATCAATCAAGGGGTCATCAGCATGAAGGCACCCGAAACAACAAGGGAGACAGCTGGGGCAATTTTAGCAATCCCAATAGAAGGTGGCACCCACCAAACGACTTCATTCCCTGAGCTGAAGGAACCATGAACTCTAGTCAGTAGCAAGAAAAGACTTGCGAACAGACGGTGGCTCGTTAACCAAAGAAGGAACAGGGGGAGAGGAAGGCGAGAAATATTACAGAGACGACCCGTGACGAGCGTGGCATATTGCGGAATGGTGTCGTTCACCGAACAAGCACCATCCGAAGCTACCCCACAAGCGGCTGAGGGAGAAGTTAACGCGGTCATCTTACGATCAGGAAAGCAAATGCCTGACCGTACCTCTCCCAGACCAGACGACCCAATGCAAGAAGATGATGTCCCTGACAGGCCGCAAGAGAGACCTTGCATGCAAAAGTCGAAAGAGAAGGTTGGTGAAGCCATGACTAGTCAGCCAAGCCTGAGACCAGTAGCGTATGATGCTGTGTCGCACTTACGGAAAGTTCCTGCCCGTCTGAGTATATACGATGCTTTATGTCTTTCGAAGGTGTACAGAGAAATGTTAATCAATGCCTTACTTAACAGTGAAGTCAGGGAGGTCATGATGATAGAGATAGAAGAAGAAATGAATAATACAGACAAATTTTGGGAGGGGTATATGCTAGTGTCACAAGTCATGCATGTCAACCATCCTTCAACAATCACTTTCTCAGAAGAAGACCGCACGATCGAATTAATAGACCACAGTCGCCCGTTGATGGTCACAGGAACAATCAGGGACGCCGAGGTTAAAAGGTGCATGTTATATGATGGGTCTGCCGTAAATATTATGCCATTGAAGACATTGCAGAAGCTGGGTTACAGGCAATCGACACTATGCCCGAGTCTCATGATGATTCAAGGGTTCAATCAAGACAGTCAACGCACACTTGGATCAATCACAGTGATGTTAGAGATTGAAGAACTGATGACGAAAGTAACATGTCAGGTGATCGACGCAGTGACAACATACAACCTCCTTTTAGGAAGGCCCTGACTCCATCAGAATCACATAATCCCTTTGACGTATCACCAGTGTTTCAAATATAACAGAGATGGTGTCCAATACAGGATAGCGGCAGATCCGAAGCCATACACGATAGCTGAGTCATTCTTGGCCGATGCGAAATATTACAACCCATCCGAAAGCGATAAAACCAGCAAAAAGTCCGACGTAATGAAGAAAGGGCAAGGGGCAAAACCTCGAGTTGAGAAGTTCGTGCAGAAAAGTAAACCTCAGCCCATCACTCAGGGAAGATCCCAATGTCAGCGGGAAAACCAACCTCAGCCAATCACGAAGAAATTCTATGTGGTACCGCAATATCTGCGTCAGCCGGGGCAGTCTGTTTTAAAACTGATCTCAGATCAACACATGAGTGTACTCAAGTCCAGCTTCAATATGCCGATACCCAAGATAGGAAGAACCAAGCCATTTTCGAAAAGCTCCAAGCCAATTTATCGTGCCGTCAAGAGATATCACCCAAAAAGATATCAAGTTTCATTCAGGGCCAAGTCAGCCAGTACCATCAGAAGAGAGAGAAGAGGGAAGAGGATCCACCCAACCCCGACCAATAGAAGAGAAAAGATATAGCAAAGCCAGCCAAAAGATCATGAGGAATATGGGATTCTTCGGTCAAGAGGCAGACACAAAGAAAAGATTGCTAGCTCCATTTGAAGAACATAAGCAAGTATACAGAAATGGAGAAGGTCTAGGAGCTAAGGCAAGCATAAACATGGTGACCATTGGCCCAGTAGAAGAAATTCAGTTGCAAGATCCTGCCGACATTATCCACCCAGGTGTTGCACCCGTGCAACTAGAGGATGGCGGACAACCGACAATTGACGAACTTGAAGAGGTGAATTTGGGCACTCTCGAGGAACCCAGGAACACATATTTGAACAAAAATGTTCCGAAAAATGATAAGGGGAGATACATACAGTTGTTAAGGGAGAATAAGGACATCTTTGCCTGGACATATTCAGAAATGCCCGGGCTTAGCCCGACAATCGCCATGCACAAGCTAAGCATCATGAAGGAAAAGAAGCCAATAAAGCAACCTCAACAATGATTTCATCCTGATATTGTACCCGAGATTGAAGAAGAGATTAAGAAACTAATTCAGGCCGGATTCGTTCGAGAGGTAAAATACCCCCGATGGATTTCAAACATTGTGCCAGTAAAAAAGAAGAGCGGACAAATCCGAGTTTGCGTTGACTTCTGGAATCTTAACGAAGCTTGCCCTAAGGACGATTTTCCTCTGCCGATTCTAGAATTATTGATTGACAGTACAACAGGATATGCAGTAATGTCCTTCATGGGCGGGTATTCGGGATATAATCAAATCTGCATGGCCCTGGAGGATGAAGAAGCTACGGCCTTCCGTACAACTCTCGGCATCTACTGTTACCGCGTGATGCCCTTTGGGCTAAAGAATGCAGGGGCAACGTATCAGCGCGCAATGCACGTTATATTTCAAGATATGATGCACAAGCATGTTGAATGCTATGTAGATGATTTAGTCGTAAGGTCAGCCGATCAAGAATAGCACAGAGAACACTTAAGGCAAGTGTTCCAACGGTTGCGCAAGAAGAGTCTCAGTATGAATCCACTAAAATGCGTGTTCGGAGTTGCATCTGGAAAATTTTTAGGCTTCGTTGTCAGACACAGGGGCATAGAAATCGATCCCGCGAAGATCAAGGCCATCATAGAAATGCCGCCTCCGAAGAACCTGAAGCAGTTGAAGAGTTTTCAAGGTCGCGTGGCATATCTAAGAAGATTCATTTCGAATCTGGCTGGTCGTTGTCAGCCGTTTTCCCGCCTCAACAAGAAAGACGTTAAGTTTGAATGGGACGACGCTTGCCAGAAAGCTTTCGACTCATTACAAGAAATGCTCAAAAATTCTCCAGTCCTCGCCGCCCCGATCAAGGGAAAGCCGCTAATTCTATACATCGCGATAGGTGATAACTCGCTAGGGGCACTCCTGGCACAGAAGAATAAGGAAGGAAAGGAAAACGCGTTATATTATTTGAGCTCCACATTGGTGGGGGCCGAATTTAACTACTCAGCGATTGAGAAGACCTGTCTCGCTCTCGTTTTCATTATGAAGAAACTTAGACATTACTGCCTCTCGCACCAAATAACGTTGATATCCAAGGCGGACCCGATCAAATTCCTTATGAACCGGCCTATGCTGTCTAGGCGCTTAGCTAAGTGGGCCCTTTTGCTCGTTGAGTTCGACCTCACATATGTCCCAGCTCGAGCTATTAAAGGACAAGCGATTGCAGATTTTCTCGCTGCGCACCCAGTCCCGAGCAGTAAAGAAATGGAATGTGACCTCCCAGATGACCAGGTTATGATGATCGAAGAACCATGACTCTGGCAGATGTACTTTGACGGAGCCTCTAGAACAATAGGGGCAGGAGCGGGAGTTTATTTATCAGCCTGTAGGGAGATTTGCTGCTCTACTCGTTCACGATCGTGCCAGCTTGTACCAACAACGAAGTAGAATATCAAGCCCCCTCATTATGGGACTATAGCTCGCCCTCGAGATGCGTATCAGAGCGATACAGATCTACGGTGACTCCAGGCTAGTCATCGGACAGCTGATGATAGAATATGAGGTTCGCAAACCCGAGTTGTCACCTTTCTGCCTCCTAGCGCAATCACTGTTCGACCAGTTTCGTAATAGCAGCATTTCACATATACCGAGGCAGGAGAATGTACAGGCCGATGCGTTGGCTAGCCTAGTTGCTGCTCTGGCTAATCCCAGAGGCAGCCCACTTCAAGTAACGATCGAAGAAAGAAGGATCCTACCGACAACTGTATTGCATGGCGGTGAATCAAGCGTGAATCCCATCTGTTGCTTCAAAATCACAGAGGAAAACGACTGGAGAAGGCCATTCGCCGACTACTTGAAGTATGGATTTTTACCAGAAGAGCCCAAAATGCGCACGCAGGTCAAGAGATGCGCTGGTTCATTCATAATGCAGAATGACATCCTTTACAAGTGCTCGTATGAGGGAGTGTTGTTGCGTTGATTGGACTAAGATGAAGCGTATGCCACACTGAAGGAAGCTCACGGAGGAGAGTGCGGTGCTCACCAAGGAGGCAAGAACTTACATCACCGTGTCCGACATATGGGGTATTATTGGCCCACGATGACAAAAGATGCGATAGAATATGTCAAGAAGTGTCATCAATGCCAGATACATGCGGATATAATACACTCACCACCGGAAGA
Source organism: Liriodendron chinense (assembly GCA_003013855.2). Classification (NCBI taxonomy): domain Eukaryota; kingdom Viridiplantae; phylum Streptophyta; class Magnoliopsida; order Magnoliales; family Magnoliaceae; genus Liriodendron; species Liriodendron chinense. The sequence continues at coordinate 3,927,764 of ML058329.1, read as the reverse complement.
GTTACATCAATCAGTAATATCTTGGCCTTTTGCAGCCTGGGGCATGGACATGATTGGACCGATCAGCCCGTTCTCTTCCCAAGGGCACCAATACATCTTGGCTGTGACGGATTACTTTTCCAAGTGGGCCGAGGCAGTGGCGCTTAGGAGCGTGAAGGCTAAACATGTCGAAAATTTCATCCGCCATACCATACTATACCGACATGGTATTCCCGAGAAAATCACCACCGACAATGGAACACCCTTCAAGAACGCTACCATTGACAAGTTGTGCACAAAGTTCAAGATCAAGCACTGCTATTCAACACCTTACTATCCTCCTGCAAACGGACTGGCTGAAGCTTTTAACAAGACTATTGTAAAGATTTTAAAGAAGACAATGGTGGAAAATAAGAAAGATTGGGACAAGCGTCTGCCCGAAACATTATGGGCATATCGAACCACACATCGCACAGCCACTCGAGCTACACCCTACTCATTAGTGTACGACATGAAAGCAGTGGTCTCGATGGAAATACAGGCTGAGTCATTACGGGTTGCACTTCGACATTCACTGACAACCGAGCACAACGCCAAGATCAGAATGGCCGAGTTTGATGACTTAGATGAAAAGAGGCTGGCCGCTCAGCAAAGGCTCGAAATGTATCAGAAACAGATCTCAGCCTCATACGATAAACGACTTCGCGGTAGGTCGTTCAAAAGAGGTGACTTGGTGCTAATGATGAAACGCTCGGCGCTAGCTCAAGGTCCAAAAAGTAAATTCGACCCGAAGTGGGATCCAGTGTGCATCGTCGACGAAGTATATTCCAATGAAGCTTATCGAGTGATCGATTGCAAGGGGCAAGGCATCAGCTCGTTGGTGAACGATCGATTTTTGAAAAGATATTATACTTGACATAGAATACCGCTGTGATTTGTAAACACCCTGCTAGAGGGAAAGTGTAATAGACAAACATCAAGAGAAATGATACCATATGATGATTAATGCTTACAATTACAGATACTAATAATTTATTCCGTGTGCTTACACAGGCACCAAGAAGGTCACTAAAATCCGAGACGTGTCAGGCATCGCCGCCCCGCCCGATCCAAGGTTGTCGAGAATTGGAACGGAAGGATGAATCCTTAAGATCAAGGCTTGGTCACACCCATTCCGCATAAATATAGGTTTGAGTCCTGACAGGGGGACATTCCTTCCAAAATTATCTACGTTATATTCGAATCCAAACTCAAACGAAAGAAGTATCAAGTAGATAAAACACATAGCACGATCACATGAATAGTATACATATCATTACAACATTACCGTCACAATGTGTCTCCGCAAATTACAGAATGAAACAATCACAAAGCTTAACCGTTCAAATTCCTTAAACATTGTTCTAGCAAATGGATTGCAAACTCCTGGGTTGCCCTCTGTGTTGCCTCTGCTGCAGCCAAGACCTGTGCAGGATCGGGAAGCTTTGAAGGAACTCTCTCAATTCTGCGATCTGATTTCGTATAGTGTTACGTTCGGCCTAGCGCTTTTCGACAGATAATTGCAGACGAGCCTTCTGATTGCCAAATTTTGAGAGATTGAGGTGAACAACGGAGCGTTCAGCTTGCAGCCGTGCTATCTCATTGTCTATCACTGCCAACCGATCCGTGGCTCCTTGATGCCCGATAGTGGCAGCTTACCAGTCGCGCCTCATCGTAGTTATGTCTGCCTCGCACAACTCAAGCTTCAGCAGGAGGGATTGCAAATGACCACGCCTCTCCTCAATAGAAGGATCGACTCTAAAGTCCCTCACCTCGCTAAGTTGTGACATGCCTTCCCTGAACAGGACTACATGGTTGATCATTAGGAGACGTCAATCCCGAGCCATGCAGCGTTACATTCAAGCACCTGCAGCCCTTCATCCAAAATAGACCATTCATCCATATTCTTCAGAGAGGCGGTGATGTTCGTTAGAAGACTCTTCAAAAGGTCCACCTTTACCTTTGACAGTCCTCGGAGAGAAGAAATGAACGCCTCGGGCAAGGCGAGAGGGGCTAAAGCATGAGTAGGAACGGTTGCTGATAAAAGAAATGACAGAATCAGTATAAAGAGACCGCAGTAAGGAAAAAGATAGTTGAAACGATGAAGACAAGTAATATACTGGTGGCTTCAGGAATGTCAATAGTAGGCACGTTAGTTGAGGTAGTAGGCGTAGTCAATACTAGGGCAGGTCCAGCAATCCCCTCGGTGGATGGCTTAGGTAGTTCTGGAGAAGATAGCACTACGACCTCAGGGATGTTGGTGTCAGATGTTGACGGGGCAATAGGAACAGCTTCCACGATGGGCTCAACCGACGATGGTACAATGGTAGGAGGAGTTTTCGTGGCACATTCCGATACACTTGTTCCTATACCAGAAACTTCGACCCCATGGGAAGCCTCCCCGATGGGTTCGGCTAATGACGGTCCAACAATGGGAACAACTTCCACAATAGGCTCAGCCGATGGTGGTTTGACAGTCGGAGGTGCTTTCAAGGTAAGTTCAGGTACACTCGATTCGGCGACAAAAGCCGGAGCGCCCCGAGAAGCTAAATCAACATTCCCGACCCCAATATCTTCAACACGGGAAAGGGTCGGGGAAGGTGCAACCTCTACCGCGGCAGTGGTCGTCATTTCATGAACAGGACCCTGGTCATCTACAGCTTCAGCCATGGGGTTATCGGAGATAAGAACAGTGTCAGTGGGCACCTCGTCATCCAAGTCCATGAAAATAGCTTCTACATCCGCCTCAGGGACGAGCTTGTCATATATCGGTTCATCATCATGGCCTTCTCCGGTATGACAGTTTCCACTCAAATTCTCTTGAAGGCTCAGCTCACCCTCTTCCCTGACTACACTCGCATCACCAGTCGGAATTCCACCAACAGCCTCAGAAAGTTGTTTCTGTAATCTCTCTTCATCATACCTCTTACGCATCTCGACAATGTTCTTCCCTCCATCAACTACCGAATACGATGAGCAGTCTTCACCCGAGGACCAGCTCGCTCAAGTGGCATCTCATCATCACCACCATCACCATCATCACCGTCGTCTCCACCACCATCACCACCCTCACTGCCATCATTGTCATCACCGTCCCCATCATTTTGATCGTGGTTGCCCCTGAGAACATCACCTCCTTGATGCACCTCATCAATAGACCCGACAGACGGGAACTCTGGGCCCTCTTGCATGATACTCCTTTCCCCATAACCAACCCAACCTTCCAGGGTATGCTCGGGCTTCTCGTGATCAATTATCACATTCATCGAAGTCATTAGCCTCTGAGTACCCGGCACAGTGGGCTGATGAAGATGCTCCGCCACGTACCCTAGTCCATTTGCAGGAATTGGGCTAACAATCGGAGGCGTAACAAAGACGGGATCGGTTACATGCATGATGAACATTCCGGATCAATGTATACTGATGAGCCCACCACCTCATCCACCCAAAAGAGGCACCAGTGACACTCTTCGTCCCAAGGATAGCAAAAGAGCAACCGGTCCCAGTCAGCAGAAGCTGCCGCCACATCCATTTCCAATGAATAGGCCCGATACCATATGCCCGCTGCTCACGAGTCACCGGTTCTAATGTTACAGGTACTCCTTGATCATACCCGAATTGACGAGCGAAATGGTTGGGGTAGTACGACTCTCTCCAAAACTCCAACCCTTTACGTAAAGGAAGCGAGGATGGGCGGATGGCTATCAGGAACAAGCGTTCATTGCGGTCTATGCTATCATCGTCTGTCCACAATATAGAATCTTTGCTCCGAGTGCCCGAAAAGTGAAAAAAGACGTCGTCGTATCTAACAATTTTCTCCTTGACGGTGTTCAAGTTTTGCCCCACCATCTTCCCTTTTTGAAAAAAGTATAACGGGACCACCCCTCGCTGAATATAATCCCCGGATTCGACGCCGTATACCCAGGGGAAATACACTCCAAGCCATCCGGACAGGAAATGCCATCCGAACAGGAAATGCCATCCGCAATAGGCCGAATTTATACCGAAGGCAGCGCGATCCTTATTACTGATAACGTAACCAAAAGCTCGATAAAGAGAACACAGCACAGAAGGAGCTATTGCATAACGGTGGCCATTAGCCAAAGCCCCTGCGACGGCAAAGCACGATACCCTCACGTTGTCGGTCTGTTTTGAGCTCGGCAAGACCACGCAACTCAACCAATACGCCAAAAAGCCGGCCATCTCGCAGGTCGGGGATAGCTTATTGGGGCGGGGGAACTTTTCCTTCATTCGATTCTCTAAAAATGCCTTATCTCCGTGGTCTTCATCATAAGCCGTGTAGTCTAAACTGAAATGAAGAAAGCAAAGCATTAATGGAAGAGAGAAAGATGAAACAAAGTAGTGACATGTAGCTTACGGTTAAGTACTTACTTCAAGCCATGGCTGAAATAAACCAACCAGTCTTCACAAGGAAGTTTATCCTGGAAAGCTTAGAATTGCGGAAGCTCCGCAAATAGCTCGTAACAAGCCGGGGAGAAGAAGCCTTCGCTCACCCCCTTTTTCTTCCGAGACAGTTCCTCGTCGCTCGGAACCCATTCGTCATATATCCTCCCGCGAATCGGGAGACCGGCAATACGGTTCAAGTCCTATAGTGAGATGCTCATCTCTCCATACGGTAGGTGAAAGGTGTTGGTGATGGAACACCAACGGTTTAGAAACCCCTTGTAGACCCACGGTTCGCGGCAAAAGTAACTTGAGGTCGCCGCAATAGCCTTAAAGAGGCCTACCGCTTTCAAGGCCTCCCTATGACGTTATAGGATTCGGTTCGCCCACGCTTCATATCCGGGATGGGCGATCAGATGACCCCGAGTTCGGAATGCACCCGATAGCCAGATTTCAGGAGCCCCTAAGTGATGAAACCTTTGCCGAAGGGTCTCGAATTAGTGCGTAGGAAAGGGCTGATGGGGGTCATGGTTTGGCTCTAAAAATATCATAATCTTTGGGTCCAAAAGGGCCTGCTGTCTGCCATTCTCGGACAAAGAACAGTTGAGGAACGGCGCAGGGGTAGATGTCCATGTCTCCACGCTAAAAAAGGAATTTGCGCGACATACGTCGGAAGGCTCAATACTGGGAAGAGAGCGGTGCCGTTGGAAACTTCTGGTGGACCTAATGTACCCTCGTGTATAAGGGTTCCGAATGGCAAGAGGGGAAGTGACTAGTTTCATGCTCGACCAAACGATCTTCATTTTATTGGACTTGGACCTGGTCTGCTTCTCCAGGTATACCTGTTTCGCGCCCTTGCCGGCCCTCTTTGGACGACCACTCCTGGCAGATTGGGCAGGGGCCAACGGACTCGCCTCACCTTCTTTGGAACCCGTTGTCCCGTCGCTTCGAAAACCCCGCAAAGGAGTAAATCAGGTGTCCCATTGTTCCTGCGTACCCCTGTCTGGAGGGGGTGGCACAACCCTATCCCAGGGAATCTTCTTTTGCATGTCCTTCTACAACATCAATATGCGTTTGTAGAAGTTGAAAGTTTCTGGGGGAAGGAACCACTGGGGGTTCTGATCAGACGGGCGATTAACGTTCTTCGAAGCCACCCGTTTGCGCTTTGATGGAGTCAGTGGAGGACCTGAAGGACCAGCCTTAGAAGGGTTGCTAGCCATTACGATCTGCGACGGCACATGAAAAGCTTAGATATAGCTCAGGGCAAAGAAAATGCACGCAAAAGAAATTGACGTTCTCAAAGTTCAAAAGGATACAAAGCAGCAGGCAAGGGAGGTGCAAGCACCAATAAATGAATCAAGGCCACAGTAAAATACGTCCGAACCAGCAAAGAAGGAAATAACACGACAACATTCACAACCACGACATCATCATCACATACAAACAAGAACGGATAGAAGAAAAAAAATGATATAATCATCATTCATTAACTATGAAGACAAGCCCAAAGTGTTCGGACTGTCATATCAATTGTTTAAATGTTGAAATTAAAGTTTGTCACAAGTTGACACAAAATTGCGGGGGTCCTTCCCCTATGGCTAGAGCCATATCTCAGTTCTGCAGCAGCAGAAGAATTCGAGCCTTCAACTCATCCACTTTCGCCTGGACCCGAGCTTCCTTAGAGATCAGGTCCATTAAGTAGGAGATGCATTGCTGCACGAAATCAAAGTTCAAGTATTTGGAGTTGGTCCAGTTCCTCACGATAGTGTCGATCGCGAGTCTGTCATGTTCCCTCAAAGCCTCCTTGACCATTCTCCAGATCCTGGCACGACGGTCTGGAAACTCGGCCTCTGCCAGCGGGAGAGTCCAAGGAAGGAATCAATTATTCTTCCTGTTCTCCTTCTTTAAGGAGTGAAGTCGGCTCAACAAAGCCAAGAAAGAATCAGCCAAGGGAGGCTCCGCCGCCTCAAGGAGCGCCAGCTCTTCTAGGAAAGAGGAGTCGCCAATGAAATCAAGGATGACTTCTCTGTGCTCGTAAAAAATGGAAGCCATAAGTGAAACATTCCGGATAGCCTTTAGTATGGGGCGAGAGTCTGCGCCAAGTCTGGATAAAGCCTCGGACACCTCATCATACTGAACATGGAGGGATGACCAAGCCTCCAGACAATTGAGGGAGTCAAAGAGCCGCTGTAAGCAGTCGTGAGCCGTGCGTAGGGAGGCGCGGCTTACAACCATTGTCTGCTGGAAAAACAAGACTAACAACCCGATTTAAGAACCATGGCAATTCGATAAAAAGGAGTAAAGAAAAGGAAGCATATGAAGACCATTTACAACAGATCCAAAGTCAACGAAGGCATGCGCAGGTACGTCTAAACTCTATCTGAATTAATCATTATAACTCCCAGAAAATACCATTCTTGGTCAGGCATAGCCCAAAGTTTAAAGTATATGAGACCCGACACAGCTTCCGGATAACAATGAATGCACATGAGAATTTATGACGGAAGTACGAGACCTCATATCCTTCAAAATAACGACCACTGCCACCACGGGAATAGCTTTGCCCAGCCAAAAGGTGGATATAATGGGCGGTGTTGGGCTGAAGTTAAACATGAAAGAGCCCCAAGAAAAAGAAAATTTCAAGTCTTGGAAACTAGGTACGTCCAGCCTGACGCACCCCTAAAAAGGCCTAAATCTGTCAAAATATATGAAGTTTAATATCTGGGTGCGCCAGGCCCAACGCACCCTAAAATGCCAAAAAATGTTACGGCTGAATATTTGGGTGCGTCAGACCCAACGTACCCTAAAATATCAAAATTAGCCTAAATCCGATACATGGGTGCATCACGCCCATCGCACCTCGAAATTCACTGATTTTTCCAAGTACAATATTTGGGTGCGTCAAGCGTGACGCACCCTTAAAATCTGAGGGTTTTCCCTAACTTATGACGAGGGGTGCGTTATGCCCAACGCACCCTTAAAATCCTGAAATTCAACCAAGTTCCAATACTTGGGTGCGTTGAGCACAACGCACCCTTAAAATTGAAAATTTCGCCAAGTCATTATTTGGGTACGTCACGCTTGACGCACCCTAAAAATCCAAATATCTGAAATAAAAGGTGCGCTCAACCTATTTTGGGTGCGTTGGGGACAATAAAAGGGTGCGTTGGTGAATATTTGGGTGCGTCAAAGGTAGAGCGAATGCACAGTAAAAAACGAGAAATGAGCGAAAATCAGGCTATCTTATCTATTTATAGTGTGGACCCAAAAATCTGATGCGTTGCGTTGAACTGTCGCGAGTCCATCGCAACGCACCGGAGGGGCATCTGTTGGGGTCCCAAAAGTCAGTACTCTCCAAAACAAATCAACTGGGTGTGTGCTTCGAGAAAATCCCACAAAATGCCATCCGACGCCCCCCAAATAGTCAGATTCGCAAAGATCTAGTACTTAGCCATTTTTCTCCGGTGGACCCCACGAATCATCGTGATCGAAACCGTCCAAAATCAAGCAGCCACCTTTATGAATTATGATAAGCAGTGCATGACGATCGACGAAAAAGCGGGCCTCGTAAACCCTTCATTTTGCAAAACCCAATTTTGCAAAGCACGAGTACGTCAAGCGCACCCACTTATTCAGCTCAATGCACCCTTAAATTCATGAAAATTCAAGAAGTATTCAAGGATGTATTTCACCTCTGACGCATTCAGAAAATAGCTTGACGCATCCGAAAAATACCTTCGACGCGTCCATAAATTCAGAAATCCCGAACTGCAATTTCAGGGTGCATTGGACCTTGACCCATCCAAAAATAGTCTGACGCGTCCATAAAATAGCTCGACGCACCCATCAAATCACCAAGAACCAGCGTAGCATTTTTGGATGCATTGGACCCCAACGCACCCAAAAAATAGCTCGACGCACCCAGAAAATTAGCACATTTCAGAATATTATTTTGGGGTGCGTCGGAGCTCACACGCGCCTATTTGAGGGTGCGTCAAAGGCTTTATGGGATGCGCCATACGTGGCAGCCCCTCATTGGTCGCTGTCCGGTATTGTCGGGTATAAATACCCCTTCCACTATTCATTTGTACAGAATAAGAGAGAGAGAGAGAGCCATTATCCCCTGAGTATTTGGGATTTACCGCCGGAAACCCTCGTCGGAATCCTTCTTCGACGACCAAAAAACTTTTCTGGTCACCAGAATCCCTTTCCGATCACCGTTATCATTCGCCGGGAAATCACTCTGACCAATACCACTGCAGGTTCAGATTATAAAAAAAAAAATCATAAGTGTAGGCGCGCACCCGAAAATAGTTCGACACACCCGAAAATTCGACATAATTCGAACTTGTATTTTCAGGGTGCATTGGACTCCCACGCACCCGAAAATTCGACATAATTCGGACTTGTATTTTTAGGGTGCATTGGACCCCAATGCACCCTAAAATTGCCCCACGCATCCGTAAATTCAACAAAAATTAGGCATTTCATTTAAAGGTGCATTGGAGCCAACGCAGCCATAAATTAAGTCCCATGCACCAAAAATCAGCCAATTACAAAACATGTTCATGGGTGTACTAGACTCAATTTTAAGTGTTTTCAAGTTCCGCTTAAGCCTATTTTGGGTATTTTAAGCGTTCCGGACGTAATGGAATGGTCAAATAGATGTTCCAGGATCTCTAAACGAGCAGAATCGCACCTCTTTGAGTTTTGACCTAACTCGACGCAGTGAATGAAATGACTTCTCGGAAAGAAGTCGCCAGCATCCAGAACTATGCAAATATGCCGTCATTTATATCTACTGTAAAGATGTGATCCGATTTAGGTCGAAAGCTAGACCAACAGGACTATGATTATCACGACAAACCATACCAAAGAGTTCAATTCGCTACAAAGCAACTGCTATGAATTGTCACAACACAACAGCCAATACCCTACCCATTCAAACGGCATCCGTCGGTTGAGCTACGCAGGTACACACAACTGTAGAATGGACTTCCCGAGGTCACCTGTCCATACATTGACAGGCGCGGGCCCAGAGTTATCCTTCTCAGTCATAAACCCTGATAGTCTCAGTCCGTATCTCCGGTCAAAACATGGGACATAGACATCTGACTAATACAAAGATGGTTCAGTCATAACAAAATAAATACAGGTCTCTACGACCACAAACTCTAAGACCATAGTCCCTGCTGATTAGTCTTCTGCCTTTTAATCAAGGGTCATCGATCGTTCGATGTAATTAAGGGCTCGTGCCAGATCACGGCCTGGAATGTACAAGATCTCAGGATCTCTGCAATAAAATTCGCCTTGCGATATCTCTTCTTGTGTACCTTTTGTGAATGCTTGTGATTGTCTATGAATGTTTCTATTACACAGAACCCAGAGCAACAATATACACTACCCAGAGAATGTAATCGTAGCCATTTTCTAGTTCCAACACATGGGTCATCAAATAGCTAGATCAAAGAATGGATCGTAAAAAAGAAGGCTAGGGTCCAGGATCTAATCATTAAGTGGGCCCACATGGTTAAAAAGAGCAATCTGAACCATTCAAGTCATCATTCGCACCATGGAAAGCCTTCTTAGCCTCACAAAATATCAAGGATAGGTGTTCCAAAAAAAAGCTGAAATCTGAAAGGGCCCACATGGCCAAATCAAGCAATCTGAACCGTTCAAGTCATCATCCATGCAGTTGAGAATCGTATCTTCTACAAAGCATCAAAGAATGGATCGAAAATCAAAGCATCCAAGCATCATCAAGAAATTTGAGGCAAAACAGGGGTTGTATTTCATTCAGAAGATTTTGATACAAAAGAAAAGCAAAAAAAGGGGGCCTTAAAAATGTCAAGTAGGCCACACATCAACAAGCTGAATAAATTCTCAGAAAAGTAAGCTATAGATCACCGACATAATCATCATCATCCCTCCTCTCCTCCCGCTCCCAACGATGAAGATCCATCAGAATAGTTGCCACTAATCCTCCAGCATACTTGCGACGACCCCCTAGAACGTATAATGAAGGAAGAAGAGGTCCCTGTCCATACAGCAGATACCACTCATCATAATCACGATCCAGGATCGTGAAGCGAAATCCATGCTGATCTTCAAGAGCATCGGCCATAGCATCAGCCAAAATCTGAGCAGCCTGAGGGGGTGTAGAACGAGGAATCCGGGCCATGCCAGTAATCTGTTGGAGCAGCCTCTCTCCGAGGTACCACTGAAATGATTAAGCATCAGAGAGCATGATCTGGAGATACAAAGAATCATAAGCCTCCACGCGTTGAGGAGTATAGTAAAGGGGAAAACATGCATATGGCATCCGAGCGAACTACTAGAAAGAAAATCACCACAGTCAGTTGCAGAACAATCACGACGGGTAAGGGAAAACAAGATACTTACGTCCTCGGTAGTCAATCCATTTATGTCAACACGCCAATTATCCCCAGACACTCAAGGATTTCACTGACGGTTTTACTGACGTCAATGCATGAAATGATACAAAGATGGTTCAACATCATCTCGTATCCTCGGCGACAGGTGAGCGAAATGATAATAGAAACAGGTCTAGACAAGGGCAAACACAATGATTAGATGAAGAAAGAAGACAAACATCGCCAAGAGAGGTTAAAGAGAATTCCTCCACGAAAGGCCAAAAACCTGTAAAAGACCTACTACTCCGAGAGGTCTTATCCAAACCCTGGTAGATGCGAGTCAAGATGGCCCCATTCCAATTATATGAATGATGAAGATCCTCAGTCAAGCGAAGAAATCTAGGATCGATCCTTTCATTCGCATGACAGAAAAGGAATAAAGCAAAGGGGTAAGTAATCATAGCCCGTGCTTTATGAAGGGCTTCCAGCTCGGTAGTAGGGATGACAGCAGTGGAGGTGTTGTGAAACCACCTCAGTTTCACCTGGCTACTTTGAAATTCGCTCTCAAGTGGGATGGCTCTCGGGTTATCCCCCATTCGCCACAGAGAAGTTGAAAGGCATGGGTCTCATCACTCCACCTCTCATAAAGGGCTGTAAGTAGCATGCGGTTGGCATTATTGTTGTAGAAACGTAATGTAAGAAGGCCTGCGAAATGAGTGTTGGCCAGAACGCGTTCAAGCATCAGCTGTGGTTGTTCCACCTAGTTATCCCAAAGGTCTCGGGTGCCCCTACCTTTTATGGAAGGAAGAGGTTGGTGCTCCTTGGCCAGAGAACACATATGGTCCCCAGGGCGAACAATGAAGACAAGGTCATCCTCATTAGCCGCTCTATGCCCCCTCGTGCCGTCCGCCATAAAATCCTACCAGCTTGGCAAGGTAAGCTCCTATTGATTACCCGTTAAAATCTAAATCATTATTTAGGAAACCCATGGATTTGGACTTACATTCAAATGCAAAAATCCAATGTCCAACTCCATGTGTCGCCTATGATATGTGTTGGGTCCATTGAAGAAAGCAAGGCCCACCTTAAAAAGGGTTGCATGCCATGTCCTAGATGAGGAAAATTCACCACCCAAGGAAACATTTTGGACAACAAATGCACTTAAATGCCATGAGATCAAAGTGGGATGAGAATCAAGCTTCATATGAAAAATCCCTTTTCAAAGTCCATGCGTGACCAAGGTTTGGTTCACTTTCCATATCAAAGCAATGAGCCTCATTTAAGATGTTTTTATCTTTTTACACATGTACATGGACAAATGGGAATAGGAAGGAAATTGGTCCCCAAGAGCAACTCAAGTGCCCCACCTTAATGGATTGAAAGGAACACATAGCCCACTTGAAGAACCATAAGAACCCATTCATGGGTCAATCATGGGCAACTTTTGTGCATCATCTTGATAAATGTTTTGGCTAGAAGGATACAACATGATGATCTACACACAAGCATTTGAGTCGAGGAAGCCAATGGTAGAAAATGGTACATATAGCCCACATGAAGAATCAAGGCTAGAAACGTCCATGCAAAGACAAGTTTGGGCAACTTATGTGCACCACTTTCTTTACCAAAGAGAAGATCAATTGAACACAAGAGGGCATGGCTTGATGAGTCATCTAACCATCATGAAAATGGTTACGAATGATATACATAGCCCACTTGAAAATCAAAATCCAAAATGCCCCAAAGCATGAGACACATTTGGGTAACTTATGGGTATCATTCTTTCCCACAAATTGAAAAAAATCACTCATCCTTGAGAAGGATGGTGGGTGACCTACCAAACACCCCAAGAGAAGTTCAAGGAGCTATGATTGCATGGATAGCTCACTTGAAGAAGGGTCATCCATTTGAGGGTGGTAACGTCATTAAAGGAAACTCTTGAGTATCACTCTCCTACAACATGAAAAATCACTTGAACATAGTGAGGTTGTCATAAGTACTCACTCATGGGCCTTGTAAATGATCAAGTAACCCAAGTCCTCCATCCATCCAAAGAAAAAGCATGAATGAAAAGAATCCTACATACACAAAGTGTAGTGGTGCACACATGATTAAAAGAAATTCACAAGTTTTAATGAGGGCCAAAAAGCCCATCTATGTGGAGGAATTCCAAAGAGCCCACCACACTTTGTGTATAAGGATGTACATCATAATCAAGAGATGGTGGAAGATTTGGGCCATTTGTCCATAAAGGCCCAACTAAGAAATCTAGCCCACTTGAGATCCAAGTGAAGAATGGCTTAGTCACTTTTGTCCATACACATTTGAAGAAAGAAGGGGCCATCCAAAGTGAGCATTGTGAGCCCAAAACTTGAGGTGGGCCCTACCAATCTCATGGGCCCAAACCTTGAAAAGAAGATGAAAAAGAAGAGAAGGCATTTAAGGAAGGCATGAAAAGGAAAAGAGGGTAAGAAAGAGCCTAAAATGAAGTATTGGGCCCATCAAATGCACCAAGGGCCACGACTTCACTTTCAACCCATTTGATACACATAAAAAGGGGCCCAACTCTCATGAGAGAAAATAGGATATTTTACCATGCACACTTGATGGACATGGCGAAATTACCCTTTACATACACATGGAGGGAGTGTATAAAAAAGACAAAAAAGGGACAAAGATGAAGCTTGAAATGTCCATCTCCATGCACCACCTTGAGTAGAGTTGGAAAAGTGGAAAAGGCCAAAAAGCTTGGGCCCACCTTGACTCTCTTGAAGTACCTACATGAAGAAAAGAAAGAGAACATGAGAAGAGAAAGTGAAAAGGAAAGCAATGAAATGAAAGAAAGGAGTGGTCCATACCTTCACCACTCACCAAAGGGGGACCACCTTGCTGTCCCAAAACTCTACCAAAGCGTCACCACTTGAAAAGGCAAAAGGGCCACCAAAAGGAAGAAAAACTTGAAGAAGGAAAGAGAGTGAGAGAGAAGAGAGAGAGATTGCACGCTGGAAGTACAAGGGGTGCCCCATGTTATATAGAAAAGGGGAGGGCACCCCATTACCCAGCCCATTGGAAAAACCAGTGGGCGGAGGCGGTTTGGGCGGCACCCAAGGGGCCAGCCGTCCTCCCATCAAGTTAAAACAACTCCTCTCTCTCTCTCTCCTTGGGAAGAGTAGTTGCAAGTGAATCTTATACTTCTATGTAAGAATGAAGTGATGGAAGAGAATAATGAGAAAAAGAAAGGAATCTCACCAAAATCTCATCTTGTGAGAAATTGGAGAGAAATTAGCTTGATGATGTGGAAAAAGCTCCATGAGATTTTCAAGAAAAAGAAAGAAAAGAATTGACTTGGTCAAACATTGATCGCAACCATCCAAAGTCATGGCCTGATGGCCTGAATCATTTTCGAAAAACACCGAGAATTTCCAACCCTTATTTCTGTCTACCTCCCAACCCAAAAGTGGTCCGAAGACCTTAAACTACGTCGGGATCAAGACCCCGAGAGATTCTTAATAAAAATCGGCATCGATCCCAACCGATCAAGGAGGGGGTCAGATAGACCGGATCTTTAGAAAAAATTTAAAAAAATGTTGTGTTTGCATGTACATAATTTTGGGTCCAAAGACCTTAAACTATACTGAGATTAATTTCTCGGGGGACTTTTCTTACTTTCAACCAAAAACTGGCATCAACTTGACTGCTTGGATTAAGGTTCGATAGTCCAGATCTTTTCAAAAAAATCACAAGAAGAATGTATTTTCAGTATGTATATAATTTTGGGTCCAAAGACCTTAAGCTACGTCGGGATCAAGATCCTGAGAGATTTCATAATAAAAACCATCATTCGATCTTAACCGATCAAGGAGGGGGTCAGATAGAACGAATCTTTTGAAAAAAAATGTGTGTTGCGTTTGCATGTACATAATTTTGGGTCCGCCTTTGACCATAAAAAAAAGGAACTCGCTTAACTCGCTTGGCCTTCGGAACAAAGGTTCTTCTGTTCATGCTTCAGACGATCTGGCTAATTCTATATACTTCTATCTAATTATAGACTATGAATCTATTAGAAAGGCGAACCAGCTTCAAAGCCGTTGCGCGCCGTCACTGTACTTTAGGGCCGTCATACTAGATGACGGGGGGCGCGTCACGTTTTTCAGCTGCCTCGAAACCCTCTCTCTACAGTGCCAGTGCCGACTACTTCTCAATGCAACTTTTGACTGCCCTTCATTCAAATCAGTGGTACTTCCTTCCTCAGTTGCTTCCGCAAACTCTGTTTGTTCATCAATCAGGTAACCAACCAATATATCTTCCTCCTTGTATCTATAACTTCCTTCTTCCATTCAAGCAGTTTATGCACCTACTGATGATTTGACCGACCCTCCTCCTAAGCGGCTGATTGAATCCTTTTCCCTCTGAGCAACAAGTTGTTCATATATCCCGCATCTACAAGTCATTGCGCATGTACACACGGGTTGATAGAAAGCCAGCTCTTCCCACGCGGTCATCAATGCATTGTAGTATGATGTAACAGAAAGATCCCCTTGCTTAAACATAGCAAGGTGCTGCTTCAACTGAGAAATTCGGGAATCATGACTTTTTGTATACAGCTGTGCGACATGATCCCAAATTCATTTTGCCGAGTTCAGAAACATGAGACTCGAGCGGATGGATGTCTGGCTCCATAGAGTTTATTAGCAATGACATAACCATTTCATTGTTAGCGCTCCATTCAGCATATCGGTGTTGGAGATGGCTGTGAAATTGATCCATCAACATATCATTACTTCATCTTCCCTCCAAGGAAAAGCCGGACCGATCTAGCCCATTGGAGGTAGTTACTTCCATTTAGTCGGGCTGGAACGATCTGAAGCCCGGGATTCTCAGAAGTAGAGACCGGGTCATGGCTGGTTGAGTTCCAAAGGGGTTCTCTATTGTCCCCATCGGTGCAAAAGAGCTAGAAGTAGACATAACAAAGAAGAAACTGATTTTCAGAAGAATAAGTAGGAGAGAAAGAGGAGTAAGGGTTTTGAGGATCAAGAAGGATTTGCGTAGGTTAGAGTTGTTTCAACTCAAGCCAAGAACCAAAGATAAGATTGAATCAATCTTTCTGATGTGCCAAGATCCGAGAAAACGGCAAGGCACAGAGCATACGTCAGACGGAATCAAGAAAATAAGAGAGCAACAACTTATCAAAAAGGAAGGAAAGGAGGAAAGAAGAAAATGAGAAAGCAGAAGAAGAATACCTAGAATGAGGAGCGAATATTGATTTGCACCACCACCGCACACAGCCACCAACAGGTAAGAGGAAGAGCTAGGTCACAACCTGCTCTGATACCATGAAAAACTTGAGAACACACAACATGTGATTCTCTTCAATAAAAAAGTGAAATATAAAGGGCTAACTTCTCACTATGAGAGAATGAATACAACAAGGGGCCTGACTCCTTTATATAGAGGAGCAGCCAAGTGCAAAAGTTATTCACAACCGATGTGGGACTAAACTGACATAACAAAAAAACACAACGACGGAACGAAGGTGACTGACAGGACGTATCACATCTATACTCGACTAGTAGTTCCTATGTTCAGCCTTCCTTGACGGAACGAAGGTGACTGACAGGAGGTATCACATCTACCCTCGACTTCAAGCCAAGGGAATAAGGAAAAGACAAATAAAGCCAATAGCGTATGGGAGAACAGCAAGCTGAAAAACATGACGCGCCCCCTTATATAAGGCCCTAACGAGTCCGTCAGTTTGCTTTAAAACGATTATTACATAACAGGCGCTAGCGCGTTTGACGTAATAAGCGTTTTGAAGCTCCTTGATCGCCTTTCGTTCTCGTTTGAGAAATTTTTCTTTTTTCTCTGGCATCTTCTTCCGAAACTTTTGAAGGTTACTGATCATCTCCTTTTTGTGGATGTTCTCTGTGTTCCCCTTTGGGATCCTTATCTTCTGCTTTTTGAGAAGGTGTTGAATGGTGTTTGAACGAGATGTGTAAAGTAGGCAACTACATCTTTTTCGTTGATACAACAATAGGATAAGGCTAGATAAGTTTTGATTTTAGGAGTCAGGAAGATATCGAGCATGATTTCCTCTTTTTTCTTGATATAATTGTGAATTTCTTCTTGTATATAGGCGTGGATTTTCTTCTTAAAGCGAGGGCGCTTTGAGTCTTAATGGTCCTTCTAAGTCAATGGCTTAAAGTGTGCTTCCTCATACTAAAGTGTAGTTTGGTTTGCTGATTCCTCGAATGAAGGCTAGTTGATTCGAGTTTGAGCTCTGCCAACGACGCTTTAAACATCTGCTGGAAGCTTTGGTAAATCCTTTCTGACTCCGGCCCCTGCTTGATAGCAAATAGTAAATCATCTGCATATCTGACCGATTTCTCCTCCACTTTGTTGCCTCTGAATGTTCATATCGAGTTGATGCAGGAAGATGTTCATAAGAACTGGCGATAAAGGACTGCCTTGTGGTATTCCTTTCTCACTGGATCCATATTGGTTTCCGTCTATCTTGGATTGAGCAAAGCGTGATTTATATTGTCAAAGCAGCCAACGATATCTGCTTTGATTAATCTATCAACCTTCCCCCAACTTTCTACTTGCGCGAAAAAGGTAAGAGCCCCTCTCCCTTTTCGAAAGCCGTGGGAGTAGGTGAGAAAGATGTCCTCAAAAACGATGTTCAAAAGCTGGGAGATAGCATTCATGACAATGATGTCTGCTTTATGAGGCTGCGTAATTGGTCGCATCTTCCCCGGCTTATGGGGTTTCGGAATCCATGATCGATACATGGGGGAAAACTAAAAGGACGAATGAATTAATGCGTTCTGAATCTCCTCCACTTTTGATTTGTTAAGTCAGTCCCCATACCGAGGAATCTCTTCCCAAAGAAGTCAATGAGAGATTCATTAAGCTCCTCAATAAATCCTTTTTATCGACTGAAGTTCTCATCCTTTTTGTGTTCTCCGTTTTCTGTATGCTACTCTTCTTGCTCATGGTACGCTTTTATAGATTGTTCATTCGGAAAATAGAGAATCTCATTATTTCTGATCCCGCTAGTTGTAGCAGGAAACTTGCTATTTGATTTGCCGACCATTTAGATCATGCGTAAAGCTTGGGAATGGGATAATGAAACTGTCTGTCATTCCGGTCTAACCCCGGAAAGTCCAGATTTGAAACAACTGCTTTTGCCAATGTTGGCTTATACTTAGAGATTGACCTGAATCCACTTTTGAAGGCCAAGCAGTTTCAGAATTCCTTAAGCGGATTTCGTTCTGCCTATGCCTAATCTTTCTATCCGATTTCCATGATCCCGCTCAAAGTGAGGTAATAATCCTGTAGTTCTGGCTCTGCGGATAACTCATTGCACATTTGTCGCTCCGTTGAAACGACGGGTAAGTACCGGCGGCATACATCGAATGGTCGGGACCACCACTTGTTAGCTGGAAATATGGTCTAATAGTACAGGGAATAGCGAGGGCCTGGATCTGTATCAATTTAGCTAGGAGAATAAGGAAGGCAGCGTCATCTCAGTTTCTGGGGGAAGCTGCTACTCCTTGGTTAAAGGACCATTAGGTCGTACTAAGCCTTTCCCTGTCATTAGTTAGCTGATTCATCAATTTGCACTGAAACTGACGGCCATCGGAACCCATCATTAGTTCACTTTCCTCGCTTCCGCTTCATTTTCCAAGTAGGCGACTACTTCCACCCGCCCCTTAGCATTTTATTACCTACACCACTCATTGAGTGAGTTCGGGAGCTACCTTTTATGTATACCGGACCATATAATTGAGAGGGGGCAGGTAAACGCATGAAATGAGAAGTGGCCTTTCATTGATTTATCAATGCTTTCAAACCCTTTCCCACCCAACCCACGATTTCACCTTCGAATAAATGCCTCAATCTGAACTCCGAGCACTAAAAACGTCGTCTATAGGCCTTCATCACTGGTGGGATAGATTCCGGATACACTTTCTCTTGCTATTGCTGCTCGCCGACGGGATAGATAAAATGGTTATTTCTATGTTGGATGGGAAAGGAGACTCCTCCTGCCTGAGTGGGGTTCATTCCTTGCATGTGCTGAGAAAGAGATTCAGCCACTCGTCCCACAAAAAATGGACGGAATGGGATATCATATCGATCGGGGGATGACTGGCAGGGGGAGGGGCCTAGCCCCTACTCAACTGTTGGAATGGGTAGTTTCTCAGTTGGGTGTCTTAATTAGGCTAATAGCAGCATACCGTCGATGGTTCACTAATAGTTCCAACTAAGACCTTAAACTACACTAGGATTAATTTCTTGGGGGATTTTTCCTGCTTTTAACAAAAAACCAGCCTCGACCTCGACCGCTCGGATCAAGGTTCGATAGTCCGGATCTTTTAAAAAAATCACAAAAAGAATGTATTTTCAGCATGTACATAGTTTTGGTCGAAAACCTTAAAGTACACTGGGATTAATTTCTCAAGGGATTTTTCCTGCTTTCAACCAAAAACCGGCCTCGACCTTGATCGCTCGGATCAAGGTTCGATAGTCCGGATCTTTTAAAAAAAATCACAAAAGAATGTATTTTCAGTATGTACATAGTTTTGGTCCAAAGACCTTAAACTACACTAGGATTAACTTCTCAGGGGACTTTCCTGCTTTCAACTAAAAATCGGCATTCAATCCCGGCCCTTCAAGTCAAGGATCAATGACCCGGATCATTTAAAAAATACCAAAAAGATTTTAAGCTTTCCATAAAAACCAGTATCATTCCCGATCACTCGAGTTGAAGTCTGGAACTTTCTCAAAACAAAAAAATTCACCATCAATTTTAACTACACAAATCTATACCCAACGGTCCGAAGACCTTAAACTACACTGTGATTAATTTCTCGGGGGCTTTCTTTCCCAACCTGTTCCGGACATGGCTGACGCTTGATCGTACGGGTGTCCGGAGTTCTCTAAATAAGTAAAGGTTGAGGCAGGCAGAACCCCGCGATCCTTTTCGTGTTGAACGCACCGTGATAGACAACCTTGATTTGGAAGTTACTGTTGAATCTGACGGATGTTCCCTGTTCCTAAAACTCATTAAGGGGATTAAGGCAGTTGGGAGGTGAAGCTCAGCCTCACGGAATTGTGAGTAGCATAAGACCCCAAACTGGATTTACAAAGGAAAATGTGAAGATGTGGCTCATTTTGTGGCTGAAGGAGTCCGTCGGACGATATGTGGTCTATGTGCATTGCACATGAGGAACATGCAACTTTGTGGGTGTGTTGACTGTAAACCCTCAGAATCTCCTCATCCAAAGATGTAAAACTACGGCACTTAACTGTGTGAGGTTTGTCTTGCTTGCTGATGTAAAATGGATCGGGTGCCTTACCAGCAGTAGAAGCTGGAAGTGGATGAAAATTCCATACCTTTTCCTGTATTTCAGAAAATCCAACAAAATACCAAAACATCGCAAAATCGATTTACAAAATCATAAAAATATTTCTACTATTTTCAATAACATCGATCCTCATCTTGACCACTCAGGAATAGACTCAGATAAGATATTTACAAAATCACGAAAATATTTTCCTTGTTTTTAATAACACCGATCTCCATCTTGACCACTCAGGGAAAGATTCGGATAAAATATTTGCAAAAAATTACAAAAAAAATTATCACTATCCTCAGCACAACATCTCAGGAGTCTCGAACTCTGCTCACCCATTTCACAGTTTGGGATGACGGATCCAATCGCCCGCAAATTGGAATCTTGACCAAAATTGGCAACCAAACACCATCCCAATCACACCCATTCCCTAGAAGAACATCCTGAGGTTACAACTGACAACCTCCTTCATCCATCCCCATCAGTAAAGAAACAGCATCCTGGGACGATGGACTTGATCGACCATGGGTTGGGATCTTGACCAACCCGCTGACCAAATATCCGCATCGAAAAGAAAATCTCCAGGGAAGCACAACCCTGTAAGCAATAAGCTCAAAGTTCTCTGTATCCCCAGCAAAACCAAAATCATTGAATTGAAAGAGAATGAGCCAAACCATGCATCCATCATCAAATATGCATCCACAAGCATCCATCGCATTAATCATCATGTTTACCTGCTTTCAAAATAAAGTCGGTTAGCCAAAGACCCCACAGGCATCCCTAGTGGAGGCACGTGCAAGCCAGATTTCCTTTTCAAAAAAAGACAAAAAATATTATATTTATAAGTAAAAACCCCACGGAGTATCACTCTTCAGAGTGGGTATCTTTTCAAAATCCAAAAATCTTTTTCCAGTAGAGCGTTCGACCTCCAAAACACTAAGAGATCTTTCATATCTCCAGGTAGGAGCCGACACAAAAATCAAATAAGATCCAATGTCTCATGGTTTCCCCGGAGGCCATCAGATCCAATGCACTCAAAATATGGTCAAATTGAACTCCATTGTCAGTGCGGTCATATCAAATGCTAAAATACGAAAAGATGAAAGACAAAAGGCTTGGTCAAAGAAACCATCTGAATGGTGGAAACGATGAATTGTAACCTAAGTATCAAACCTAGAAGATTGGGTCGAAAAAGTTCACCCGCACATACCTAGGCGTGAATGCCTGAAGTACCTTGACTGAGTCCAAGTTGGAGTAGTGGATTACCCATAAGGCCACGTAGACGCAAGGTAGCTAACCATTTTGACAGTCAAGCGAAACAAGTACTCTTGGAGTGATTCGAGAAAGCAACGAACAATCAATCACAAGGTCGGTAACTTCATAAGACTATAATGGATGCAGAGGTTCTACTATACCTTTTCTATGTTAGTACCGATCGGGAACGGAAGGGTTGCGATTGGGTACCCAAGTTGTAGCTCATACAGGGATAATCGCAACGTTTTCTCCAAACTCCCGTGATATGTGCAAGTTATCAATTTCCAAATAATCAACTGACTCAGATACAAAGGTAAGCAAAGATTCTAGACCACGATTTATGAATGACTGGGTCAGAAGTGGGGTGTCCACTCGCTTTGACATTCGGTTGCACGTAACCTCTGCTAAAGAGGGGCATCTATAGACACCCCACCTTCGGCTACAATGTTGGTAAAGATAGCTTAATGAATGGAGGTTAATACCCCCAAATCCTATGTCCAAACCCAACCAAACTCACCCTTGTAAGCCCCAATCCATAGCCCAGCTCAAGCCTGAACCCAGTCAACTCACCCCTAAACATCAGCCTGAAAAACCCCCCATAAGAAAAATCAGTTAAAAAATCCCAAAAAAAGTCAACTTGGTGAGTCAACCCTCTAAGTCAACTCACCGGGTCAGTCCAGCCCCTGCACCTAGTCAACTCATTGTGTCAATCCATCTTTCAAACTCAGTAAACTCACCTAGTTCTGAGCCACAGCTTCAGAGTAGCTCCGAACCTCGAACCTCGAACTTTTCTTCTTCAGGTTAGGGGGCCGTATGCTCCAAAGCTGGAGCAGAACGTCTATATGGGCAGCCCCTAGGGGGGTCACCTAAGCATAATTATGGAAGCTTCCACTACTCGCAGCTATAAATACCCCCCTCCTCTCTTGTTTTAGCATCCATAAAAAATCCCTCAACACCCAAAGCAAATCCATAAATTCCAAACCAGCTCCATCCCTTTAGCCCATTCCTCCACCAAGGAGAGCCCAAGTGAGAAGAGCCTAGCCCTGGTCCATTCCAGCCTAACCCTGGTCTAAGTCTCCTAAGCTACCTAAGTCCCAATCTTAGCTGCTCAAAGCAAATCGTTGCGACACCTCCGTCCATCCGACTACTCTTTTATTAGCATCATCTCATTCGCATCTAGCATAAGTGCAACATTTACTATGCTTCCAACCCCCCTGCTTATCATCTCACTGCAATCACTTTGATTAATCAAATACACAGCATGCGTCCCGCATAAAGCACCTGTCAGTTGGAGCGTATGCTCTAGGCTTGCCTGTTAATGAAAACCTGCCCATCAGAAACTCTTACTGTTCAGATCTACATTCATGCATCATATCATTCATGAGAATGTACGAGGATTAAATTAGACTTTCAAGTATTAGTTCAATTTTGTGAAGTAAAGACCGTACTTCGATACGGGCAGAGTGGGTGCTTAACACCTTCCCACCCTGTAACCGTGATCCCTTACCACGAATCTCTAACCGCAGATCAAAAGGAGTCATTTTAGAGGAAGGAATTTTAGATTCCCTTCTCTAACGTGTCTATGGGGTCTAGTTGATTGTAGATTTGAAATAACTGGCTAGTGGCGACTCTGGTCTTATACAAACTCATTCAAACATATCCAGTTTAACACGACAACCGAAAAAGCCTTCGAGAACGAGGCGAGCTAGTGGCACAACAGTGATTCGTGCGACCCCTTTTCGAAAGAGATGGACGAGAGTGCAGAAAGGCGAGCGTCCACAAGGTGACGATCCATTAGACGAAACTAACTTGCAAGTTGAAGAGTATGAAGTTTCATGGCGGTTAATGACGAATGATGAAGCCAAAGTGGCTTGAAGATGGATTATGTTTATTATCTTTATAAAGTATATTTATTTTCATGTAACTTGAATTAAGTCTCCCATGGAGACCAGAAAGTGGAATATTATGTTTAATATGACTGAAATACATTATGTTAAGAACTTAGAGTAGAAAGTTAAGGATTTAAATTTTAATTTCTATCATTATGCTATGAATGCCATGAATAAGTGAAATAAAGATAAGTACATGGGATTATGTCCCTAATATATTTAGGATAACACATGGAAACTCAGCCCATCGTGTTTTCCACGAGAGCCAAAATTTCAGGGCGTTACAAGTTGGTATCAAAGCATAAACGGGACCTCTGGGCATGGAGCCCAACCCATCGCATAATAAATTCACCTTAGAACTTAGGTCCCTGCAACTAGTAATGAATTAACTTAAGAACATCCATGAATAATTGTATGTAATGTAATAAATGTAGAAACCCACACTTAGGCCCCCCTTGAAATTGTTAGGGTAGCCGATAAACGTAAAAATTTGAAATTTTTAGAGTTTTTAGTAAGAGTATTCTCACTTTTGCTTGAATATTGGTGCTCCCATCTATTCCCCATATTTAGTTCTGCAAGTCACTGAATTGTGTGATTTATTCCCCTCAAATTATACGGTTAGCTAGTTTAGTTTGAATTTCTATGGTTAAGCTAGATTTCCAGAAGCAGCAGTAGTACTACCATTAAAAATCATACTACTAGACTTAGAAAATTTTTGTGAATTTTTTTAGAGACTCTTAACTCATTCCTCAACATCCCTATAAAATTTTAGACCAATTCAAAGGATGGATAAATCAGAAAAATTTTGAGAGTAGAGAAAATCCTTCATAAAACCCTGCTGACCTGCTGTATTTTTTGGACTTGATTAGGGAAAAAACATATGTTATCATAGGCATTTTGACCTAAGGAAAATCAAAATTATTTTACACCTAACATAAAGTTTACCTACCAAATTTTAGAATAAATCGACTGCTGGTTTGAGAGAAAGAATTCCGGGAGCACTTGTAGTTCCTGCACTCCAAATTTGGTGCCACCCTAATTACCTCAGTCTTGAAACCCTAAGGACCCCTTAATTAGGATTAGTTTTTGCAAGCCTACAACTTTAGAACTGTTCATTGACATCCCATTATATGTCTCTACAAAGTTTTGGCCCAACTTAGTACCTTAGGTAAATTAGTAAATTAGCATAACCATAGGATGCCACTTAACGAACCCCTCAAATAGGTCTTGAACCATGATTGGCGACGGAAGTGAATAGGACCTCATAAAGTTTTGAATTGTTGTAATGATGGATTTTATTTTGTGTGATCTTGTTGATTGCTTTGTGTACACTTTAGGAGAGTACATGAAGGCCCCCACGATGTTAAGCAAATTGGCCACATGGAAGGATAGAATCATACTTGATACATTGTGCAAACGATTGGATCCAAGTTCAAATCCCGAGGGTCGACACTCGAAATTTCGAATGGATACTAATGAACTCAATGCTCAATGTGAGTAGAGGATCTAAGTATCGAACCCAAACGTACTTGGACCGTTCGCTCGTGATGCCGACACTTTATTAACCGCACACGTAGCTTAGCTTGGGGATATTTGTGCATTCTCTTGAGATGCGTGTATGTGTGTTTTCTTTTTTATGACTAGAGCAAAGTAGGTGTATAAACAACAATAGGTCATAGAGTTAGGCCGTCTAGACCTTAACATGTGTTAAACTACGATACTCTTAATCTCATCTTTGCACCACGCCTTTAGCCGTTCGACGGCCATCGATGATATCTCACTCGCTTAGTTACACACTCATTTACCTACCCTTTCACGTGACCATTGATCATGCCAACCTAATCAATTTAGGTCTATCATCTAAACTCTCAATCAATCGTCCCAATAGCGATCAAACATCCACGAAAATTATCTGACCCTAAGCTTCCTCCTCGATCCTTGACTATAGGAGCACCTCCTCACCTGAGAGATATTAAGACATTAGATGATTGAAAGGACCCATCGATGTATGAAGACCCATCTACTAATCAGAGTGCGCAGTGGAAGCATGCCAGACCTAGGATATAGAAATCAACCTCTAGAGTGGAACCTTATTTTTAAGAGTGGAGCGTGACCGCAACTAACCCAGAGTAGGATTAGGGTAGCTAAAGACACGGAGAAATAAATGGAGGTTGCCCACAATCGACGCCTAGAATACTTTGGGGACGAAGTTTATTTTTAGGGCGGGGGGGGGTAGATTGTAACGCCCTGGATTTTCAGAATTTATTTGAGAATTTTTTTTTAATTTTAATTTGATTTAATATTATATTTTTACTTCATCTTGAAAACAACAGACCATTCGTAGGATATTCGATAGGGGACCCTTTACAAAAGTTGCATAGAGTGATCCCATAAACATCATAGAAAGATCGGATTTAAAAAATCTTGCAGTTTTCAGATAACTACGAAATTGCCATTAGTTAAACTTAAGTTAAATGCTCACTTTTAAGTATTATAGTTTCTGATGATCATTTTCATGCAAAACTCTATATATAAGACTTGAGACACATTTTAACTGTACACGTCGAATTTCAACCCTCTGATCATCCTATAAATGTCCCAATTAGAAATCAGCCAATAAACAACCCACCTCAATTCAAATTTGCTTTAATGTTCTTATCAACGGCTAATATTGTTCTGCCCACCTGTTGAGCGGATGAGATGACTTAGATCCAGCCCGTAGTGGACCCCACCTGTTGAGCATGCGTGAACGGCTGGTTCCATACGCGACTAGACTAAAAAAAGAAAAAAAGAAAATCTTCTTTCTCCGGACGCTGTTATAGCGCCCGCTGCAACAGCGTCCGCAAGCCCCGACCGACGTGATCCACTGCAGTCCTCCAGGTGGGCCCCATTTTCAGAATCCAAGCCGTCCATCCCCCCCCCCCCCCCCCCCCCCCCTCACATGCCTCATCCGTTTGAAAATTTCTCCTAACAGTTGAGCATCCGGTCCGCTTCAATCAACCGTTTAAAACCAAGAATGTTAAGATCCGTCGATCGGTATTGCATGGGTGACCACGATCTTTTCCAAAACATCATGTGGACCCCACCTAACTTCTCAACAGTTTCTTTTGCACAATAATCCTAAATCACTATCCTTTTACAACTCCAACTCTAAGACCGAGAACCTCCGTTCGCACCCACTGCCTAGGTTAGCTATAAAACCGTTCGTCCGTCTCTCCTCCCAGAAACAACAGAGAGATACCATGAAGAAGAGAGAGAGAGAGAGAGAGAGAGAGAGAGAGAGAGAGAGAGAGCGTTTCAGAGAGAGAGTGTGTGTGTGTGTGTGTGTGTGTGTTGCCCTTGCTCTTGCTGGACTTCATTCCAGGTCTGGAAAAGAAGAAGAAGAAGAAGAAGAAGAAAGAAAAGAGAAGAAAGGGGGAGGAAAGAAGAAGAAAGAAATAGAGGAGGAGAAGACTGAGTCGACACGACTGAATTGTCAAGCTGAGTCGCTGCTAAGAGAGGTGAATCTAACCCTGATTTCATGGTCCTAATGATGTATCAAACAATCAAATCTCAGAGGTGAGGATTTCGTTTAAGCCTAGTTACAATAATATCTTTTTGTTTGTTGGTTCCATGTCTAGAGTTTAGGTTTTGATAGTGTGATTGCTTGAGAACATGCTTGTTGGAAGAATCTCTCTATGTAGTCAAGTACTTTGTATGATACTCCTTGTTGTGTACGCTGAATTTTGATGTATGAATTATGCTTAAGTGGTTGGAAAAGGAACTATGATGATGTACATGTTTATGCGGAGAGTATGCTTAATTTATGTTGTTACATGCTGATGATGATTAATGTGTTGTTTGCTATGGGATCATGTATATGGATGTTCACTCGCCTCAAGTGTAAGGCTGCGATGTAGTAATAAAACTCGGTAAGACCGAGGTCGATCCACAGGGAATTGGAAAACAGGTTCCAAACTATTCCAGCAACTCAGTTTGTAATCAAATAAGAGATTTAATTGGAACAGTTATGCTAAAACAGGAACTTTAATGAGAACAGTAATTTAAGGTACTAAGGCATTCAAGGATCCACTTGTAACCATCCCATGTCAATCCAATCAATCCAAGAAAAATACACAACTAGATGTGAAGTCTTATCTCCCATCTAGTTGGAAAATAAAGTATTAAACACATTCAAACCCACTCAAGTTGAACTTCCAAGTTCTAGTCCCATTCATCAATGTAGAATTCGAAATTATAGCTTTCGGAGTAACAGCCATGCCTATGGACTATGGCCTGCTCAAGGATTACTATAATTCGAATCTAAACTAGCACAACACGATAATCGCAGAAAATTGTAAGGAATCCATGTCCGGAGCACATGAACTCTCATAAAACATCTCAAACTATCAACTTGAAGAACTAGAATAAGTAAAAATCCAAACTTGAAGTAAAATTACTTGAATTAACTTAATCAAACATGGAATTGGCTACAAGCTTCACCTCTCAGCCTTAGCTGAGAGATTCTAGTCGAGCATTGTCATACTACAACTAAAACTCATGAAAGAACTAGAAAACATAGAAAAATCGGAGTTTGGAGGGTTGCAGACGCTCCACGACAGCTTCCTTCCTCTCCCACGACATCCCTTAGCTTCTATATTCCCCTCGAAAGAAGCCCTAGGTGTCCTTTTATAGTGAGAACGCTTTGTTGCGTCAGAATCTTCCAGAAACCGCGTAAGGTTACACAGTGCGCAGCAATTTTCGGAGCTAGAAATAGAAACTACCTGTTTTTGTATGTGGCCGACCGGTTGGACCGGTGCTGGCCGACTGGTCATGACCGATCGGACCACTCTGTATAACAGTCCAGGGAGTGCAGTGGACTTCCCACCTTGATGGACTGGTCCTCTTGTCCAGTGCTTTCCAGAGGTGCCGGCAGGTCTGCCGATCGGTCTGGACCGGTCGGCCCTTAACCATTTCTTCTTTTTTCTTCTTTTTATTTCTTCTTCTCTCCTCTACTTGCTTTCCTCTTTCTTTGCTCCTCTTTCCATCTTCATCCCCTTTATCTAAATACGTTCTTTTGGTCTTCGATTGGATGAAGTCCACTCTCATTCCTACAATCACAAAACATACATTAGATGGTCCTTTTAAACATGAGAACCATGCATATAGTGTGATGTAGTGGGCTATGTAATGTATAAATTCGAGGTTCAACACGCCCCCTACCAGCTTTTTGCTAGTCCCGAGCAAAACATGCGTGAAACAATTCCAAACCTCCCAAATCAACTCTCCTTCAGAAACCATGTTTCTATCCATTCCAAAACATATAAGCATAAAATTTGGAGAAATTAGGTGATAGAAGTTGAAAACCTTAAACTCTCACAGCATAATAAGTGTCTACATGAAATTCCCGCTAATTGATTGATAAATAGAAGAACTCGAACAATTTCAACCTAGTGTGCATAGTGAAAGTTCATCTCATGAGTTTCTGGGATTATCTTCTTCATAGATCAACTAAACTATAGATCTCAAGGTGTACAGAGCAACAACAAGCCTATGACTGGAATTTGTCTTACCGTCCTTCTGACAACTTTCACACTACGTCCCATTTTCGGCTTTGGTTACGGGTAGACCATCCCGGGGTTGGCAATAGGTAGCCCTTTTCGGAGTTTTCCACCAATTTTCCATCATTTCCAATTTCATCCTTCCTTTTCCTTTTTCTTTTAAATTAGATAGGATTTTTAGAAATCCATATCTTTCGTTATTTTCCCATGGACAAGGATGGACAAAGTACCCCGGCTTGGTTTTTCAACACCTTTAAATCAAAGTCTAGCTAATCTACAAATAGCATAATCCTTTCAACCCATTAAAATCGTGTAATGTGAACTAGGTGTAAAGGTGTTCAAATTTTCTATCAATCACAACAATAGGGGAATTCCCATATAAAACCATAATATTAGGAGAAGTTCAAGACTTGCAACATCACACACTTCGTATCTCCTCTTCTTATACTCGTATGATCTCGCATGCATGGAAATAAGGTTTTCTAAAGGAGTTTTGAAATTTTAGAAAATTCAAAAAAAATTTATACATATAATGCCTGAAATGTTGCAAACTGCTAGATGAGGAATCTCATCTCACCCCCCAACCAAATCTTGCATTGTCCTCAATGTAAAAAGATGTGCAATCAGCATGAACATGAGAGCAACGGTAAAATATAAGAGAGTGAGAACAATAGTACCCGTGAGAGTCGATCATGGAACTCTAAAACCCAACAACTCAAACTGTTAAACAAGCAAAACTAAAATGACTAAACCTACCTATGCTATACCTCCGTCAGACTAGGAGATCAATCATCCTGATACACAGGATCATTCAGAGTGTGGACATGTCCTCTGAATCAAATTTCTCAACAAACGGTTTAAGGCGTTGTCCATTAACTTTAAAACAGTTACCATTCACTGTATTCTCAATCTCAATAGCCCCATGAGAAAAAACTTCTTTGACAATATATGGGCCGGTCCATCGAGATTGTAATTTTTTTCGAAAAAGATGAAGTCGGGAATTGTACAAGAGCACTTTCTGTCCTTCATGGAAAGATTTTCTGAAGATGTGCTTGTCACGAAAGGCCTTCATCTTACTCTTGTAAATTCTTGAGTTCTCATATGCATCATTCCGGATCTCATCAAGCTCATTTAATTGAAGTTTGCGAAGCGAGCTAGCCTTGTCAATGTCAAAATTTAAAGCCCGAATTGCCCAATAGGCTTTGTGTTCAATCTCCACAGGCAAGTGGCAAGCTTTCCCATAGACAAGTCTACAAGGGGACATTCCAATGGGTGTCTTGTAAGCAGTACAGTAAGCCCAAAGTGCATTATCTAATCTTAGAGACCAATCCTTGCGATCTGGCCTCACCGTCTTTTTCAAAATCTGTTTGATTTCCCTATTGGAGATTTCAGCTTGCTCACTTGTCTGTGGGTGGTATGGGGTACTCACTTTATGCCTAATACCGTATTTCTTCATTAAAGCTTCAAAATGTTTGTTGTAAAAGTGAGAACCACCATCACTAATGATGGCTCGAGGCGTCCCAAATCTAGAAAGTATGTTTTCTTTGAGGAACTTGAGAACCGTACGATGATCGTTGGTTCTACATGGGATAGCCTCTATCCATATAGACACATAGTCTATGGCAAGCAATATATAGACATGTCCAAAAGATGAGGGGAATGGTCCCATGAAATCGATGCCCCAACAGTCAAAGACTTTAAGATGTTGAATTGGGGTAAGAGGCGTCATATTTCAACGGGATAATCCTCCTAACTTTTGACAATGCTCGCATGCTTTACAAAACTTGTGGGTGTCCTTAAATAGCGTGGGCCAATAAAAACCACACTGCAGAATTTTCGCCGTGGTTTTCTTGGCGAAAAAATGACCCCCACATGCTTGATCATGGCAAAAGGAGATGACGGAATTATGTTCATCATCAGGGACACATCTCCTTATAATTTGGTTTGGGCAATATTTAAACAGTAAAGGTTCATCCTAGAAAAATCTACGCACTTCCCTTAGAAATTTACGTTTGTCCTGTGCAGTCCAATGAATCGGCATCGCACCTGTGGATAGATAATTAGCTATGTCATCGTACCATGGTGGATGCGTAGCAACAAAGAGTTGCTCATCAGGGAATGAGTCCTCAATAGGTGACTCGCCAATGGAATTAGATAGTACTAGGCGGGATAGATGATTCGCCACCACATTTTCTACCCCCTTCTTGTCTTTGATCTCCAATCAAATTCTTGAAGGAGTAGGATCCAGCTAAGCAAACGGGGCTTAGCATCCTTCTTAGAAAGAAGGTGGTTCAACGTCGCATGATCTGTGTAAACGATGACTTTGGATCCTATTAAGTAAGGCCTGAATTTATCCAAGGCAAAGATGATGGCTAGGAGCTCTTTTTTCGTAGTCGAGTAATTAACTTGGGTGGGATTCAAGGTCCTACTTGCATAGTAGATAACATGGGGCTTCTTGTCTTTCTTTTGGCCTAACACTGCCCCAATAGCATAATCGCTCTCATCGCACATCAACTCAAAAGGTATGGACCAATCTGGTGGTTACATGATAGGAGCAGTTGTCAACATGTCTTTTAGCTTTGAAAAAGCTAATTGACATTCGGCACTCCACTCAAATTGGTTCTCCTTTGGTAGAAGGTTATATAAAGGCCTTGAGGTATGACTAAAATCCTTTATGAATCTTCTATAGAAACCGGCGTGTCCAAGGAAGGACCGCACATCGCGAATACTTTTAGGTGGTGGTAGATTGAAAATTATGTGAATTTTTGCCCAATCTACCTCTATTCCATTGGACAAGATGATATGTCCAAGGACTATTCCTCTTTGTACCATGAAATGACACTTTTTCCAGTTTAAAACGAGGTTCTTCTCCTCACACCTCATCAAGACCAACTTCAAGTGATTGAGGCACTCGTCAAAAGTACAACCAAAAACAGAAAAGTCATCCATGAACACCTCAAGAAACTCACCCACCATGTCCGAGAAAATACTCAACATGCATCGTTGGAATGTGGTGGGTGCATTACATAGCCCGAATGACATTCTTCGGTATGCGAAGGTACCAAACGGGCATGTAAATGTGGTTTTCTCTTGGTAGTCTGGGGCTATCTCAATTTGGTTGTATCTGGAATAGCCATCTAGGAAGCAATAATAGGAATGACCAGCTAATCTCTCTAAAATTTGATCCATGAATGGGAGAGGGAAGTGATCCTTCCTAGTAACTGTGTTGAGCTTCCGGTAATCAATACACATATGCCAACCGATGGTTACTCTAGTCGGTATAAGCTCGTTGTTGGCATTTTCTACGATTGTAATACCGAATTTCTTGGGGACAACTTGGGTAGGACTCACCCATTGGCTATCCGAGATAGGGTAGATGATACCCACATCTAAGAGCTTTAACACCTCGGCTTTGACAACCTCCATCATGTTTGGATTTAGCCTTCTTTGAGGTTGTCTAGTCATTTTTGCATTTTCTTCAAGGTGTATACGGTGAGTACAAATCGAAGAATCTATCCCTTTGAGATCCGCTATTGTCCAACCTATGGCTCTCCTATGTTCTTTGAGTAGCTCAATCAACTTGAGCTCTTGGTCTTTCTCTAGGTGAGAGGCAATGAAAACTGGAAAAGTTTCCTCTTGACCCAAATATACATATTTAAGCTCGGATGGCAATGGTTTAAGGTCAAGCTTCGGTGGTTTGATGTTAGACGGTAGAGGCCTTGATGTGGTTGGTGGCAATTTTTCAAAGTGGGGCCTCCACCGGCTAGTACCAACTACCGGTCTCTTTATATTCAATGCTTGCACAATTTCACTAATTATGGGGTCTTTGGAATCCACGAAATGTGCCAAGCATGTCTCCAAGCTTTCTAGTGGTTCCAGTTGGAGGAGTTCTTCTTCTTCAAAAGATTCGAGCATGTTTACCTCGAAGAACTCGTCATCATCAACATCCCTATGTCTTTTGCCCAAGTGGAACACATTCACCTCTAATGTCATGTTCTTAAAGGATAATTGCATCACCCCATTCCGGCAATTGATGATTGCGTTTGATGTAGCAAGGAATGAGCGGCCTAAGATCATCGGTATTTGAGTTCTAGCATCTAAAACCGGTTGTGTGTCCAAGATGATAAAATCTACCGGGTAGTATAATTTGTCAACTTGGACTAGAACATCCTCAACTATCCCCCTCAGTACACGGATGGATCTATCAGCAAGTTGCAATGTGGTTTTGGTGGGTTTCAATTCACCAAGACCCAATTGCTCATATACCGAGTATGGGATCAAGTTTACGCTTGCCCCCAAATCTAGCAATGCACGCTCAATCCGGTAGTCTCCAATGATACATGAGATTGTGGGACTACCGGGATCTTTAAATTTTGGGGGGGTCTTTTGAGTGAGAATGGCACTCACTTTCTCATTTAAGAAGGCCTTTGATGAGAATGGCACTCGCAAACTATCAACGTTATATTTACGTTTAGTTGTGCATAGGTCCTTTAAAAACTTGACATGAGAGAGGATTTGTTTGATGGCATCAAGCAAAGGAATGTTTATCTTGACTTGTCTGAAAATCTCTAGAATATCATGAGAGTTTGGAAGAGATTTTGGGGCAACCAATCTCGAAGCGAATGGTGCTACGGGCTTATAGATGCGTTGTCACGCCCTGAAATTCGAAACCCGAGTACAACAACCCGAAGCCCGAGTTCCAGGGTGTGAATTGAAAATTCGAGCACAGATTCCTTGAAATTCCATTCCACACATCGTATAACTAAAATAAATCCCAAGTATAACGCTTCTTTTCCACTAATATCTTATTACATTGAATTTTATAAGATAAAATAAATTAAATACAATTGGCGTTTGAGTAACACGTGCCCATCTGAATACTCTACTCTGTCTACGTCTTTTCCTTCTTGAAAACCTGCAAGAACTGTGGTGATTTTGGTGAGCTAAAAGCCCAGTGAGGTCTTTCCATCACAGGTAATATTCCAGTTAATAGAAGATATGACGGAAATCATCAACGGATAGAATTGTATGAAATATACGAGAATAAGGTTGTGATTAATATACTGATGTTTTATTATGAATGGAATATGATGTCATGTATGTCATGATACGTGTGAGAGCAACAAACGTCTAGGAACTCGTTGCCACTGAACATTAGGAACCTGTCGCAAATCAACCATGCTCACCTAACCGGTACAACGAGGCGGCAAATCAACCATGCACGCCAGTGGGCAAATCAACCATGCACCACTGATCCAACCGAGCAAATCAACCATGCTCAATAAGTGAAACGACCAGAACTCGCTGCCACTGAACATTAGGAACCTGTCGCAAATCAACCATGCTCACCTAACCGGTACAGCAAGGCGGCAAATCAACCATGCACGCCAGGAGTCAAATCAACCATGCTCCTGTTCTGTCGCAGTGTATGTATGCACATGTATGTATTTATGGGAGCAGTCATCAAGCATACAATGCGTATCAAAATTCAAGTCCAATCAAGCCATGCATGTGTTTACTTTATTCAAGTAATTCTTTGACTCAATTTAGTTATTGTCAATCGAGGAATTTAAGAAGATCATCGCGTAAGGTTTAGTGTTACGAATAACTAAGGTTGTTCTAAGAGTTATGTATTGTACATTATCTAAACTTAAGTTGTTGTCGATTAAGAAGTTTAAAAATAATGTCACGTGGAATCTTGAGAATACTACGTGTATCTAGGGGTACATGTTGGCGACATCACCTGTATGAAATCCTACATTGAATTGTCGTGGAATTCTGACATGTGCATTAAAAAGGAAAACTTGATAAAATTAATTCAATAAGAAAAGGATAATTGGCAGGTGAAATTTAAGGATATAAATCGGAGGTGGATGGATCCCTTACCTAGGATCAAGTTTATGACTTTACGTTAAAGTTAAAAAGAGATCGATGGATGGATCGTTACCTACGAACCATGTTGAAGGATAACATGAAAATTGGACATCATACTTGGGAAGAAAATAAATTAAATAGAAGAAACATTAACTAGAAATTTCTATGATGAATCACTCACAGATATGACGATCTCTAGGCTCCAAACAAGCCCAAACTTGAATCTGAGTTGGCTCAGCGAGTCGACTCGGTTTAGAGAAGAAGTTTCTTCTTATTTCTTCTTCTTTTCTTTTTCTTCCTTTCTCTTTCTTCTTTTCTTCTTCTTCTCTTTCTTTCTTCCTCTTTCTCTGATTGATCTATGAAGGAGGGGAGGGAAACGGATGGACGGTTTTATAACTCACCTCAGTGGGTGGAAAAACGTGGTGCGGACGAAAATTAATTTCCCGGTTCGAGTGGGAGATGTAAAAGAATAGTGACTCGGCATTATTATACAAAATAAACCGTTGAGAAGTTAGGTGGGGTCCACATGGTGTTTTAGGAGAGGTTTGGACCGTCCATGCAAAACGACGAGTGGGATCTTGATTTCCTTGTGTTTGGACGGTGGTTTGGAATGGGCTGAACTATTAATGAAGCGAAACCAAACTTGGTCGAACAAGGTTTAGAATGGGCTTGGGTGTAATGGACGGAATAGATTGGGTGTGGGATCATGTTGATGGATGGCTTGAAGGCCACCAACAAGGGCAACGGGCGGACGTTGTTACGTAGAAGATGATGAAGAAGAATCGTGCTTGGATTCTTCTTCCTTATTTTTATTTTTATTTTACGTGCACGTGTAATAGACTTTTTATGCTCCACTTGTAAGTGGGGGTCCACTTGTAGTGAATTTAGCTAGTTTCCTCCGTCCAACTAATGACCAACATAAAGTTAACCGTCGATGAGAAAAATGAGGCAGATCCGAGTTGAGGTGGAGATGTGCATGATGTGGATCTTGGCGTTCTTGGTTTTAAACGGTTGATTGAAGTGGATCATAAGATCAACTTTTAGGACCAAGGTTTAAAATTAATAAGTTTATGAGGAGGAGAAGATGGATGGACAGCTTGGATCAGCAAGGTGGGGTTCAAAAAAATGGATAGTGTGAGCTGCATGGATCCTCAGTAACGGACGCTGCGCAAGAAGACTTCTTCCTTTTTTTTTTTTTCTTATATTACGTGCGTCGCACGTAAACACCTTGACTACCGCTTCCTTCACAAGTGGGGTCCATTTCAGGTGGATCGGGACCACCCGATCCGTTCAACAGGCCAGCAACCTATATTTAGCCGTTGACGTGAAAGGTGGAATGGATCCGAATTAAGGTGGGCCACTTATGGCTCGATTTCTAATTAGGACATTTGTAGGATGATTGGATGGATGAAATTCGACGTGTACGGTTAAATTATGTACTAGAACTAGTGTATGAAGTTTCGTGTGAAAGTGAACGTTAGAAATTATAATACTTAAAAACGGAGGTGTAACTTAAGTTTGACTGATGGCATTTTCGTAATTATTGTAAATTTGCAAGTTTTGTGGAATCTAACATTTCTACACTATTACAGGGTTTATTTTGAGCAACTTTAATAAAGGGACCATACTAAAATTCCATACGGATTATTTAATATTAATTTACTAATATTAAAGTTATTTAATTTATTAAATAATTAACTAAATTATAACTTAAATGATTCTAAAATTCTAGAGTTTTATAAACATGCCTGATGAGTTTCATAGGGTTGAAAAATCAATGATCTAAGAAAATACTTGGTGACGGTCAAGATATTTGAATCAGATTTATGGACAGACATGTGTATAGGACGGTGTGAAGATCGTACGGCGAATTTATATTGATCGTAGAATTCGAAATCGAAGTGGATGGTTAGATCATTCAATCTAGCAACGATAAATCATTTTAATAGACAGTCTATTGACTTAACTAAGTACGCCAAGTTTTTCAGAGGTCAGAAATGTATCAGATTACGTATAAAAAGTGTGACGTGTGTGTATGCGTATGAACGACGCGTCCTAAAATTTAAATTCTTACTTGTGAACTGTAACACTCGTGTACCTACTCGCGTACTAAATTTTCGGGGTATTACATTCTACCACCCTTGCACAGAATTTCGTCCTCGAAATTCGATCCACCTACTAAACTAACTAATAAAGATATTTTCCCTAGAGTGTCTTACATGATTTATGAATATAACGTTTGAGGGCATACAAGTATGTCTACTTGCTAACAAGAATGTGGGTTCTTACAATCTACCCTCCTTACAGGAATCTCGTCCTCGAGATTCAACCATACCCGCAACCAAGCTTCCGCTACGCACTCTGATGTGCCTAAGCGTACGCTATAAAAAAAGAAAAAGAAAAAGAAAAAGAAAGTCAACAATAACACCCCCAACAGAAGCAACGTCACAAACAAGACAATCAATCACAATACTAACAATAAAACAAGCAAAACAAACAGTCCAAACAAAAGAAGCATCACAAACAAGACCAACAGACACCCTACTTCAACATCACAGACATGACCTTACAAGCAACGTCGCTAGCAAAACAACGGTCACAGTACAATAACGCCCTCATATAAAAGCAAGCAATTTGACAACCTTACAACAAAAACAAACATCAATAAAAACAAAAAAAACAGACATTAAGTACAACAGCAAAACAATCATACATAGCGCATCCATTCTTAGACGTGTCCACTTGTCTACAAACTAGCTTATTTATGTTCTCTATATCACTTACCTACGTTCATCTATAGACCCTACTTGAATTTCATTAGGTGCTAGCCCTACCCTAGGCACTTTGGAATTCTCGAAATCTCTCTCTGATACCAAACTGTCACGCCCTGAAATTCGAAACCCGAGTACAACAACCCGAAGCCCGAGTTCCAGGGTGTGAATTGAAAATTCGAGCACAGATTCCTTGAAATTCCATTCCACACATCGTATAACTAAAATAAATCCCAAGTATAACGCTTCTTTTCCACTAATATCTTATTACATTGAATTTTATAAGATAAAATAAATTAAATACAATTGGCGTTTGAGTAACACGTGCCCATCTGAATACTCTACTCTGTCTACGTCTTTTCCTTCTTGAAAACCTGCAAGAACTGTGGTGATTTTGGTGAGCTAAAAGCCCAGTGAGGTCTTTCCATCACAGGTAATATTCCAGTTAATAGAAGATATGACGGAAATCATCAACGGATAGAATTGTATGAAATATACGAGAATAAGGTTGTGATTAATATACTGATGTTTTATTATGAATGGAATATGATGTCATGTATGTCATGATACGTGTGAGAGCAACAAACGTCTAGGAACTCGTTGCCACTGAACATTAGGAACCTGTCGCAAATCAACCATGCTCACCTAACCGGTACAACGAGGCGGCAAATCAACCATGCACGCCAGTGGGCAAATCAACCATGCACCACTGATCCAACCGAGCAAATCAACCATGCTCAATAAGTGAAACGACCAGAACTCGCTGCCACTGAACATTAGGAACCTGTCGCAAATCAACCATGCTCACCTAACCGGTACAGCAAGGCGGCAAATCAACCATGCACGCCAGGAGTCAAATCAACCATGCTCCTGTTCTGTCGCAGTGTATGTATGCACATGTATGTATTTATGGGAGCAGTCATCAAGCATACAATGCGTATCAAAATTCAAGTCCAATCAAGCCATGCATGTGTTTACTTTATTCAAGTAATTCTTTGACTCAATTTAGTTATTGTCAATCGAGGAATTTAAGAAGATCATCGCGTAAGGTTTAGTGTTACGAATAACTAAGGTTGTTCTAAGAGTTATGTATTGTACATTATCTAAACTTAAGTTGTTGTCGATTAAGAAGTTTAAAAATAATGTCACGTGGAATCTTGAGAATACTACGTGTATCTAGGGGTACATGTTGGCGACATCACCTGTATGAAATCCTACATTGAATTGTCGTGGAATTCTGACATGTGCATTAAAAAGGAAAACTTGATAAAATTAATTCAATAAGAAAAGGATAATTGGCAGGTGAAATTTAAGGATATAAATCGGAGGTGGATGGATCCCTTACCTAGGATCAAGTTTATGACTTTACGTTAAAGTTAAAAAGAGATCGATGGATGGATCGTTACCTACGAACCATGTTGAAGGATAACATGAAAATTGGACATCATACTTGGGAAGAAAATAAATTAAATAGAAGAAACATTAACTAGAAATTTCTATGATGAATCACTCACAGATATGACGATCTCTAGGCTCCAAACAAGCCCAAACTTGAATCTGAGTTGGCTCAGCGAGTCGACTCGGTTTAGAGAAGAAGTTTCTTCTTATTTCTTCTTCTTTTCTTTTTCTTCCTTTCTCTTTCTTCTTTTCTTCTTCTTCTCTTTCTTTCTTCCTCTTTCTCTGATTGATCTATGAAGGAGGGGAGGGAAACGGATGGACGGTTTTATAACTCACCTCAGTGGGTGGAAAAACGTGGTGCGGACGAAAATTAATTTCCCGGTTCGAGTGGGAGATGTAAAAGAATAGTGACTCGGCATTATTATACAAAATAAACCGTTGAGAAGTTAGGTGGGGTCCACATGGTGTTTTAGGAGAGGTTTGGACCGTCCATGCAAAACGACGAGTGGGATCTTGATTTCCTTGTGTTTGGACGGTGGTTTGGAATGGGCTGAACTATTAATGAAGCGAAACCAAACTTGGTCGAACAAGGTTTAGAATGGGCTTGGGTGTAATGGACGGAATAGATTGGGTGTGGGATCATGTTGATGGATGGCTTGAAGGCCACCAACAAGGGCAACGGGCGGACGTTGTTACGTAGAAGATGATGAAGAAGAATCGTGCTTGGATTCTTCTTCCTTATTTTTATTTTTATTTTACGTGCACGTGTAATAGACTTTTTATGCTCCACTTGTAAGTGGGGGTCCACTTGTAGTGAATTTAGCTAGTTTCCTCCGTCCAACTAATGACCAACATAAAGTTAACCGTCGATGAGAAAAATGAGGCAGATCCGAGTTGAGGTGGAGATGTGCATGATGTGGATCTTGGCGTTCTTGGTTTTAAACGGTTGATTGAAGTGGATCATAAGATCAACTTTTAGGACCAAGGTTTAAAATTAATAAGTTTATGAGGAGGAGAAGATGGATGGACAGCTTGGATCAGCAAGGTGGGGTTCAAAAAAATGGATAGTGTGAGCTGCATGGATCCTCAGTAACGGACGCTGCGCAAGAAGACTTCTTCCTTTTTTTTTTTCTTATATTACGTGCGTCGCACGTAAACACCTTGACTACCGCTTCCTTCACAAGTGGGGTCCATTTCAGG
The DNA here is from genome assembly GCA_003013855.2 of Liriodendron chinense. NCBI lineage: Eukaryota > Viridiplantae > Streptophyta > Magnoliopsida > Magnoliales > Magnoliaceae > Liriodendron > Liriodendron chinense. The sequence continues at coordinate 3,887,686 of ML058329.1, read as the reverse complement.
TGGATCGGGACCACCCGATCCGTTCAACAGGCCAGCAACCTATATTTAGCCGTTGACGTGAAAGGTGGAATGGATCCGAATTAAGGTGGGCCACTTATGGCTCGATTTCTAATTAGGACATTTGTAGGATGATTGGATGGATGAAATTCGACGTGTACGGTTAAATTATGTACTAGAACTAGTGTATGAAGTTTTCTGTGAAAGTGAATGTTAGAAATTATAATACTTAAAAACGGAGGTGTAACTTAAGTTTGACTGATGGCATTTTCGTAATTATTGTAAATTTGCAAGTTTTGTGGAATCTAACATTTCTACACTATTACAGGGTTTATTTTGAGCAACTTTAATAAAGGGACCATACTAAAATTCCATACGGATTATTTAATATTAATTTACTAATATTAAAGTTATTTAATTTATTAAATAATTAACTAAATTATAACTTAAATGATTCTAAAATTCTAGAGTTTTATAAACATGCCTGATGAGTTTCATAGGGTTGAAAAATCAATGATCTAAGAAAATACTTGGTGACGGTCAAGATATTTGAATCAGATTTATGGACAGACATGTGTATAGGACGGTGTGAAGATCGTACGGCGAATTTATATTGATCGTAGAATTCGAAATCGAAGTGGATGGTTAGATCATTCAATCTAGCAACGATAAATCATTTTAATAGACAGTCTATTGACTTAACTAAGTACGCCAAGTTTTTCAGAGGTCAGAAATGTATCAGATTACGTATAAAAAGTGTGACGTGTGTGTATGCGTATGAACGACGCGTCCTAAAATTTAAATTCTTACTTGTGAACTGTAACACTCGTGTACCTACTCGCGTACTAAATTTTCGGGGTATTACATGCGTTCCTTCTCTTGTGGAGCTAAGTTGGATCTGTCCTCATCCTCAGAATTTACCGGATCATTAGGCTTGTTGGCCTTCACTGGAATAGATTTGTCGATTTGCTTACCACTTCTAAGAGTGGTGACAGATTTGGCTTGCTCCATATGTTGGTTGAAGGGATCAGGAATGCTTACTTCATGTACTTGTTTTGGATTGGGCTGAGGTTGGGCTGGAAAGGTCCCTTCCCTAGTATTCAAGCGCCCCTTAATCTCATCAACAGAGACTTTAAGCTCTTGGACCATTTGCTGATTCGTTTGATTGATTTACGTTTGCCCTTGTATAAACGCTTTTAAGGTATTCTTCATTGAGAATTGAGGTGGGGCCATATTTTGCATGGGTGGCCCTCCTTGAGAGTTGGTAGGATTGCCCGTGGGAGCATTCTTCCAACTGAAATTTGGATGGTTCTTCCAACTAGTATTGTACGTATTACCCACCGGTCCATTGAAAGGCCGTTGATACCCATATGTGGCATTTGCATGTTCATGTAATACCTCTTGAAATGCAGGAATTGTAGGACAATCTTGCGTAGCGTGTAAATTGGTAAGACAAATCCCACATATGGTTTCAATAGCTTCATTGGACTTTGGAACTCCACTTTTACTAAGTTCCATGGCCTCGATCTTCCTGGTGAGGTTGGCTATCCTTGCATTCACGTCGTCTTCCTCCTTGAGGATATAGATCCCTCCTTTCTCTTTCTCTTGAGTAGGCTTGGGGTTATTAGGTTTATCCGAGGTATTCCAAGATTGGGCATTCTCGGCCAACATATCCAAATAACTCCAAGCTTCTTCTGGATTTTTGCTCATGAACTCGCCATTGCACATCATCTCTACAAATTGGCGCATATTGGAACTTAATCCATCGTTGAAAAAGTTTATAATTTGCCAACTCTCATAGTCATGATGTGGGCAAGCAGGTAGGAGGTCCTTAAATCTCTCCCAACATTGGAAGAAAGATTCACCCTCTTTAGCCGAAAAATTCATTATGGCTCTGCGAATGGTGTTTGTTTTATGAGCCGGGAAGAACTTTTTCAAGAATTCCCGGGTCATCTCATTCCATGACCCAATCGAATGTGGTCTAAAAGAGTGAAGCCAATTTTTGGCTCTTTTTTTCAATGAAAAGGGAAAGAGTTTAAGCTTAATGGTATCTTCAGAGACGTTGGTGTATTGCAAAGTAGCCACCACTTCTTCAAATTCTTTCAAGTGTAGATATGGGCTGTCAGAGTCTAGCCCATGGAACTTTGGTATAAGTTGAATTACACCCGGCTTTATGTCAATGTTTCTCCCGTTTGGTGGTAGAACCACACAAGAGGGTGTAGTTGCACGGGCTGGTTATAGGTAGTCCCGTAGAGATCTCATTGGAGGAACGTTATGTACCTCATTCTCTCCTACTCCTTCTTGATTTGCGTTTGTAGTTGGAGTAGGGGGGAGGATTCCTTAAAGGTGTTTGATCCATACTCTCCAAACTTTCACAATGTTCTTGGTAATTTCGGACTCGTCTATGGACTGACAATGGTCCAACTAGGCCACCTTCAGATTGGAGACGATTGGAGTGTTCACGTTTCCAACGGGACATAAATCACTCAACTAAAAACTAAACTAGTCCTAAAATCTGAGAAATTAAAAAATCTGCAAAAAGGCTAAGTTAGAAGGATATTACCCGATGTGCTTGAACTAGAGAAGGAATCCTACAAAACAAACAAATTTGATTAGTTCTAAGAAATCAGAAAAACCCTATCTAATTCTACTTCTACAGCCACTAAAACAATTTCAAAACCGTTATCTAAATTCCCCGGCAACGGCGCCAAAAACTTGTTCGCTCGCCTCAAGTGTAAGGCTGCGATGTAGTAATAAAACTCGGTAAGACCGAGGTCGATCCATAGGGAATTGGAAAACAGGTTCCAAACTATTCTAGCAACTCAGTTTGCAATCAAATAAGAGATTTAATTAGAACAGTTATGCTAAAACAGGAACTTTAATGAGAACAGTAATTTAAGGTACTAAGGCATTCAAGGATCCACTTGTAACCATCCCATGTCAATCCAATCAATCCAAGCAAATTACACAACTAGATGTGAAGTCCTATCTCCCATCTAGTTGGAAAATAAAGCATTAAACACATTCAATCCGACTCAAGTTGAACTTTCAAGTTCTAGTACCATTCATTAATGTAGAATTCGAAATTATAGCCTTCGGAGTAACAGCCATGCCTATGGACTATGGCTTGCTCAAGGATTACTATAATTGGAATCTAAACTAGCACAACACGATAATCTCAGAGAATTGCAAGGAATCCATGTCTAGATCACATGAACTCTCATAAAACATCTCAAACTATCAACTTGAAGAACCAGAATAAGTAAAAATCCAAACTTGAAGTAAAATTACTTGAATTAACTGAATCAAACATGAAATTGGCTACAAGCTTCACCTCTCAGCCTTAGCTGAGAGATTCTAGCTGAGCATTGTCGTACTACAACTAAAACTCATGAAAGAACTAGAAAACATAGAAAAACCGGAGTTTGGATGGTTGCAGACACTCCACAACGGCTTCCTTCATCTCCCACGACGTCCCTTAGCTTCTATATTCCCCTAGGAAGAACCCTTAGGTGTCCTTTTATAGTGAGAATGCTCGGTTGCGTCAGAATCTTTCAGAAATCGCGTAAGGTTACGCAGTGCGCAGCAATTTTCGGAGCCAGAAATAGAAATTGCCTGTTTTTGTATGTGGCCGACCAGTCGGACGACCGGTCGGACTGGGCTGGCCGACCGGTCACGACCGATCGGACCACTTTGTTTAACAGTCCAGGGAGTGTAGTGGACTTCCCACCTTGATGGCCGATCGGTCAAGACCGGTCGGACTACATTAAATTTTTAGTCCAGAGGGTTTCCAGCAGCCACCAACCTGTTGGCCGACCAGTCTTGACCGGTCGGACTAACTGGTCCTCCTGTCCAGTGCTTTCCAGAGGTGCCGGCAGGTCGGCCGACCGGTCAATGTATAAATTCGAGGTTCAACAATGGATGTTACGTTAATGAATGCCCCTTAACCCCTTACCGATATAACCGTTTGATGTTAAGAGATGAAGCCCATATGAGGCCTTATTATGTTGGCATTACTATGTGGATTTTTTTTTTATGAATATGCCTTATTGGTTGTAGTAAGAATTGACATCATCATGTGTATTATTGAATGATATGCCTTGACGTTGAGGGTTAAGTGTTGGCATTACCGTGGATGTGTTGTTGGCTGTATATGCTATGATGTTGAGTTTGGCACTACCGTGTGCATTGTTGAATACATGCCAAGGGATCCTTATTCGATACGTTACCTGTGATGGGCCCTTTGAGGAATGAGATTGATGAATACGATAAGTTTCATGAGCCAGGGTTGGTGGTATGGGACACTAAGCCTGAGCTGTCGGCCTATGCTGGGTGACAAGCCCCCCATAGTGACCTTGAACTTCCTTGAAGTAATTGGGGTAAGGAGTGATCATTAGTCGTGAACATCATTTAATTGGATGGATGTTAAACTTAATTAAAGGTGAAACTAATCATGCATTAACTGGACCCGATTTGGTGGGTCAGCTCCTCGGGTGTTAGAGAAAGTGTGCATGAGGCCCGTTTCCCTCTCGCTATCTAGTGAAAGTGTGCATGAGGCCCGTTTCACTAGTTGAGTTTTTGAGGGCCAGTGGAAGAGTGACTAAGGTCCATCCCATGCTCAAAACCTCTAGTGGCTAGTGGGAGCGGGTGTATTCTCGTCTCATTGAGTCAGGGTGCCTTTGCCAGAGCATGCATATCATGCATTGAATTAAATAAGATTTTTCTTATGTATGTTTTGGTTGAGTATGATTATGTTTAGATATTATTGTGCTAATCTTAGGGAGTAACCCTCACTGAGTTGATTGCAAGCAACTCACTCCCTCCTAGGATGGTGTTATAAAACACTACCAGATTGTTGCAGGTGACGATCCATTAGACGAAACTGACTTGCAAGTTGAAGAGTATGAAGTTTCATGACGGTCAATGATGGACGATGAAGCCAAAGCGGCTGGAAGATGGATTATGTTTATTATTTTTGTAGAGTATATTTATTTTCATGTAACTTAAATTAAGTATCCCATGGAGACTAGAAAGTGAAATATTACGTTTAATATGACTGAAATACATTATGTTAAGAACTTAAAGTAGAAAGTTAAGGATTTAAATTTTAATTTCTGTCATTATGCTATGAATGCCATGAATAAGTGAAATAAAGATAAGTACATAGGAATATGTCCCTAATATATTCAGGTTAACACCTGGAAACTCAGCCCATCGTGTTGTCCACGAGAGCCGAAATTTCGGGGTGTTACAATTCCAAAACACCAACCTAGATACTGTAGGTGAAGAACCGGTAAGAGAATCTGAGCTCCAAGGAGAAGAGTATGAAGATTTTAGAAATAGATGGCAGATGACGAAGCCGATGCGGCTTAATGAAGACTTTTATTTCTTTACAGTCTTAGGATAATTTAATAGCTTTTATATGAAATTGTAATAAGTTTTACAAGTGAAGGCAATGATTAATATTAAATTGGTTTAATTTTAAGGACTTTGGTTTTGATGACGTAGCATAGAATTTTATAGAATAATATAATTTACTTTTCGCCACTTTGCTTGAATGCTATAAAGTATTAAATGTATGAATGATTGATGGAATGCAGAAGATTTTATCTTTGACATATTCTAGATAACTCGTAAGAACTCGACCCATCGTGGTATCCACGAGGGCCGAAATCTCAGGGCGTTACATTATCGGTGGCCAACATGTACCACTGGTGTATATAAGAATCGTTGGCGTATTGTGTGGCTGCCGACCATGGAAGTAAATGAGTGCACTAAAAATTATATTTGTCGTTTGGGGGTACCATTTGGTAGCGTTAACTAAAATCAGGCATTGACAAAGGGTCCCGAAAGCTAAAAACATAAAACCCTAATCACTCTCTCTCTCTCTCTCTCTCTCTCTCACGGGCCCCTCCCCCCCCCCCCCCCCCCCCCCCCCCCCCCCCGGCTGCAATGACCATCGGGTTCTAAAACACCCCAACAAACTTCAATCTCCATCATTTCCCTTCATCTCAAATCTTCCTGCCCTGGATGGAAGCTCTTTCCTTAAATCGAACTTCAATCTCCGTCGTTTCCCTTCATCTCCAAAACCTCGTAGGGAGCTTGTGATTCTCGTCAATCTCTCTGTCTAAATCATCGAATCAATGTAAAATATAGAAAATCAATCTCTCCTGCTTCTTTTGAATTATATAGATTTGTCGTCCATTTGCAGAATCAATCCGATGATAGCAACTTCAAAACTATTGGATTTAAGACGGATGGATGGGATGGAAAGTGGATCCAGTTGTTTCGGAGAAGCGTTTTCAGTTTTTATTTCCCTACTTCTCGTGGAGATCTTGATCAACCTCGTGAACAATTTCCAGAGGGCCTATATGGTCCTTGGCAATTATGGTGGCAACAACGCCCTGCTGACTCTTTGGGAAGCCCTTGCATCCCTCACCATCGTCGGTGGATAGGTTTATCTCTTGATTTGTTTTCATGTACATCAAATTCATTTTCGTCGATTTATTGGGTTTATACTTTAATTTTATGTTATTTGATTGCAAAGTTCTAGAAAATAATCAGTTTTGGAGAGCATCGCTAGGCGAGATTTTCTTCCTAGGGAATCTGGTTGGAGTTCTGAATTTTTTATTCTTTTGCTTTTATTTTTTATTTTTTTGAGTTTTTTCTATGGTGGATCTTGTGGTATTCTTGAAGGGATTGTCCCATGTCAGCCATTGGTTATGCAGATGCACAAGATGAACAAAGGACAGACGGAGTATGCTATCTGAATTGATTACCTTTATCGAATCAGGGCGTTCAGAAGTAGCCGAAAGGCCATACTCTCAGGCCAGCCTACCAATGAGGTGACCAAACGGTAGCATAGGGGGGTAGCTCGAGGTCAAGACATATACGATCTGGCACATGATTAGTAAAGGGAGGCATACCGGCTGGTGAATACTGACTCAATATAGTGTCTTGCCATGGGAGGAGTCAAGCCGGTCTGACTGGTTGATTGTGGGTAGATGTAAGAGACAAAAATAAGATGGTGGATGCAGAATTGGGCGTTATGCTTGACATTTCCTAGGTACCATGCGACATTTTGGCCGCCGCATAAAAAAGTGAGTCCACTCCACCCATTGGGCTTTGGGAGCCAACTCGGATTTGAGAGGGATGAACCCGGACGAAGGGACCTGAATGAGTCTACCGCCCGAGTTCTAATGAATAACAACCCCATTGTATTTGACATCAAAACTGGGGGGATCCACTCTCGACTCTTGACACCTAGAGAAAAATAGATAGACCAGGTCTCGATATACAAGGCCCCTGAATGATAGGATGGGTTGCCATTTGACTTGAACGAGGAGTTCTATCACCGGAAACCCCTGAAGACAATTGACCCCGATGCTCATAGACAATAAAGCGGGAAAAAAATTCTAATGTGGACAAACCATGCTGGGAACTCTCACTAGACATGGCTAGCTTACGCTTTATTGATGAAAAACTGTACAAATGTAATTGAGGTTGAATAGTCGGCATAAGAGCACGTGGGTATGGCTGAGCCTATGAATGACCCACAAGACGTGGCCTTACTTAATGGAAGAAGAACTTGTTATGTTGGACTGATTATGATTTATCCATTTTAATTTTTTAGGACTTGTATGTTATTCCTTGAATTATTTTCTGTCCAGTAATTTATTTACTTGGGATTATAGCATTGTTTACAATTTGCGTTGATTGTTCTAGACATGAAATTACAGTCCTTTGAGTTGATTATTGATGTTTATTTTTTAATAAGGCCTTAAATAGGTGGCCCACATAGACGTTTTGTCAATAAATGGTATGTAGTGAATGGAACTTAGATGGTCTATTGATGTTGGAAATGAAAGGAAGTTAGTTTTGATTTAATTTGTGTGAATGACGATGGATGAAACTTAGAATCTACCTACTTAAATGACTCTTAAGTAATTGCATTTGATTGAACTAAGTACACTTAGTATGAGTAGCGCCATGGAACTTGGATCTGGGATGTGCGGTCGGGTCTCGAATTTTGAGTCGGGACAGCTTGGTATCAGACAACAAGTTTTAAATTAGATTATGACCTGTAGGTTATGGTTGCCACATAATTAATAGGTTCCCGAAATTAGAGAGATCTAAAGTTAGGCCCCTACTTTGTGATGAGTGAAAATTTAAAACACAAATGTAGGCTCCCTTTGCAAATGTGTTAAAACACAAATCTATACCTTAGAATAATTTTAAGAATTTTTGTTCCCCATGTTTTGTTGGACAATAGAAAACATGTCTTTGAAAAATCGTATTTAATTAAGTACAACTATGATCGGGGTGATTCAAAAGCTTAATCATAGCTGGATAAATCTAGTTTCAAAGAAAAATAATTAAAAAATATGAATCCAGATTTTACCAGTACCAATTTTAGGTTGTTATAGAACGGGTCAGAAATCAATCTTTTATGGGCAACATTCGCTGTTTGAATTTTAAATTTTTTTGTGGACCTTAGAATGGGCTAAAATTTTACAGCGTGATGGTAGACTCCTAGATGTAGTGCTAGAAAAACTTTGAAATATAAGTTCTCAAATATCGAGCACGAGATTTTCTTTTAAGGAGGTAGATTATAACAACTCCAATTTAGGTAATCAGTTATGTACACTTATACATATAACTTTACCTCACGAGGAGCAGAGTAGAAATTTAGACACTAAGAATTAGATTATCCTCACCCATATACATGGTAGAAGTATTTAAATTTCGAGGATGAAATTATTTTAAGGGGGTAGATTGTAATGCCCCAAACTTTTCAATACCCGAGTATTGAAAGTCCTTTAGTGTTACCATGAGAATCTAAGTATACTATACATGTGTGTGGGAACATACATAAGCTACACTTAAACTTTTAAATAGAATACATACTTGTATGTATCATTGGACTTACAAACACACACTTGTATGCACTTATACATCGTAGTGAATTCCGGACCTTCATATATCCTAAAATACTTAGCAGTTCATCAAACCAAATGTTAAATTAACTATTCACCACTAGATAAAAATATCTAACCGTCCCCTTTGATTTTGGACCACCTGATCATAGTAAACTAACTACTAGATCTCCATATCCTCTTGTACACATATTGAATTAAGATTTTGATTCGTTCATCTTGTTCGTCACCTAATAATATACTTAACCTACCGTAAAAACTATGATGTAAGGAGCTCACATATGTAAACAAACCACTTGAATCTATTGGTGTGCATGCCTTACATATGGATCACTCCAAAAACTCACTTTATGTTTATCCATTTACAAAACTAACTGTACCTTATATATGATTAAATTGGATCCTAACCATCCAATTACTTCAATTTTAGCACATCGTCTGACTACCTATCATATTTGTATATTTGTATTTACCAAACTGACCATCTAAATACTGAAGTAAACCTATCTTTTCAAAGATCATAAGGTATAAGTCAAAACTAGCGGCTAAGTTTTCTATTAGACTTGTATAAGCATTGTTTTGGACGATGGAGTCATATAGTTCAATAAAACGCATCTTGAGCACCATTGAGAGATCAAGGTCCAAATTTAATCCATAAAAATAGCATAAAAATGGTAAGACGTGGTGAGTTTTACCCAAAACAATGGTATAAATAAACTAAATTTAGATGTTAATTTATTTTAAAAATAAGGGAGATAAAGAGACCCTAGTCTCTTTAACCATCCGACGTCTCTGCTTTTATAACATATATTATAAAAATAAAATATTATCAAAAAATTCTAAAATCACAACAATGCACCTCAGTGTGATGCTATGGAAATAGAGTCGTCTCCAACTCCAAAACTCTCTCACTTTTTTTTTGTGGCAGTGGATCGTCCATCACTATGTGGCCCAGTGATCTTGGCTGTTTATCCAATGAACTCCAAGAGGTTTTAACGGTAGGCTTTTCCTACAAACTTACTCCTATCTTGTGGCCCACTGACGTATTGAATCTGCCTCACTTTTTTATTAACCCATGTCCAAACACAATCTGGCTCCAAACACAATCTGGCAACCCAGATGGATGGAGTAGATTGTCCCAAACATCACGATGGCCTGCACCTAGTGTTATGGGTAATTCCGAGCTAACCCCAACCCACGAGAAAAGTCCATAGGCCCACGGGCCCGACTACCATTCTACAAGCTCAAGATAGCCGACCACAAAGGCCAATGGCCCATGATGCCCAAACGAAGTCCTTAACCCAGAATAAGATTTCCTGGTCAAGAGAGGGAGAACTCGGGCACCTTGAATTACCGACCAGTGAGAGGACACTGAGGACAAGGTGCATAAAATGAACCGAGCAAATGCCAAGTAGGTTCCACCGAGCAGATGACGAGTGCTTCGCGACAAGCGCTCACCTTAATGCCGAGTGCTCTTCGCGGTGAGCTCTCACTTGAGTGCCTCACTACAAGTGCTCATGAGCGCTCACCTTAGTGCGTCATTGCGAGCACTCACTTCAGTACCTGGTACATTTTGTCGAGCGCTCACCTCAGCGGTGAACACTCTCCTTCCTTTACCGAAGTTATCTGAGATGGCCCGAACACAGTCATGTTGCGGAGAGGAGATGAGGGGCTAGAGGTCGAGGACTTCATTGCGAGACCAGATGAGAGAACAGTTGAAACTAGAAAAAAATACTAGATCTGACATTGGTAGGAATGGCTTCGAATAAGAGTGTAACAGTAACGAAACTAATGGAGGTGTGTCGGGAGTCAAGATTCCAGGCTTTAGCTATCGATTTTGTGAGACTGGACCCTTTGAGGTTCTTAATGGTCTTCAAATCTAAAACAGAGATGATCGACTTCCTATCAGATAGGACCCTTCAGCAGGCAGCAGGACTTGTTGACGTCCAAGCTTGGAACTCAGAGTTAGTGCTCGGAGTTGGGGGAAGCTGGATTAGAATTTTTGGAATCCCAGCCCATGCTTTGTTCGAATCTGTGCTAGTGGAACTAGGGCAACACTTTGGAAAGGTGGTGGAGATAGACATGAGATCCCGCAATGGAATATTCCAGGTCTTCGCCAGAATCAAGGTGGAGCTGAAACCGGGTAGAGAAATCTATAAGGTGTTAAACCTGATGGTAAAAGGAAAGGTCTGTCTGGTGTTTGCAACCATTGAAGAGGCGGTTTGCTTGTTGGAACCAGCGAAATGGATGGCGCTATAACATGGAAGCAGAGAAGCGAAGGGGAGATTATCTAGTGGGACGTTGTGTAGGAATGATGGGAAAGGAGAGAGAACTACGAGAGATGGGTAGAAGCTACTTTTTCTAACACGAGAGGGGTCAGGGAGGGAGACCCATCAAGTGTTCGACTAATTGCCATAACCACCTCCAACCCTCAACTGAGTGAGGGTCACATGGATGAAGGGTGCCTTCCTCAGCAGCAGCCTAACTTGGCTCTTGAGGTGACGAGAACGAGCCGGGGGGGCAGTGAAGAGACGGCCCACGAGCAGCCTGAGGGCCATCAATTAATTCGCCAAAGAGGTAGGAGTGATAATGCCGAGCCAAAACTAACAGATCCCAACCAACTTCCAATTCGCCGAGCAGGTGTTTGTAGTAATGCTGAATCATATCAAATTGGAGGAGAGCTAGTCCATGTCCAACCGACATGTGTCGAACGTAATGAAATGCAACAGCATCCGGAAGAAATGGCTCGAAACGGAGTGGAAATAGAGGAAGAAGAAGCTCGTCAGCCATTTTGCTAGTGAGGAGACTACTAGGTTGACTGAGGGACAAACAGGGGAAGTGCATTGTGAAGAGCCCCTAAGAAGAGCTCAAGAACAGGATCCAGGCTAGCACCAGGAGTCGATAGTAAGCAACCCCCCCTGACGTCACAAGGGGAGCGGAACATGCTCAATGAGCAGGTTTAGGGTCGATAATCCGGGAGGCGCAGAATACACCTATCAGGGTCATTCCTCTGCTGTTCAGAAGAGTCAGGTCAAGATCAACTGGAAATAATAGTCCGATAAGCCTAGCCAAGCTAGTAGTGATCTTGGAATAGGAAGAGGAGGCCAGAGTTTTAATCGTCCCATGCTTAATGGACTCTCTAAGACAGGAAACAAGAATTGAAATGGAGGCTCTAGATAGGGACCTGGAGTTGGCGGTGGACATTTCGCCATATTTCTCTGACTCAAAAAATAGCAGAGACAACCTAAGGGAAGAACATTGACCATGGGAACTGGACGTCAACTTAGTGGGTGTGGAGGTGATTTCCTCTAATAACGGATCTCAATTGGAATATCAACAACAAGTTTCCATCTGGGGTCTGACTGAGGAAATAGGCATCAACAGCCCACAAAAACATGTAGAGTCTCAGAGTGCGGTGATCAAACAAGTTACTGAAGGGGAAGGTAAGCTGCTTAAGGGGTGCACACAAAAACAAATTAGGAAAAGTGTAGTTAGGAGGAAGATTTTAACTTTGACTGAGGTGGAGGATTTTGGGAGATTGAGACGTAGTGAGAGAAGAGCTGTGAACTCAGGAAATGCATCAGATGGATAGCATCCTTGTTTGGAATGCAAGGGGTGTTGGAAATCAAGCGACGATAACTTCGATCAAAAGGCACATAAGATCTTTTAATCCGGGTATTATGGCAATATTGGAGCCGATGATAAGAGAAGAGCAGCGAGTTATCACTGGCCTCAATCCCACTCCTCCTTCTCGAATGGTCACCTTGGAGGGAAGATTTGGGTCTTCTTCCGGAACTCCCTTAATCTTCAGATGAAGCAAATTTCGAACCAGATGTTGACCATGGAAGTGAACTCGTCGGGGGGTACATAATCAGTTCAGTTGTCTTTGGTCTATGTGAAATGCTCTCGGACTATTAGGAAAGAACTTTGGTCAGACTTGGCTACAGTGGCATCCTTCATAAGTGCATGGGCAGTCTATGGAGATTTTAACGAGATCATGTCTCAAGAAGAGAGGTTAGGGGGCCATAGAAGAAGTGGGTCAGGACTAGCAGAATTCGCAGATGCACTTAATCGTGCCGGGTTAATTGATGCTGGTTTTGTGAGGACTAGATTTACCTGGTGCAACAATTAGTCTGGTGCCTCGAGGATGTGGGCCAGATTAGATAGGACTCTATGCAACACCTCATTGATTCATACGTTCCCATCTTTTCTAGTCAAGCATCTCCCCAGAGTTGATTCCGACCATGCCCCTCTCATCATCTCTTTTCCTGAAGACCATCCTTCGCTGCCGAAGCCTTTCAGATTCCAGAGAATGCGGTTGCTTCATGAGACGTTTATGACGATGGTGAAGGAAACTTGGGACTCCATGGAGAATGACCCAGCTAACCAACCTATTCTTAGCCTGATTAAGAAGTTAAAGGTAGTCAAACAGGCACTAAAAGGTGGAATAAGGAGGTTTTTTGGAACATTTTCGACAGCATCAAACAAGCAGAGGCCGGATTAGTCCAGAGAGATGAAGCGCTTCAGGGGGACCCGAGCGTATCCAACCAAGAAGCCTTCCTGGCAGCGAAGGATGAACTCCAGAATCTGAAGCTAAAAGAAGAGATTTATTGGAAGTAGAAATCTCGCAATATGTGGCTGATGGAGGGTGATCGGAACATGGCCTTCTTCTATAATTCTCTCAAGGAGCGAGTTCGTAGGGGTCAGGGAGGTTGAAAATTGGGAGATTGATGCGGATCACACGTGTATTAAGGAAGCAGCGGTGGAGCATTTCGATAATCAATTTAAAGCAGAAGCTTGTGAAATGGATGAGGGCCTCCTTCAAGTCATCCCCTCCCTCATCTCTCCTGAAGATAATGTTGGTCTGCTTGCCACCCTGTCGGTAAATGACGTGAAGAGAGCAGTGGATTCCCTTCCTGCTGACAGAGCTCTTGGACCAGATGGTTTTCGGGAGCCTTTTTTGCGGCATGCTGGGAGATAGTGGGTGAAGATATTCGTGATGCAGTTGTCTATTTCTTCAAAGGTGGGTCGTTGCCGAGGGCTATCACCTCAACTCTCACTTGTCTGATCCGTAAAGTCCAAAACCCAGCTAAGTTTTTTAACTTCCGTCCAATTTTCATCGTCAACACCTAGACTCTCCAGTGCTAGTAGGAACATCCAAAACCTGAAACCAGAGATCATATTTGTTTCTTTCACTCGAAGTCTTGCCAACGATCCAAGAAAGCTTCCAACAGCTGATCTTAGCCATCCAAGAGGTTAAGCCAAGAGTCGATGAACGTTTTCTTTAACTATCTATAACCACTAACACAACTATGGAGATCAAAATTCGTAATCCAAACCGTTCATCCAAGTGGACCCCAATGCGGTTTCAACTAGAAACATTTCCCTCTCACTGGCTCCTATCATGTGGCTAAACTAAGATTAGGATTTTTTTCATTTTCAAGATGTTGCCCAAACTCAATCCGGAGAACCCTATGGACGGATCGGATTTCTTATAATCCTCACAATGGACCCCACCTGGTTCATGCTAATGATTTGCATCCACAAACCATGTCAGCATCCAAGCTGCCCACGCACACGATCAGTTTCAAAACATAAACCTTCTCTTTTCTTCTGTTTTCATTCCCGTTTTCCATTCAAACCTCGGATTCATTGTAAGACCAAAAGAGGAAGACACTTTATCTAACCTCAGCCTAACAGGGAGATCTCCACCATCCAACCAAGTAAATCCAGTTGTTCACTGGTCTTCATCATCAGCGTCTAACCAAAAAATAAATGCCGTGGAAACATCAGGAAACGAATAAAAGCAACATCTTTCTCTTATCTTGGTTGTTCTCCCTTCTTAAGGTGGTGTTTGTTTCCCAATTCCCTCTTGTAAATACAAGCAAATGAGTAATAATTAATTACCAGGGTAATTCCTACCGTGTTTTCTATGTTGATAGTGATGGATTGCTTTTTGGACACTAAAATAAAAAAATGTGCTAATTTTATGTGGGGCCTATTGTCAGTACATGAAAAGGGTCAAATTCGACGGCCCAAAACCGTCGATTTTTAGGAAATTCGACGGACAGGTGTAAAAAAAGTGCCGAAAGTGGAATTCGACAGCCAAAAACTGTCGAATTTATCGGGTTTTATGTATGGCTCAGGCCGTCGTTCTGGAGCTCAATTTCGACAAGTCAAGGCCGATGAGAAACTGTCGCTTTTTGCAGAATTCGACGGTTCTGGCCCGTCGTATTTTAATTTTATATTTAATTTTTTGTTTTGCAGAATTTCATGTATTTAGAGCCTAGGCTATGGGTATGGCTATGCATGTATACCTGATCATCCAAAATCACCATAATTCACTTTTTTTTCAAAGAAAATAAGATGCATTCAGAACCGTTAAGTAACAAATTTTTTATTTTATTTTATTATCCAAGTTATATAGGTCTTGTTGGGTGGTTTGCAACAAAATCTTAGTTGATGGCTGCTAAACTTTCTATCCAAGCAGACCGAAACAGCAAATGAAGGCAAACCATAATAAATAGAAGTTTAAACATCATTTGCACTGAGAAATGTATTTGGTCATCTATCAATCATTCATTATCAGCACAATATCTAACACAAAAATCAACGCAAAAAAAAAAAAAAAAATGCAAAATCAAACCACAAGACTCTTTTAAGTGTATGTGCTTGGATTCCCATGTGTGTGCATGTGTTTATGTATATTAGGTCTACATACTTCGCTTCCTGTATTGAATTTCTCCACAGCCTTCTTATACTCTGCCTTGAGCTCTGCCACCTTCTCCAGGTGGGGCTGCTTTTCCTGGTATTAATGCGTTGTCACAAAATACAGAAATCAATCCACTGGTAACAACACAGAAATAAAACAAAAGAGCAAATGACAGAACATTGTAGCACTCACTTCCATCTGTCATTGATCTCCATTTCTCACCACCTCCCTTTGCAACCTTTTTTTTTTCCAATAAAAGAATGAAAATTAACAACTTGCCAAGCAATTAACATAGAGAACCAATTCATGCAAAGAATTAGTAAGAAATCATACCATAGAAACACTCTTTGAATTAGGATTAGCCTCTTTGTATTTCTTTCTAAAATCATCCCTACCATTAGAAAACAAAACAAAAATTAAGAGAATGCAAATGTGCAGGTGCTTCCATATGAAGGCTAAATTAAATTAGAGAATACATCTGTGTGTGTAAGGATTACACTTGCATGCATGAATGTACAAGTCATGGTCCCAAATACAAGCATTGGCAAGCCCAAAAATCTATTTATAAAATAGAATAAAAGAGAAGGCAGGGAGATGCATACATGAAGAGGAAGAAGGCAGTTGGACGATGCCTGGGCATGTTGGGATCCTTCACTTTCTTGTCATTTTTACCCCTTTTTTTGGTTTTAGCTCTCCTATTATCCATTTCACAGAAAAATAGGGTCAGTTCAAATAAATATGTGGCTTATCCATGCTGTCCATCCATTTTGAGGACTGATTTTAGGGCATGATAAAAAAATTAAGGTAGATTCAAAGCTCAAGTGGACCACACCACATGAAAAGTGGGTTGAATGCTTATCGTTAAAAAACTTTTACGACCACAATTTCCTATGGAGTGGGCCACTTGAGTTTCGGATCGACCTCATTTTTGGGATCATGCCCTAAAATGTTTCGCTAAAATGGATGGACGGCATGGATATATCACAGACATCATACTGGGGCCCACGAACTTAATGTCAATCATTTTCAAATGGTTTTGCAAGCAGGTAATCATCATCCGCACCAAACATGAGTAAATGGTAATTGTTACTCATTTACATACATTTACAAGCATTTCCCTTCATTTACTGCAAAACAACCACCCTCGGGGATTACAGAGGAATTCTCTAGTCCTCTACCAAAAGAGAAAACAGAGAGACACAGAGAAGATTGTTGAAAGAAGAAACTCCAATCTATGTTGGATATCAATTTTTGTTTTATTGCTAATTACTCTTTATAACTAGGGTTATATGATGAAAGGATTGGATCAGCCTAGATCCATCTCGTACGTGTAGATAGGGACATATGGATGCACTTGTTTAGTGTGCATTGGAGCACCAAACATACGAAACCCCAAATCTCTACCTATTGCGGAGAGATCTCTTGGCATAAGAAACAGTATCCGGCCACCCTGACTTGTAGGGTTCGATCCATACAATCCTTCTAATTTGTTAGGTTGAAATTAACATGCTGGAACTTCAAAGATTAGGCCGATTTGATCATCAGATGGACTGTGCCGATCAAATGATGCTTGTAGCATTTAAAAACGGTTAGGACCCATAGGAGATCTGGACGAAACTGGTATTTGGCCTTCCTCTTTAACCATTATTAGGAGGGTCATTGATCGGTTGGGATTTGACCTATGTACCACAAGTGGATCCTAAAACTATAATAAGAAAGACCGAAAAATCTTAATTCTGTTCATAAAAAACCGAAGTCTATCAGTTCGATTGGCAGACCATCGGTTCATGTCAGTCCGACAGACAGTATTACTCCAATTTTAGGAATCCAATTAATCTATTTACTAAATTAATAATGTATTATTGACTAAACATGATGGGCTAATTAAAACAAGGTGAGCACTTTGATAAAGACCACTTTGATTGATTAGGTGTGTCCCACATTAGATGGTGATGATTATAAATCTCGTGTACTTAAAGGTTCAACCTGAAAGAATCAAACTATGCAATGTTGTGGACCTTGATTAAGATTGTGATCAATCAAAGGTGAGCCCCATTGTGTGAATTCACATCAATCAAAAAATGATTGTTATTGTATATTGTATTTGGGGAATTCTTAGATCATGTTGATTCAGATTTGATTATTCTATTGGAGATTCCTAGGTGAGTGATCTCAACTTGTTTCCTCTCCATTGGAATTAAGATAGTGTTATTTGTTACATGTTATATTTGGCTTAGTGTTTTGGTTGATGCTTATTTTGATTTGGCTAAATGTACGGAACTATCTATTTCCTATCAACCATTGTTTACATGTATAAATGATTAAGGTACTGTGGTAATTGCAAAATGATTGTCATACATATGCCGGAGAATTGTTGTAACTGTAAACTATATATAAATGGTGGAACCTTAATATCTTGCATGCACAACACATGCCTAGTTTATCCTGATAGCCTTGCTTTCATATGCGGACCTTACAATGCCTACTAAAATGTTGGAAGCTTGCCCAAGTGGCAAATGTTGGCCTTGCCTATGCCTACGAAAATTATAGAAGTCTGCCCAAGGGATGTGGGCTGACAATATTCCAACTCAAGCAAGTGGATGAAAATTCTACCTGAGTCACTCATACATTTCACACATTTAATTAACAAGACCAATGGCTATTAAGTATGCTCTATGTTTATTTTACTATATTAATTTTAATGTGGACGAACCATGCTGGGAACTCTCACTAGCCTGGCTAGCTTAAACTTTATTAATGAAAAATCATATAGATGTAATTGAGGCCGAATAGTTGGCATAAGAGTACGAGGATGCAGCTGAGTACGTGAATGACCCACGGGACACATGGCCTTCCTTGACGAAAGAAGTCCATTTTAATTATTTAGAATGTGTTCGTTATTCATTGAATTATTTTCTGTCTAGTTATTTGTTTACTTGGGATTATGGCGCTGTTTACAATTTGGGTTGATTGTGCCGGACATGTAATTAGAGTCCTTTGAGTTGATTATTGATGTTTACTTTTGAACAAGGCCCCAAATGGATGGGCCGCATAGACATTTTATCGATAAATGATATGTAGTGAATGGAACTTAGATGGTTTATTGATGTTGGAAATGAAGGAAAGATAGTTTTGATTCAATGTGTGTGCATGACGATGGATGAAACTTAGATTCTACCTAATTAAATGACTCTGAATAAATGCAATCTGATTGAGTCAGGTACACTTGGTATATGAGTTGTGCTGCAGAACTCGGGTTTGGGATGCACACTCGGGTCCCAAATTTGGGGTCGTGACATGTGTGCTCCCACCTTTCTGGCAAAAATAAAATAAAATAAAATAATATCTACATTGTTGATTTGTTCATGTATTAGAGTTTTTATTGTATCTGCATGGGTTGACTCGACTCAGGACAAGATGAGTTGGTACGAATTGCTAAGTCTTCAATCCATATGGCTAAGAACATTTCAACGAGGTTGTTTTGCAGCACGTCCATGTTGTGGATGGCCAGATAACAATTCGGATTACCTTAATATGGGTCCGTCCTATGGCCTAGCAATGAATTAAATAAAAGGAAATGCTTCTAACTTGTAAAAACTGTATGGCAATAAAAAAAACCAAAGGGAAATCAGTGCAATATTCATTTGACATGAATATGTATATTGATTTGATATTTGTTAACATGGTACACGTATTCTTCTTTCATTTACAGCAATCTACATGTAAAATGCGTTGGCATTTCTTAAAAAAGCGCAGATGCCATGGCCGATGGAAGATGTGTGAAGAGGATAAATTCTGCTAGTGATTGAGGATGTTGAGAAAGAAGCCTCTGGTCTTGATCAAATGCCTAAAAGTGCAATCCAATCCGTCCACGAGACTCTGGAGACTTACATCCATTGCCTTCAATACCTTCTGCAAGTTTTCCACCCACTCTGTCTCGACATCTTTGCATGATTTGTTGCCATAAAGACTGCAGAGATAAGCATCTACTTGCTCTACTTATCATTTTTACGATTGCCACTTCACAATGTACTTGCCCCGTGCCCACCATCCATTTTGAAATCAATGACCGCCCGATTGCTTTTGTCGTTGGCCTTGATAATGAGATGAAGGACGAGAAGCATTCGAAGATGGAGATGGTGATCGACCTTACTTCTCTCAGAACACCTATCATCACAGCAAGTTGTTGATCCTTGTCGGAGAGAGGTGATAATATGAATTTGCATTCTGCCCTTTTCAATTCTTTCAGGCTCTTGTCAATCTCCTTCTTCATCTTCTTTCTTGAAGAAATGTAATCACGAACTTGATTACGGAGGCCTGACTCTCTTACTCTTCTTCGGCGGAGAGCAGATAGGAGGTCCTGCGCATTTTCCTCATCAGCTTGAAGACATCTCTAGCGGTCTCACACAAGTCCAATATTCTAGGAGAACCATCCAACATCTCATTCACCCAAATCTCGTGCCCATTGCTGACTAGGGCTTTTTGGGTGAATGGAGACTGAAGCAAGTCCTCGACCGAATCGTACAAGTCTCTGAGACCAC